>OU342738.1:210449096-210824096 GCA_910589765.1 Avena atlantica | reverse complement strand
GTCAAAGCAGAGCACCAAAACCGGCAGGGTTGCTTCAACCACTGCCCATTCCTGAATGGAAATGGGAAAACATTGGTATGGATTTCATTACCGGATTACCAAGGACTAGATCGGGATATGATTCCATATGGGTAGTGGTAGATCGCCTAACTAAAGTGGCTCATTTCATACCTGTGAAAACTACTTATACCAGTGCCAAGTTAGCAAAAATATACATGAGCAGAATCGTGTGCCTTCACGGTGTGCCAAAGAGTATTGTGTCAGATAGAGGAACTCAGTTCACTTCTCACTTTTGGAGACAACTTCATGAATCCTTAGGAACGAGATTGGAGTTTAGCACTGCTTTTCATCCTCAAACGGATGGACAAACAGAAAGGACCAATCAAATTCTTGAGGACATGTTGAGAGCCTGTGCATTAGATTATGGAGCAAGTTGGGATGAAAGTTTGCCCTACGCGGAGTTCTCTTACAATAACAGCCATCAATCAAGTATTGGAATGGCACCGTTTGAGTTACTCTACGGAAGGAAGTGTACCACCCCATTGTTATGGAATGGAGTGGGAGAAAGAAGCTTATTTGGACCTGATCTTATCAAGGACGCCGAAGAGAAAGTTAAATTGGTTAAGGACAGGTTGAAGATAGCACAATCCCGACAGAAAAGCTACGCGGATTCTAAACGTAGAGAAGTCACATACGAAGTTGGGGATAGAGCTTATCTCAGGGTGTCACCACTTCGTGGAGTGAAAAGATTTGGAGTCAAAGGAAAGTTGGCCCCAAGATATGTTGGGCCATTCAAAATTCTAAGTCGCAAAGGAGAAGTTGCATATGAAGTTAAATTGCCAGAGTCTCTATCAGCAGTCCATAACGTATTTCATGTGAGTCAGCTTAAGAAATGTCACCCAGAAATGGAAGAGTCTTCTTTGAAAGATACCATACCTTTGGAAGAAGTTCAGCTAGAAAGTGATCTCACTTATGAGGAAAAGCCTGTCAAGATTCTAGAGACAGCAGAAAGAGTCACCAGGACCAAGACTATCAAATTTTGTAAAGTACAATGGAACCATCATTCCGAAGAGGAAGCAACATGGGAAAGAGAAGATGATCTTCGGAAAGACCACCCTCATTATTTGCTAGCCAAACGAATCTCGAGGGCGAGATTCATCTTAAGGGGGTTAGATTTGTAACATCCCAAAAATCATAGTTTCAAAACTCATTCATATCACTTTGCATCATTCATTCATTTAGGGTTTTATCAAAAATCACATAGTGAGGGAATATGAGTTATGATTTCATGTGGTTAAATTGTCCCAAATAAACATCATCCTTTTGAAGTTTGAATGATTAAGTACTTGAATGCTTGCCTTCATTGATGGAAAGTTTAGGTGAAACTTTAAACCCAAAGATTTCAAATTTTAGAAGTAGAATCCAAAGTCCATTTCAAATATTTGCAGACAGGAACAGATCTCAAATTATTATAGAAACCAAGCTGGACCAAGCTTTACAAAGTAACCACCTAGTTTTATGACTGTTTTTGAATCCACAAAACCCTGTAAAATTCCCAAGCAAATTGAATTCAAAAGGATTTAAATTTATATCAAAACCATTCCAGAAAATAGAAATAGAAAAAGAAAAGAAATAAACAAAATGAAAAGGGCCGCGCGGCCAGAATCTGGCCCAGCAACTGATCGAGCCCAGCAAGCCCACCCGGGGAATTCTTTTTTCCTCTCACGCGCGAGCACACACACTGAGCCACTGACGGCCAGACCCCACACCCACCTCGCGCACATCGCTGACGAGTGGACCCTGGACACGCTGTCATCGTCTTCCCCAGAACTCGCCCGCGACCACGTCGCAGCTGCAGTGACTGCCGGTGATGGCGCGGCTTAATTGGGCAATTAAACGCAGGCGTTTCCTGTCGACTCCCCGGCTATAAGATCCCCACCTCCCCACGATCATTTCCCCCCAGTCACATCGCACACTCACGCCACCAGGCTGCCCACGACTCGCTCGAGACCGCCGCAGACAGAGCCAACTCCGGCGGCCGATTCAGGTGAGCCTCGTGCGCCCCTTCCCCTCTGGTTTGTTCGAGACGCCTAGTAATCCTCTTGCGCACCTTCTAACCACAACAGAGCATCCTGTACTGCCCCAGGTCGCCGTTTCCACTCGACGCCGCAAGCGTCCGACGACCACCTCGACTCCGGCGAGCAATCTCAGTAAGTTTCGAGCGCCCCTTGCTTTCTTGTTCACCCGAGCGTGTTCGCAGTTGTCCTGCGCATCTTCTAAACCCAGTGGTTCGTGCTCAGGCGACGCAGAAACTTCGGCAACGACTCCGACAACCCCCACCCGACGCCAGACGCAACTCCGACGAGGTCTAGAACCCATCTCCGAGCGCCCCTCCACAAGCCAGTACCACGACGAGCTTCAGCAGCCTCCGGCGAACCTGGTAATACCCCTCTCCCTCTCGCGGACGATGTAGAACGCCGGCGCCGTCGTAGACAGACGCGCCGCCGCCAGTCAGCATCGCCAGCGCCGCCGTTTCTGGTTTGATGATGTGGACCGTTGGATCTACATCGCAGCGCTAGGATAGATTCACTTAAACCAAGAGGTACGCGATCTGAGCCGTGTAGCGTTAGTTAGATCCAACGGCACAGAAGGGTGATCCGGTGCGAACCGGTACGCGCCAGTAATAACGCGACGCGTGGCAAGGTTTAAATTAAAAACAGAGTTTAAAAACCTGTTTTAGATTCAAATTTCAAATGCTTATAACTTTTGAATCCCACGTTGGATTTTTACAAACTTTTTACCGTTGAAATCAGTGAAACAAGGCCTTTCTGAATATCCACTTTATTTAGCATATAGTAACAGTAAAAGTGATTTTATTTGTGGAACAAGTTTGGGGCTAGTTAGATATAGTTTTATTCTTGTTTATTATTTTGAGACCAAATAAGTTTAGTTGGCAAACTTGTGTCATGTTAAGTTTCTGTACTCATCATGAACATATTGGTACAACTTTCAAAAATCACCATTAGATAAATTCTTGCATGCATACATTCATGTTATTTTTGATTGTATATAATTGTGTGTAATTGTATGATATTTCTTGTGTAGAGTTTGCTAGTGATTGTGATTGTGAAGAGTGCTACTCCACCCACTACCAAGGCAAGTGATATTTTCATGAATATTCCTATCCTAAGTTTTATGTTAGCATTAGTTATTTGCTTGCTAAAGTGTTGCATGATATTTTGCTAAGTGCTAAATTGGGAAATCCTAAGTAGAGTGAAATAGTAGAATTGTTAGGGAAATAATCCTAAGTTAGGTTACCATATTTTGCCTAGCCTAGCTCATAGCAAACAGGGTGGTGAACAACTATATATTATGAGATAAAAATATATACTAAGTCAAGAGACTTATATTTTTCTTTATAAAACAACTAAGACAAATGAACTCCTGGGTGGAATGGGAAGATTGGGTTATGTTGAGTGGTTACACAAGGCCATGGACTTGGGTTGTGTATATCACTTGTGGAATGCCACCCAGGCACAAAGGGATTTGGAGGCCAAGTGTTGAGACAGCTTACAGTGCAGCCACTTGGCAAAATGGGCTCTGCCTTGATCATATAGGTTGCTAGAGACTTAGTCTTTTGGACAGTGTGGTGGTAGATGGGATGATAGGTTGGAACGCGTCCATTTGACTAAGGAAAAGCTTCTGAAAGGTCCTGTCTTGGGAAAACCAAGTCTGGTGGGTAAAGTGCACAACCTCTGCAGATGGAAAAACTAAGTACTTAGCCTAGTCCAAGGAATGGACACTTTGAGCATCAAGACATGGAAGCTACAAGAATCTCATCACTCCAACTTCTAAGTAAAAATTTATGGGTGAACAAGGGTGAAGGACCCCAATGTCTATTGTGGTTTCCTTGGGAATGATTTGACAAAGAAAAACTTAGTGATTTCAACTAATAGGAAAAACTTATTTTCAAGCAAAGCAAGCCAAGCTACACCTAGCCAAAAATGCATATAGCTTTATAGTCCACTTAAATATACTAAGGTATCACTTGCCAATACTATTCCAAAGTATTGACCCTCTGTGGCTGTAACTTGTGATGTTGCAGGTTACTCCGATGATGAGTAGGAGTCATGAGTCTACACTCAACATGCTTGCCTGTGGCACATGAAGATGAAGACTTATGTTTATTTACTTGTTCCTTAAAACTCTTGTATTAGGCCTATGGCCATGAGTTGTAAAAGACTATACTTTATCTCTGGAATGAATGTAATAAACGACCTTTGTATCTGTGTACTTCATCTTAAACTGTGGATGCTAGCATTGATCCAGGGACTAGCATTGCAATCACAGGGATCCTATCCTTCATAAAGGAGGGGTCTAACAAGGACAAAAGATACGCGCAAGCATAGTAAAATGTAAAAATCCTAATTTACTTCTGCAAAAACAAAAGGTAAACATGCTTCAATTTTGGACTCATCAACTTTCCCAAGATAAAAGCTTGCTCGTCCCTGAGCAAGATGGTGGCTTATGGACAAGGTCATCATGTTCATGAGCCAAAATTCATTACAATAAATGAGGCAAAAACTGATACAGAATTACAATATCAGATATAAAACTGCATTGTGAGTTATATCACACCCTCGCACATCACATGACTTAGATACTTCCTCACCTTTTGTATCAATATGTTATAAGAAGTTTTTAGAGTTATTCATATTATAGAATCATCAAGTTCAATTGAATGAGCACTTAATTCGAGTAATGAATAATTCATGATCATTGCTTGAGTAACTTTTATAATCTTGTACTTTTTCTTGTCTTCAATTTTTTTGGAGCAGAGTCTTTTTCTTTTTATTCAACAACTGTGTTGGATCATGTTAATACTCTTTATGCATCCTCTTGATTCAAACTTATGACTATAACATGCTATCAAGATTTTCTTCTCATAATTTATGAATACTTTGTTGGTGTGGAAGATCCTAAAATCGTAACAGTGGCACAAGTACCAAAGCACTCAAGCTAATTCATACATCTGATACAATAATCATGGATCAAAAAAATTACTTCAAATATCATAAAGTCTCAAAACTCAACAGATATAATTCTTTCCTTGGGACAAAGGGGATTGAAGATGATGCAACAAATGCAAATTCTGGAATTAAAAACATGCCATGCATGTAGGAATGTGAACATGCTAAACACGGAAAGATAGATTACAAGGTGTATGTAAGACCTCACCCTTTAAGGTAAAGGTCCCTGTGATTGCAGTGCTAGTCCCTGGATCGAATTGCTAGCACCCAAAGTTTAAGATGAAGTACACAGATACAAAGGTCATTATTACATCATAATTCCAAGAGTACAAATAGTTCTTACAACTCATTATCCCAAGGTTAACACATAGAGTTCTCATTACAAAGTAAATAAATAAAGTCTTAATCTTCATGTGCCACAGGCAAACATGTTGAGTGTAGACTCATAACCCTACTCACCATCAGAGTAACCTGTAACATAATAAGTTACAGCCACAAGGGGTCAATACATTTGGAATGGTATTGGCAAGTGATAACATTTGTATATAGTAGAGGCTATCAACTACATGTATTTGGCTAAGTGTGGTTTCAGGCTGGCTTTGCACAAAGTAGTTTTGTCCTACTAATTGAAAACACTAAGTTTTTCTTTACAAAAACACTAAGGCACCACCAATAGATATTGGTGAACCACTACCCTTGTTCACCCACCATTTTTAACTTAGAGAAATGGGGATGAGGAGATCCTTGATCATTTCAATGTCTTTGATGCTCAAAATGTTCATTACCGGGGACACGGCTAAGTACTTAGGTTTTACCCTCTCGAGAGGTGGTGCACTTTCCCCACAAGACTCGACATGCATCGAGACAAGACTTTTCAGAAGCATTCCCTCAGACCACCATGGACGCGTTCCATCCTATCAACTCTACCACCAACTGTCCATCTGGCTGAGTTCTTGCAACCTAGTTGGTCAAGGCAGATCCCATATGCCATGTGGTTGCACTAGAATCTTCTCAACACTAAACATCTCAAATCTCTTTGTACCTAAGTGGACATACACAAGTGTGATACACAGGGTAAACCATAGACATGGGCCCTGTGTAACCACTCAACACAAACCATTCTTCCCATTCCACCCAGGTGTTTCATTAACAAGTGGTTTTCTTAGTCAAAAACACATAGGAATAACCTTTCCAAAATATCATAGAATGAATTTTCACCCTTGAATTCCAATAGCTAGGATAAGCATCCTAGCATAACATGTCTCTTAACTTAGGGAAACTTTCTACCAAGATATCATCTATAGGATCTACCATAGCATAGCATATACTTAGAAAATTACCATGCAAATACTACTCAAAATAGTACTAATGCATTAGGAAAAATAATAGGACAAAAAGATGAAGTATCACTTGCCTTGGTAGCTAGGGGAATAGACACAATCCTCACAATCACACTCTCCACAATCCACAAACTCTACACAATAATTCATACAAAAAATATTCACAAATCAATATACATACAATAATAAAATGAATGCATGCAAAATTCAATGAGATGTTTTGCCACACTTTTTAAATCAAAGTCTACAGTACTGAATACAAAGCATATAATCTAAAGTCTAAATAACACAAAAACCACCTAAAAATAATATTCTAAAAAATTTATATAGTCAAAATAAGCCTACAAATGTTTCTGCATAAAATCCTAATTTTCCAGAATAAAATGGCCAAAACAAGACCATAGATGAAAATATCTCAATTTTCTGAATCCAATGACATCTTATTTGCAATTTTTAGATTTATAAAACAAAAGTTATGGATCTTACAAGTTTAAACAACTAATAGATAAAATCCTGGATTTTAAATCAAAATCACTGCCACGCGGCGTGTTCTGATTGGCATGTACCGATTCGGCCGGATCGCGCTTCCGCACCGTCAGATCTAAAGGAAATCTAGCTGCTCAGAACTACTCATACCTCTTCGCGCTAAATCTAATCGCAGCCACTCGATCTAGATCCAATGGATCACAATGCTCTGACCTAAACCTAGCGGCGCACATGGTAGGCACGGTGGTGACGTGCCGGCGAGGCTAGGGGTAGAATAGGGGTGGCTGGTGCTTACCGAGGTCGCGAGGACGAGGGGAAGCTCAACATGTACACGGTTGGGGTGGGGGTGCATGAACACGGGCTCAATCGCTCGTCGGAGTTTAGTTGCGCGTCGGGTGCTCACTGTCGGAGACGAATACGACAACCTATGGTGCAAGAGGACAAGCGGCAGGCATTAGCAGATGCGCAAGACAAAGGAGAACTCAATTGAGTGAACCAGAGTTCAAGGGGAACACAGGTTTTGCCGAATTGGCTCGCCGGAGTTGAGCTGGGCTTCGGGTGCTTGCAGACGTCTACGGAGGCGATGACCTGGGGCGCAAATGGACAAGCTACAAGCATTAGAAGATGTGCAAGGATAAGACGAACACACTCGCATGAACCAGAGGCATAGGCGAACACGGAGCTC
This sequence comes from Avena atlantica, assembly GCA_910589765.1. Classification (NCBI taxonomy): domain Eukaryota; kingdom Viridiplantae; phylum Streptophyta; class Magnoliopsida; order Poales; family Poaceae; genus Avena; species Avena atlantica. The sequence continues at coordinate 210,816,555 of OU342738.1, read as the reverse complement.
ACCGGAATGTGTCGCCAGAGTTCGTCGGTACCGCGGCGGTGCAAAGCAAAATTCGTGGAGCCTGGCGGCGCTTAGTGCTTACGGTGTGGGAGGAAATGGAGCGGAGGGGGAGGGGTTTAAGTAGCCAGAGCGGGGACGGGAATAACGCACGCATTCATTGGCAATAAACATGATTTGATTCGAGTTGAATGGGGAGGAAACGGCCACGGCGAGCTGGTCTCGCGCGGTGTTTGGGGACGACGGGGTTGACGTGGCGACGGGGTCCACGGGTCAGTGAGTGGGTGCACGCGCGGGGTAGGAAATAAAGATAGAGGGAGGGTTCCCGGGTGGGCTTAGTTGGCTGCCAGGGTTGCTGGGCCAAAAGGGTTGCTGCTTTTATTTTTTTCTCTTTTTGCCTTTTTCTTTTCTGTTTTGAATTTCCAAAATAAGATTTGAATGGGCAATTCAGATCCAATTCAATTCAAATCTTCACTAAAATTTTGTGAGGTGACCCTAGTGTTTAAAAAGGTGTCATACACATCACATCACTCCAAAAACAATTTGGGTCATAAAAATAAAATAAAACCATGCCCCATACATATAATTTAAAAGGGGTTTAAAATATGGTTTTATTAGGGTTTAAGCTTTGAAATTTTTTATGCAAAGTAAACATGCCATGATAATATGAATGCAATAACATGGTTTTGAATTTGATACAATTTGGGATGTTACAAATCTAACCCCCTTAAGATGAATCTCGCCCTCGAGATTCGGATTGGCTAGCAAATAGGTGAGGGTGATCTTTCCGAAGTTCATCTTCTCTTTCCCAAATTGCTTCTTCCTCGGTATGATGATTCCACTGTACCTTGAAGAATTTGATTGTCTTAGTACGAGTGACTCTTTCTGCTGTCTCGGTAATCTTGATAGGTTTCTCTTCATAAGTGAGATCATTTTCTAACTGAACTTCTTCTAATGGTATAGTGTCCTTCAACGAAGTTTCTTCCATCTCTGGATGACACTTTTTCAACTGGCTCACATGAAACACATTGTAAACTGCTGACAGTGATTCTGGTAATTCTAACTCATAAGCCAATTCTCCTTTGTGGCTCAAAATATTGAATGGTCCTACATATCGAGGTGCCAATTTCCCTTTGACTCCAAATCTCTTCACACCACGAAGTGGTGAGACTCTAAGATAAGCTCTATCACCTACCTCATAGGTGACTTCCCTATGTTTTGGATCTGCATAGCTCTTTTGTCGGGATTGGGCTATCTTCAATCTGTCATTTACCATTCTGACTTCCTCTTCGGCTTCCTTGACCAGTTCTGGTCCGAATAAATTCCTTTCTCCTACTCCACCTCATAGTAATGGCGTAGTACACTTCCTTCCATAAAGGAATTCAAACGGAGCCATCTCTATGCTCGATTGATAGCTGTTATTGTAAGATAATTCTGCGTATGGCAAACTTTCATCCCAACTAGATCCATAGTCTAGTGCACAAGATCTCAACATATCTTCCAAAATCTGATTGGTCCTTTCTGTCTGTCCATTAGTCTGAGTATGAAATGTTGTGCTGAATTCCAATCTAGTTCCCAATGATTCATGTAGTTGTTTCCAAAAATGCGAAGTGAACTGAGTTCCTCTATCTGACACAATACTCTTAGGTACTCCATGCATACACACAATCCTGTTCATATAGATCTTGGATAATTTAGCACTTGTATAAGTGGCCTTCACGGGTATGAAATGAGCCACTTTAGTTAGGCGATCCACAACAACCCATATAGAATCGTATCCAGATCTGTTCCTTGGCAGTCCGGTGATAAAATCCATACCAATATTATCCCACTTCCAATCATGTATTGGTAGTGGTTGCAATAACCCTGCCGGTTTTTGATGTTTCGCCTTCACTCTACTACACACGTCACACAAAGCAATGTGCTCCGCGATATCTTTCTTTAGATTGTTCCACCAAAATATTTCTTTCACATCCATGTACATTTTCGTGTTACCCGGATGAATAGAATATGGTGAATTGTGTGCTTCGTGCAATATCAATTTCCGAAGCTTCGGATCTTGTGGAATGCAGATACGCTTTCCATACCATAAGGTTCCTTGTTCATCTTCATGGAATCCTTTTGCCTTTCCTTTACCAATTTTACTCTTAATCTCCTCTATTTCCTTGTCCAACTTTTGGGCTTCTTTGATCTTATCCAATAGTGTTGGTTGAACTTCCAATGACATGAGATATCCTTCATGCACTATCTCCAATATTAGCTCTTTAAATTGGGCACACAAATCATTTGGAAATTCCCCTTTGGTGAGGCCATTCACATAAACTTTACGGCTTAAAGCATCGACTACAACATTTGCTTTACCGGGGTGGTATTGCAAAATCAAGTCATAATCCTTGATAAGTTCTAGCCACCTTCTTTGTCTCATGTTCAGCTCTTTCTGGGTGAAAATATATTTCAAGCTCTTGTGATCTGTGAACACTTTACATCGCTTTCCCAAAAGATAGTGTCTCCATGTTTTGAGTGCATGGAAAATAGAGGCCAAGTCTAAGTCATGTGTAGGGTAAATTTACTTCATGAGTCTTGAGTTGTCTCGAGGAATAAGCCACAAATTTTCCTTCCTGCATTAACACTCCACCCAAACCTTGGTGAGATGCATCACAATACACTTGGAAGTCTTTCTCTAGATCTGGCAGGCATAATACTGGTGCTGACACCAATCTTTTCTTTAACTCTTGAAAACTGGTTTCACATCCTTCAGTCCAATCAAACCCCTTCTCTTTCTTAATAAACTCCGTCATTGGTTTAGCAACTTTCGAGAAATTCTCGATGAACCTTCTATAGTATCCTGCCAAGCCTAGGAAACTACGAACTTCTTTAACTGATTTGGGAGATTCCCACTCAATTACAGCTGACACCTTTGCGGGATCGACAACTATACCATCTCCAGACACAATATGTCCAAGAAATCCAACTTCATTCAACCAAAACTCACACTTACTAAACTTAGCATACAACTTGTGCTCCCTGAGTTTCTCAAGAATCAAACACAAATGTTCTTCATGCTATTCATTGCTCTTGGAATAAATCAATATGTCATCAATGAATACTATAAAAAACTTGTCAAGAAACTCCATGAACACCTTGTTCATCATGTTCATGAAATTAGCTGGTGCATTTGTTAGTCCAAATGGCATCACTGTATACTAATACAATCCATACCTAGTGGTGAAAGCAGTCTTAGGTATATCTTGTTCTCTAATCTTTAGCTAAAAGTAACCTGATCGAAGAGCAATTTTCAAGAACACACGAGCTTCTTCTAGCTAATCAAAGAGATCATTGATCCTGGGTAAGGTATACTTGTTCATTATGGTCACTTCGTTGAGTGAACGATAATCTATGCGTACCCTCTGACTCCTGTCTTTCTTCTCGACAAACAAAACTGGTGCACCCAAAGACGAAGAACTCTGTTGGATAAATCCTTTCTGCAATTGTTCTCCAAGCTATTTCTTGAGCTCTTTTAACTCATCAACTAACATCTTGTAGGGTCTCTTTGCTATGGATCCAGATCCTGGCAGTAAGTCAATCAAAAACTCCACATCTCTATCTGGTGGCATTCCTAGTAATTCCTCCGGAAACACATCCGGGTACTCCTTCACTACTGGTAAACTGTCTATCCTAACCCCCTTAAGAGAATTTATCTTACTCCCTTTGGGTTCAAAGTTAGACTTGAACCTTATCCGTTTCTTTTCCGGGGTTATGAGTGATACAGTTCTTCTGGCATAGTCTATTACTCCCTCATAACGGGTCATCCAATCCATGCCTAATATACATCCAATCCTTGGGATTCTAGGATTATCAGACTAGCTGGAAACTTGTACTTTCCAAACTCTATTACTAGATCATGACATCCAAAATTTACTATCATCTCTCCACCTAGGGAGCTTACTTTAATAGGACATCCAATTATTTAAGTTGGGAGTCTATTTTTGTCTACAAATTCTCTTGATATGAATGAATGCGATGTGCTGATATAAAAAAGGATAAGTGCTGGAAAGGAATTAATCTTGAACTTACCAGCCATAGCATCAGACTCCTCTTGGATTTCCTCCACATTGATGTGGTTCACATGACCCTTCTGAAAAGGGTTTGTCTTGCTGGCTCCATCAGTCTTATTTTCTGGGAAGTGCCCATTTTTATTTCACTTGAAACATTCAACCTGACTGATGTCCCTCTTAGCTGGCTGATTCCCATTGCCATTTCCACTATGGTGACTCTTGTGTCCACTCTTGTTGTTGTGGTAATCACCATTGTTGTGTCCATGATGTTTATTTCTATCATGGTGATGGCTACTCTTGTGGTGGTTGTTATGATTCCCATGTTTGTGGGATCCAGAACCTCCACTTCCTTACCAAAAGAACACTTGTGAGATGATCCAGATCCATGCTTATAAAAATGGTGCTTCCTCTTCCTATTCTCCACTTGCTTCATCTTGCTCTCCAAGATGGTATCTTTTTCACACAGAGATTGATAAGTTGGAACATATGCAACAGATATTTGCATCACATCTCATCATTCGTCCCTTTAAGGAACTTCTCCTTCCTTTTTGCATCAGTGTCAACATCATCCGATGCATAGCGTGCCAGATTGGTGAACTCTTCAATATATTCCGCAACACTGCGGTGGCCTTGCTTAAGTTTGTGAAATTCCTTCTTCTTCAAACTCATCATTCCTGAAGAGATATCAGCAGTGCGGAATCCATCTTCAAACATTGTCCAAGTCACTTCTTTAATATGGGTAGTGATTTGGAACATTTACCACCAAGTAGTTGCTGGTCCTTCCAACGCGTGTGCTGCAAATCTGACTTTCTCCTCATCGGTGCAACCAACTGTGACCAAGTCCTTGTTCACAGAACATAGCCAATAATTTTCTACCATAGGATAAGTGGTTCCAGAAAACTTAGCAGGCCTCAATCTTAGAAATCTTCTAAGCATATCAAAAGCTGGTGGGTTGTTTTGGTTGTTGTTGTTGTTGTTGTTGTTGTTGTTGTTGTGGTTCGGGTTCTGATTCGCCATAAACCGAGTCATCATTTGCATCAATTGAGTCTGGGCTGTCATCAGCTGTTGCATCTCATTTCCTGTTGTTGTTGTTATTGTTGGGATTGACACGATGGGGAGACATCTGTGGTTTCAATAAGGATAAGAAAGGATAAATACCCCATAGATACTAACATGCACATAGCAACACATAGCAACAATCACAAATAAGCAAGCACATGATAAACTTTAGGATTCAAAACAAACAACAAGTTTGTAAAGTAAACACACTAGCATAGTCATCCACATGTTGGATGATCAATGCGACTTGATTAATAAAAATATGATAAATGGATAGACATCCAAGTAGTCAACACTACTACTCCATATCGACTTCCTCCTCCACTAGAGTAAGTCCTGCTGCGTTGATTCATGCCTTGTACTCCTCCACGCTGGTGGTCAAAGCATTGACCTTCGCCTGAAGCTCTCTCTTCTACGAACGCAGCCTCTCAATCACCTCCTGTTGTATCTCTAGCTCAAGATCCTTGAGCTCCATCTCGGCCTTCATCTCATTGATCTTATTGTTCCTATCTTGCACTCTCTTTTCGTGGTTCTTGAACCTCTTGTCTTGCTTCTCGAACCTAGTCTCCATCTCCTTGATGCTCTCCTCCTGCTCCTCTAAGGCCTTGTCCTTCTCCCTCAACTGGACGCGTAGCTCATCATTGCTAAGCATGACGTTGGTCCTATCAGTATCGAGGTGCCTAAGAAGGATCTCTAGGTCCTAAAGATAGAGGCGCACTGGCTCAATAGTCTCCCTAGTGGCCTCGTCATACACTATATCCTCTCCCTCCTCGTCACGTCTCCCAAATGGATGGAAGTAGAGGCCCCTGAGCTCGGCGGAGTGACGTCCAAGCAGCTCCTGCATGGCGACGTCGAGTCCCTTATCCTTGTCGTCATGGAGTATCTTGAAGGCGATGTCCTCGGTGGAAGGCTCTGACTGGCGTCCTGGCTGCAAGACTCTAAATCCCCATAGGTACTTCCTCTTGAACTTCCTGAGTTGAAGTCCCTTAATGCAAGGGAACGGAATACCAAGCACATTGACGAGCTCTACAATACGGGATCCAAAACGAGTTCCCTTAAACTCCTCGGCGGTGCTGAGAACAAAGCTAGGCATCTAATGCATAAGATGGAGAAAATTATAAACAACACAAGTAAAGAGTAAAACATAAAGTAGTAAGACAAAAGCCAAAAACATACATTCAAATCAATAAACCACACAAGTCATGGCATACAATATTCAATCACAACACCAAGGTTCAAACATAACTTAGACAAAATTTTGCCATCCCACATAGGTTGGGTATGATCAAAATTATTAACGTGAGAAAACAAAAAGTGTGGTGGTCCAACTATTGGAGTACGTCACAACTCTCACTCGCTAGTAAAGCTAGCTATCTGGGCATCCTTGGAGGCAATCTATTTGTCTTGATCACAAGACTCCCATGCTAAGTCTATGATATCTTCCCTAGACGTTTTATGGTGGTCTCTAAGTCTTGGGTATGCTTCTTCTCCTCTCTAAGGTCACTTTGAGTGTTTAGCATTCTACACTTGAGTCTTTATCCAAGCTCCTTGATAGCATTCCATGCTACATTCCTTGCAGAGTCAAAGAATGACATGTGCATATCGAAGTTGGTGACCATGCAGAATCCCGACTCTTTGTGGTTTTCCTCCTTATTTTTATACAAGTGGAGTTTACCCACCAATATTCTTCTCCTTCATCCATCACTGGGAATCCCTTGTACACGGCTTCACCATTTATCCCCAAGCTAACCATGAGGTTCTTGATTGCCTTGGGAAACTTCGTCTCACATTCTAGGGTTATGGTCATCAGTGGTCCCTTCTTGACGGCTTCGTTGATGGTGGCCATCTACAAATAGAGATGAGGAAGAAGATTAGGATATGTTTACGAGATGAAAAGAGGGAAGTGTGAAATTTACAAAGGGGTTGCATTTTCCTTGTGGTTTCCTTAGTCTAATCCATCTTAGGGTCACAAACCTACAGGAACCATAGTTCTCTGATACCATCTGTAAGACCTCACCCTTTAAGGTAAAGGTCCATGTGATTGCAGTGCTAGTCCCTGGATCGAATTGCTAGCACCCACAGTGTAACATGAAGTACACGGATGCAAAGGTGATTATTACATCGTAATTCCAAGAGTACAAATAGTTCTTACAACTCATTAGCCCAAGGATAACACATAGAGTTCTCATTACAAAGTAAATAAATAAAGTCTTCATCTTCATGTGCCACAGGAAAACATGTTGAGTGTAGACTCATAACCCTACTCACCATCAGAGTAACCTGCAACATAATAAGTTACAGCCACAAGGGGTCAATACATTTGGAATTGTATTGGCAAGTGATAACATTTGTATATAGTAGAGGCTATCAACTACATGTATTTAGCTAAGTGGTTTCAGGCTGGCTTTGCACAAAGTAGTTTTGTCCTACTAGTTGAAAACACTAAGTTTTTCTTTACAAAAAACCTAAGGCACCACCAATAGACATTGGTGAACCACTACCATTGTTCACCCACCATTTTTAACTTAGAGAAATTGGCATGAGGAGATCCTTGATCATTTCAATGTCTTTGATTCTCAAAATGTCCGTTACCGGGGACACGGCTAAGTACTTAGGTTTTACCCTCTCGAGAGGTGGTGCACTTTCCCCCACAAGACACGATATGCATCGAGACGGGACTTTTCAGAAGCATTCCCTCAGACCACCATGGACGCGTTCCATCCTATCAACCCTACCACCAACTGTCCATCTGGCTGAGCTTGCAACCTAGTTGGTCAAGGCAGAGCCCATATGCCATGTGGTTGCACTAGAATCTTCTCAACACTAAACATCTCAAATCTCTTTGTACATAGGTGTCCATCCACAAGTGTGATACACAGGGTAAACCATAGACATGGGCCCTGTGTAACCACTCAACACAAACCATTCTTCCCATTCCACCCAGGTGTTTCATTAACAAGTTGTTTTCTTAGTCAAAAACACATAGGAATAACCTTTCCATAATATCATAGCATGAATTTTCACCCTTGAATTCTAATAGCTAGGCTAAGCATACTAGCATAACATGTCTCTTAACTTAGGGAAAATTTCTACCAAGATATCATCTATAGGATCTACCATAGCATAGCATATACTTAGAAAATTACCATGCAAATCCTACTGAAAATAGTACTAATGCATTAGGAAAAATAATAGGACAAAAAGATGAAGTATCACTTTCCTTGGTAGCTAGGGGAATAGACACAATCCTCACAATCACACTCTCCACAATCCACAAAATCTACACAATAATTCATACAACAAATATTCACAAATCAATATACATACAATAATAAAATGAATGCATGCAAAATTCAATGAGATGTTTTGCCACACTTTTTAAATCAAACTCTATAGTACTGAAGACAAAGCATATAATCTAAAGTCTAAATAACACAAAAACCACGTAAAAATAATATTCTAAAAAATTTATATACTCAAAATAAGCCTACAACTGTTTCTGCATAAAATCCTAATTTTCCAGAATAAAATGGAGAAAACAAGACCATAGATGCAAAGATCTAAATTTTCTGAATCCAATGACATCTTATTTGCAATTTTTGGATTTATAGAACAAAAGTTATGGATCTTACAACTTTTAGCAACTAATAGATAAAATTCTGGATTTTAAATCAAAATCACTGCCACGCGACGTGTTCTGATTGGCATGTACCGATTCGGCCATATCACGCTTCCGCACTGTCAGATCTAAAGGAAATCTAGCTGATTAGATCTACTCATACCTCTTCGCGCTAGATCTAATCGCAGCTAGTGGATCTAGATCCTGTGGATCACAACGCTCTGACCTAAACCTAGCGGTGCACATGGCAGGCACGGCGGCGACGCTGCTGACGGAGTTGTGCCGGCGAGGCTAGGGGGTAGGAGAGGGGGTTCTGGTGCTTACCAAGGATGCGAGGACGAGGGGAAGCTCAACATGGACGCGGTTGGGGCGGGGGTGCACGAAAACGGGCTCAATCACTCGTCGGAATTCGGTTGCGCGTCGGGTGCTCACGGTCGGAGACGAAGACGACAACCTATGGTGCAAGAGGACAAGCGGAAAGCATTAGCAGATGCGCAAGACAAAGGCGAACTCAATCGAGTGAACCAGAGGTCAAGGGGAACACGGGGTTTACCGAATTGGCTCGCCGGAGTTGAGCTGGGCTTCGGATGCTTGTAGACGTCTACGGAGGCGATGACCTGGGGCGCAAATGGACAAGCTACGAGCATTAGAATATGCGCAAGGACAAGACGAACACACTCGTGTGAACCAGAGGCAGAGGCGAACACGGAGCTCACCGGAATGTGTCGACGGAGTTCGTCGGTACCACGGCGGTGCAAAGTGAAATTCGTGGAGCCTGGCGGCGCTTAGTGCTTGCGGTGTGGGAGGAAATTGAGCGGAGGGGGGGGTTTAAGTAGCCAGAGCAGGGACGAGAATCACGCACGCATTCCTCGGCAATCAAAGCAATTTGATTCGGGCTAAATGGGAAGGAAACGGCCACGGCGAGCTGGTCTCGCGCAGTGTTTGGGGACGACGGGGTTGACGTGGCGACGGGGTCCATGGGTCAGTGAGTGGGTGCGCGCGCGGGGTAGGAAATAGAGAGAGGGAGGGTTCCCGGGTGGGCTTAGTGGGCTGCCAGGGTTTCTAGGCCAAAAGGGTTGCTGGTTTTTTTCTCTTTTTGTCTTTTTCTTTTCTGTTTTGAATTTCCAAAATAAGATTTTAATGGGCAATTTAGATCCAATTCAATTCAAATCTTCACCAAAATTTTGTGAGGTGACCCTAGTGTTTAAAAAGGTGTCAAACACATTAGATCACTCCAAAAACAATTTGGGTCGTAAAAATAAAATAAAAGCATGTTCCATACTTATAATTTAAAAGGGGTTTAAAATATGGTTTTATTAGGGTTTAAGCTTTGAAATTTTTTATGCAAAGTAAACATGCCATGATGATATGAATGCAATAACATGGTTTTGAATTTGATGAAATTTGGGATGTTACAATGTAATAGATCTCCCCAAGCTTGGAATCAAACATATGGGATCAAATAATCCCTTGCGATTATTTGATGCCATGACGTTCCTCAATTTGGAGAAGAATCCCTGGAGCTACGAAGGCTGGCGCGCAGCGTCTTGTTTGTTGCTTTGTGGATCATGATGTGAACCCTGCGCTTCTTGCTAATTGTTTCCAACTGAGCCACCATTTCCTTGTACATCTCTATCGTTTGCTTTTGTGCTTCGATAGATCGAAGGTTGATGTCGAGATTGGTTTCCAATCCTTTCATTATGTTCAAATCCATCTGATCCAGATAACAACGTAACAAGTTCAATATGTTTAGATGATCCTAGAGATTTTACCTTGATTTTTTTGATACGTCAATCAAGATTATCTAGGGAGGTTTGAATCTCCACTTCCTGCTACTTTAGTTTCCCCAGGTAAGATTCTCCTTCTTCCCTGGTGTTGAGTTGAACTTCCTCAAAATCTCCTTCTTGCACTACCATGAGATTGAACACTTTATATATGTCCTTCACCATCTCTATTAGCTTGAATCCGTCTTCGGCTCCTAGTTGATTACACTAGGCTTAGTTTTACTTATTTTTATTGGCAGCTTCCACCCTGTCATCCTCCATGACCTTTGAAGAAGAACATTGATAGTATTCTTTAGTTTGAACGATGTTCCACGGATGAGACATGGTTGTAGGATCCTAGGGAGAGAGGAGTGACGCGAGAGAGATCTGTTCTGACAAGAAGGAAGAGAGACCTTCTAGGAAGCTTATGAAGGGTTAGAAACAAGGAAATACTCGTACCGGAAGAAAAAAGGGTCAGCCAATAAAATAATCCCAACAATTTAAGAAAGAATCAAGAGAAATAGGAAGAATTAAAGCAGTAACTACCACTGGTACGGGTGGGTGCCCATACGGTGCGTCGTACCAATGGTTCTTCCAAAATTCAACTCGGCCGAAGTGGGTACAAAACTTATAGACTTGGTGGTATGGGCGGGACCCGTCCATACGGTCCCCCCATATCGGAAGTTACCGACTTTTCCATGTTGATACAAAAAAAAATTTAATACAAGCACGAACTAGTGAAACGAAAAACAAGAAGGAGTACTGAGACGCTAACGACCACTAGTACGGGCGTATGTGCCCATACGGTCTAGTCGTACTGAATTCAGGAAAACAAATAAAAAAGTACTAAGAGTTTAATGGCCACTAGTACGGGCGGATGCGGCCATACCGCCCGCCCATACCAGTCTCGTGAAACGGGAAGTAGCTTTAGAAAAACATAAGAAGCTCTAAAATGCAAACGAAAAAGGCAAAACAACAATTATAACAACTAAAAGCAAGATTTTGGTAACCTTACTCATCTGGTAGTAATGAGTTTTACTTGGACGGCTTCTCTCCCTTTAACTTTTGGATTAACTACTTCTTCTTCCGTTTGAACAAGGTCGGTCACAAGAAAATCTCTGAAACCATTGTAAAGAGAAACTAAAAATTTTCTCCTGGGATGCGCAGTACCTGATGGTAAACATATGGAGGACACTTTTTCCAATGATTTGATCTCTTCAATATCCATTGGTGTGTTAGCTTGTTATTCTCTTCTTTGAAGGATCTGCAAGTCAAATTCTTGCAAAAGCAAAGCCCAATGGATTATCCTTGGTTTAATGTTAGTTCTTTCAAGAATTTCTTTCAATCCAATACGATCAGTATGCACTCTTACTTTCGAATCAATTATGTAAGATCTAAATTTATCACAAGAGAAAACAATAGCGAAAAGTTCCTTTTCTACCATGGGGTAATTCTTTTGAACGTCATTCAAGGTACGACTAGCATGATGAATGATATTGAGTTCATCACCATCATACAGGGAAAGAATTGCCCCCACTGCTTCATAACTTGCCTCATAAAAAAAGTCAAAAAGTTTCTTCCAATTAGGTGGCTTAATGACACGAGCATCAAAAAGAGATCACTTTAATATGGTGAAAGAAGTAAGACAGTTTTCATCAAAATTAATGTAACACCCTTTTGTAAAAGTTTAGTTAGTGGTCTAGCAGTCTTAGAGAAATTCTTAATGAACCTTCTATAAAATCTAGCATGACCTAAGAAACTCCTTATACCTTTTAAATCATGAGGAGGGGAAGCCTTTCATTGCTTCTATTTTTGCCTTATCAACTTCTATGTCTTTGCCTAAAATTTTATGACCAAGTACTATAACTTATTGAACCATGAAGTGACACTTCTCCCAATTCAAGACTAAGTTAGTATCTTCGTATCTCTGCAAAACTTTATGAAGATTATGGAGACAATGATTAAAATAAGTTTCATAGACTGAAAAATCGTCCATGAATAATTTTATGGTATTTTCAACATAATAATCAAATATGGAAATCATACACCTCTAGAAGGTGGCAGGAGCATTACAGAGACCAAAAGACATAGGTGATACGTCGGAAATGTATCTATAATTTTTGATGTTCCATGCTTGTTTAGTATCTACTTTGCTTTGCTTTGTCTATACTTTGAGGTGTTTTTATATGTTTTCTGGTACTAACCTATTAACAAGATGACACAGTGCCAATTGCCTGTTTTCTTCTGTTTTTGATTCCAGAAAGGTAGAAAATCAATATTCTCGGGATTGGACGGGACAAAAGACAAAGTCAATATTTTACCGTGGGGAACACGAAGCCAGAGTACGATACGGAGGGGAGGCTCCAGGGGGCCACACCCCCTGGCGGCGCGGGCTAGCCCTAGCCGCACCTGGGGGTGACCACCCTGGTCGCGCCCCTTCCTCGCCTCTTCGCCTATAAAGACCCTATTTAATCTAAGGGAAGTGACAGAAATCTCTAAGGTTGTAGATGTGTTGTTGCTACTAGGGAGAAAACAACGGTCTCTTGTTTATGAAACAAGTGGATTGTTTACCTTACACACTTTGCTTAAAGCAGTTGTCTGTTGCTTGCAACTTAATACTGGAGGGGGTTCAGATGATAACCCAAAGGTGGACTTCTAGTCATAGATGCAGTTGGATGGCGGTCTATGTATCTTGTTGTATTGCCCAATCGAATCCCATAGGATCTTGATGTCTAGTATTGCATTGTTATGCCTTGCTTAGTCCTGTCAATTGCCCTGCTATAATTTGTTTACCCATCATGCCATGTTTGTTTATCTAAGGAGAACACCTCTAGTGAATTATGGACCCCGGTCCAATCTTTACCATTGATACATCTTCCATTATTACTGTTTACTTTCTTAAAACCACTTTTACCTTCCACACCATACAATTAATCCTTTGTTTTCAGCAAACTAGTGAGATTGACAACCTCACTGTTCTTTGGGGCAAAGTCTTGAGTTTGTGTTGTGCAGGTTTCCAAGTTGCTAGCAACACCTTTGAGACGTTTCCTTCCTCCTACTAGTTCGATAACCTCGGTTTCTTACTGAGGGAAACTTGTTGTTGTGCTCATCATACCTTCATCTTGGGGTCTCCCAACGAAGTGTTCACGCACTCATCAAGGGTTTTTCTGGCGCCGTTGCCAGGGAGGCTAAGGACGTCTTCACAAGGGGAGTCCTTCACAACCTTTTTCTTTACTTTGTTTTTGTTTTGCTTAGTTTATTTTTCTTGGTTTTGTTTGCCTCTTTTTATCAAAAACTCCAAAAAAAATAGTTTAGTTTGGTTTACTTTCTCTTATAAAAAATACAAAAAAAGTTAGTTCCTGCTCTAGTTGCTAGTCTGTTATTGCCTTGCTTTGTCATGCTTTCTATGAATGGATGGTTTCTTTGAAACTAGTTCTTACTGGCAAGGTGGGTTCATGGAAGAAAAAAATTATTTTTATAAGGAACACCATTTGTCACAAAAATGGAAACACTTATGGGAAAAATTGATAAATTGAATACTATTGCTAAAGACGTGTGCTCTACTTATAATGTTACTTATTGCTTTGATAAATCTTGTTGTTGTAGGAGGTATAAACACCTGCGTTTTCAATGTGAGTATAATGATAATGTTACCATATCTTCTTATGTTAAAGGAAATTATGATTTTTATGATGTGGAACAAATTGAAGAATTTATTGCTTTCAGGGGTGCATTTGAACTTGCCAGTTTGTTTCAAAATACTGATGATGCACCTTATGAATATGAGGTTTATGAGATACTAAAATTTTGCTTTAATAATTACAAGAAAGAAAATGGCTATATTCTTGAATATTTTATTAAGTGTTTTCCACAAACGGAAGAGACTAATTCCTTGCAGGAGCCTACGGAAGAAGAAATTGCTGAAACTGGAAGCTCATTAGATGAAAAAGAGGAGGAGAGTGATGGTCAAGAGGAGGAAGAATGGATCTACCCATTCCTACCTTCTAATGAGAGTAACTCTTTATACCTTACACTATTTGATTTTCCCTCATGCTTACCAAAGGAGGATGAATGTTATGTTCCTGTGGATTCTTTTGAAATATTTGCTATGGGTAAAACTTGTGATAATAGTTATGCTCCTGTTATCTATGATAATCCTATATTTTTTCCTAACTTCGAAATGCATTGAAATAAAGAGTTTTGCTTAGAAAACTTTTATGATAAACCTCTAGATGATGGTCCTATATTGAATGATCAGTCACCTTGTTATAAAATTGTTAAAAGTGGGTTCGATTTTAATCCCACAATTTCTAAGCTTGATAAAAATTATGTGTTTGTAGATCATGAAAATCATGCTTTATGTGACAGTTATATTGTTGAGTTTATTCATGATGCTACTGAAATTTATTATGAGAGAGGGAAACATGGTCTTATGTATCTCAACAATATTAAGTTTCCCCTCTTTATGTTGAAAATCTTCAAGTTACACTTGTTTTGTTTTCCTATGCTTGTTGCTTTGTGATTCTTTGATTTATTTTCTTACAAGATTCCTATTCATAGGAAGTAGGTTAGACTTAAATGTGTTTTTAATTTGCTTCTTGATGCTCTCTTTTACTTCAATTCCTATTTCCTATGTGAGCATCTTCTCAAACTATCAAGTCTAACTTAAAGGCGTTAAAGAAAAGTACTTATTGGGAGATAACCCAAAAGTTTTCTTGAGTCTTGGAAGTTATTACTTGAGTAATGACCTCTCCTTATCCTTTTTATTTGCTTTTTGTGCCAAGAATAACCTCTAATGAGAGGGAATTAATATTTGGCGAGTTGTTTCCCCGAAACAGATTTTTGTGCTCCACCGTAAAAATTCGTGAGGAATCTCTGTAAGTCGGATTGAGCTTATATTTTTCTGAATAAATCCCGTAGTATGTTATCTAACTTTCTTTAGTTCAACACTTTTTGATTGGAGCAACAGAAGGACTTCGAAAAAATCGGTTTCTACCTGCTGGTCCGTTTTGACAGATTTCTGCCATTATTTGCATTTGCTTCTTATTGATTACTTTTTGTTTTTTTTTGGAAATTGAGCTTTTTGAGGGAATTGCTATAGTAGGTTGTGTTTTTAGTGAAAGTTTTGCTGTTATAAAGCTAAACCCAAAGGTCTATTATCTTTTGAATACACTAATGTTGCTAATGAAAGATTGTGTGAAGTTTTGTATGAAGGAAAACTTTCAGGTGTAGAGAAAGAATGATGTAATGAGATGAAGAATGGACAAAAGCTCAATCTTGGGGATTCCACCCCGTGTCACCCCAATAAATATTCAAGAGTTACAAGCGTCAAAGCTTGGGGATGCCCAAGGCATCCCTTTCTTCATCAATAAAAAGCTTAGGTCTTTCTAGACACTTTGTTTTTATTGTTTCATGCACTGTTGTGTTGTTCTTGGAGCATCTTAGTTTTAGTTTAGTTTCCTTAGTTTGCTTGAATAAAGTAGTTTGGACCCCCTTTCTCGCTATGTTGTTTCAAATAAGTTGATTGGTGTTGGAGAGGAGTAGAAAGTTCTTGCTTGAGTAGTACAAGAGGAGCTTGCTTTAACTATGACTTAGACTTTAGCATGTCATGCTAGGTGTTGTTTTGACCTTATGTTTAGTGATTATTGTTGTATCATGACTTGTTCCAAACAATTGGGGTTGCTTAGTGTGCCTTGAAAGAATCATGTGTTGTTTTAGCATACAAAAGCATAGTATTGTGGTATTCTCCTTTGATGCTTTGTTTGGGTTGACTTGGCACATGCTCACACCATGTTATGACTATGAACAAGTCACCATAGCCTCTATGATCATTTAGTCCTTGACTTGTAGTAACACTTTATGCTTTTATTAGTAATGTTTTGTTGCTCTTCATGATTATGGCCATTATTGCTCTCTTAGTTGGTCGCTCCTAGTCTTTTGCTAGCCTCAACTTGTATGAGTAAGCTCTAGTCATGCATCCAACTCCCAAAAACCAAGTTATTCCAAAGTGTCCACTATAAATGCCTATGCATGGTGTGTTACGCCATTCCAAGTATATTCTTGTTTTCATGTATCTTCCAATTAAAAATTATTTTGTTATGTGAAAACTTAGTGATTAAAGCTCTCACGAACTTGATGGCACACTTTATTTTTCTTTCCCCTAATAAACTTGAACCATTGTGTCATCTATGTTGTATATGCTTGCACTTATACGTTGGAATTAGCAAAATCGTGTTGTCATGGGGAACGCTTTCAACATTGCACTTATACATTGTACATAGTTGATATCATGCTCTTTTGTCTATGGATGTTGTCGGTGTGAAATGAAATGGGAGCTTGTAAGTCCATGGAGTTTTGTATGTGTATTAGAGAAACGCCTGGGCCGCTAGCCTAAGCCATGCCTAATCATGGTGGAAACTTGCAGCATCACCATAATGACATCTATGAAGCATTCTTCTTATAAAAAAAGAGATAGAAAAAAAGAAAAAAAATACGAGAAAAAGAGGAAAGAGATAAAAAAGCACCATATTCCCATGGTAAATAAGAAGATTGCTGAGATGCTCATTGTCTGCTTGCCTTGTCATTTTGATTATGGGATAACTCCTGTATCATGTGCAAGGGGTACCCCGTTGGCGGTTCTCTATGATACACATGTACTTACTATGACAAGAACTTGCAAGTAACTAAACTTGAGTAGCATGAGGAGCGTCCCTCGTATTCAAGGGACATGAGATTGCCAACTTATACTTTGTCAAGCATATACTCCATAGTTTGTTCACTTTAACCTTAATCACTTCTAGATGCTTATGATAGGGGCAATGAGAGCTGAAAGTTAACAAGTACCATAATTTTTGGAAGCTTATTTTGAGACTTGAAATCCCTGCTTCCCTTATGAAGGGCCTTTCTTCCACTTTTATATTGAGTCTCCACCGTCTACCCTTAGGCACCAGCTAAGAGAGCATAGTTGCCATTCTTAGTTCTATGTGCATTGTCCCAAAACTTATTGATTGATGCATATTGTTGATATTATTTTTTCTTGTGCTATTTGTATCTAGTCACTCTTATGAACTTTGAAGGTGTCATATGCATCTATTTGCTACTCCATGAGGGACAAGCTGAATGACACTATGCCATGTTTTATGTATGTGAAACAAACAAACGTTTTCAATCCATTTTATTCATGATCTTTGTTTGTAACCTTTCATGTTGCATGCATAGTTACTTTGTCTTACTGTTAGAACTCCATCTTTCATGCTCATGTTTAGAGTTCTTTGATCCCAGCTTTCAATGCTTGCAAATGGTTTGATCTTGATTTTTGATGGTGCATGTCACCTCAAAAATTATTCATTTTATCACTTACCTACTCGAGGACGAGCAGGAGTTAACCTTGGGTATTCTTGATATGTCGGAAACGTATCTATAATTTTTGATGTTCCATGCTTGTTTAGTATCTACTTTTATTTGCTTTGTCTACACTTTGAGGTGTTTTTATATGTTTTCTGGTACTAACCTATTAACAAGACGCCATAGTGTCAGTTGCCTGTTTTCTTCTGTTTTTGGTTCCAGAAAGGCAGAAAATCAGTATTCTCGGAATTGGACGGGACAAAAGCCAAAGTCAATATTTTACCGTGGGGAACACGGAGCCAGAGTACGAGACGGAGGGGAGGCACCAGGGGCCACACCCCTTGGCAGCGCGGGCTAGCCCTAGCCGCGCCTGGGGGGTGTGACCACCCTGGCCGCCCATGCCTCGCCTCTTCTCCTATAAAGACCCCCGATGCCAAAACCCTAAGGACCCGATCCATATTCCACAAAACCGTCTTTAGCCGCCGCCACCATCATCCCTAAATCGGGGGATATGAAGCTCTTCCCGGCATCCTGCCGGAGGGGAGATCATCCTGGAGGCCTTCTTCTTCATCATGCCAGCCTCCGGTATGAAGTGTGAGTAGTTCCACCTTGGACTGTGGGTCCATGTACTAGCTATATGGTTGTATCTCCTCCTTTGTGCTACCATTTTTAGATCTTGTGAGATCCGTTCATGATCAATATCATCTATTTGTAATCATGCATGTTGTGTTTGTGGGGATCCGATGGATATTGATATTACTATGCCAGATTGATTAATGGTTTTGTCTTATTGATTTTATCATGTCTATGTTGTTTGAGATCTTGCATGCTCTCCATTTCTAGTAGCTATCTTGGCCAAGTAGATGCTAGTGACTCCAAGATGGTGTATTTATGCTCGATAGTGGGTTCATGCCTCTATTTAATCTAAGGGAAGTGACAGAAATCTCTAAGGTTTTAGATGTGTTGTTGCCACTAGGGAGAAAACAACGGTCTCTTGTTCATGGAACAAGTGGATTGTTTATCTTACACACTTTACTTAAAGTAGTTATCTGTTGCTTGCAACTTAATACTGGAGGGGGGTCGGATGATAACCTGAAGGTGGATTTATAGTCATAGATGCAGTTGGATGGTGGTCTATGTATCTTGTTGTATTGCCCAATCGAATCTCATAGGAACATGAATGTCTACTATTGCATTGTTATGCCTTGCTCAGTCCTATCAATTGCCCTACTGTAATTTGTTTACCCAACATGCCATGTTTGTTTATCTTAAGGAGAACACCTCGAGTGAACTATGGACCCCGGTCCAATCTTTACCATTGAAATATCTTCCACTGTTACTGTTTACTTTTTGCAAACCACGTTTACCTTCCACACCATACAGTTAATCCTTTGTTTTCAGCAAACTAGTGAGATTCACAACCTCACTGTTTGTTGGGGCAAAGTCTTGAGTTTGTGTTGTGCAGGTTTCCAAATTGCTAGCAACACCTTTGAGTCGTTTCCTTCCTCCTACTAGTTTGATAACCTCGGTTTCTTACTGAGGGAAAACTTGTTGTTGTGCTCATCATACCTTCCGCTTGGGGTCTCCCAACGAAGTGTTCACGGACTCATCAATAGGGAGACAAGCACATAAACCAAAAGGACAAGTGAAGGTTGTATTTAATTGGTCATCAGCATGAACATATATTTGATAACAACCGGAGTAACCGTCTAAGTAGAAAAATGAGAGTGCATAGCAAGCCACTATAAATTTTGATCTATAAACGGTAAAGGGTAATGATCCTTTCTAGTTTGCTTATTAAGTTTTCTATAATCAATACAAATCCTATGACCAATGGTAGTTCGAGTTGGTACCATATATTATGTTCATTCTGAACGACAGTGAACCCACCTTTCTTAGGAACACAATGCACATGACTTACCCAATCGCTTTCTTCCACATAAAATAGTATGCCTGCATCTAATAAGTGTATTACCTCTTTTCTGACTTCTTCTTTCATATGAGGTTTAAGTCACCTTTGAGAGTCTACAACCGGATGAGCTCCTTCGTCCATAAATATTCTATGGTGGCTATCGAGGGACTTATCCCTTTCAAGTCACCCATCAAATATCCAAGAGCATTTCGGTGCATCCGTAGGACCATCATTAAATTCTCCTCCTCATTTTATGCAAGATTAGAACTTAGAATAACATGATATTTACTAGTTTCATCAAGAAACCTGTATTTTAATTCTTTAGGAAGGTCTTTGAGTGTAGGAGGTGGAGGTGTCTCATCCCCTTTTATTATAGTTATCTCATAAATTTGATTCATTTTGGGGTCTACCTCAGGGGTTGAGTCAACATAATCATCAATCTCTATCCTATCTATATCTTCAGGAAGATTATTATTATCAACTAGGCTCCTTGGTGAGTTATCATCGCGAGTTTCGATGAATACGGCAGCAAGACTAGAAATATTACCTTGTTCTTCTTGCCCATACTCATACTCGTCAAACTCTTCAATTGCTGGCCTATGATGAAATTTAGAGAAATGGGACTTCATTTTATCTTCACCAAACTTGAGAGATATAGTTTCTTTCTTGCAATCAATGTTTTCCCCTATGGTGTTCAAGAAAGTTCTTCCAAAAATAATTGGACAATAAGCATCAGTAGGCATATCAACAAGTATGAAATCAATAGGGTACTTGTGAGGTCCAATAAAAATTGGAACATCTCTAATTATCCCCATAGGAACTCTGAGTGTTTTATCCGCTAGCATTACTGTTATGTCAGCGTCTTCTAATTCTGCTAGGATGAGTTCATTTTGAATTTTTAGGTAAAAATTGTAAGGGATTACTTTTACAGTTGGTCCGATATCACAGAGGCCATAATAAAAGACTCACCAAAAGTGCAAGGGAGGATAGATTTACCAACATCTTTAGCTTTTACCTTTCCTTCAACGAATTGTGAAGCTTCAGTATCTAACTCTATCATGTTACAATGTGCAAACATGGTTAGAATATCTTCCTTAGTTGGTTCATATGTCTCTTACATACTTACTTGATTAATTTCTTTTGCTCGTTCCTCTTCTTCTAACTTTTTGAGGAACATTCTCTCCTCTTCTAGCTATTCTTCAAGTTGTTGAGCCATCATTGTTTTCTCGCCATCCTTGGAAAAGGAAGGGGTTCAATGTAACACCCTGGCCTCTCCGGACCAGCGGCTATCACTCCTGGCACCTCAATAGGATCTCTAGACTAACCTCACAGACCAACACTAGTCTTTTTTGTGCACTTTGTTCTCACTCGTGCGCACCCGGTACCCACTTCTCGGTCTCGGTCACCCATCCTCAAATTTCTCTAGGCCAAGCACGCTTAACCTAAGAGTTCTTTTTGGATGAGCTTCTGAAAAATAAGTTGCAACTTGTTGGTATGGTATCCTATCAATCCTATTAAGCCACACGCCAGGGTCTCACATTCAACATAAGGGCTACCTCCTTCGATGGCTTCACACGAGCTACAAATTTTTTTCTCAACATCTTCCACTTGTTTGGGTGGTGGAGTGTATTTGAGCCAATCTTTCTTGGGAGAATTAATATGTTCTATAAAAGACTAAATGATTTGCAAAATAATATCATCGTCAAGCTAAAGTTCATTAGCAGTTTCATTACCTTAACAGATTCCTTATAAGCATTGAGACAATCATATTCAATTTCTATTCCTATTTTGCTGCCTAAATCAAATCCCCAAGTTTCTCTATTGCGATGAATTCGTTATAGTAATTCCCAAGCTTTAGTTATATTTAAGTCTATAAAAGAACCTCCGGAATTGGTGTCAAGTTTATGTTTAATTTCTTGATTAAGTCCCCATAAAAATATGTAAAACATACCATTCAGGTAAATCATGATGGAGACATCTATTAAGTATGGATTTATACCTTTTGAAAGCTCTTACCAATCCTTCACAAAATCTCCTTTGAGCTTTTCCCAACTATCAATTTTCTCTGCAAGGCATATCCTATACCAAGCTAAAGCAGTGTTGGTTAGAGATTGGCTAGACAATTAAGTTTTAATTCATCAACAGAATAGACTCTCGGTTTAAGTGTCCAGCATAACTCGATAAAATGCATTAAATGAGTGTAAGGATCCTCATCTAGATCATCTCCTGCAAAAGTTTTTCTCTTTAATAATAGCGATAAAAAGAGGGTTGACCTCGTATTCTGGTTCGCTCCCACTCGGTAATTCCTTAATAGGTCCTCTATTGAACTTTCCGAGGTATTTGGTTGCATCAAGATGACTCATCAGTCTGAGTGCAGTCATGGTGATTACCTGAAACTAGTAAGCAACTTTAGTAAAACAATTAGTAGAATAATCAACTAAGAAAAAATACCAAAATCACTTAGCTCCCTAGCAACGGCACCAAAAAATAACTTGATGACTGCAAGTGCACGGATCAATTATAGCTAGTTTTGAAATAAGAGTATCGAACCCACAGAAAGATATTTGGTTAAGTACTTTATGCCCCTCATCACAATCTACCAAAGGATACTTGTAAGTTGTTTTTCATTTCGAGTAAAAGGTGTTTGAAAGATTTTTCGTTGAATGTAGAAAAGTAAATAAAAACAAGTAAAAGAAAGCACGTAACAAAAGTGTTGGAAACGGTGTTGGAACTCAGTAAGGCTAAATCGTTTTAGGGGATGTAGGATACACCACTAGCATGTTGTAATTAATCATAATTAAGATAAACTATTTCTTGTATCATGACATGTATGGAGAGAGTTCCATAATAGATATTCACAACAAGACTCGTGGGCAGTCGCTTTCTTGAGTCAGGTAATGAGGTCATCTCTAAATAATCACTCCGATGCTTCATAGAAATAACTCATAAGACCACTACAATTAAGGGTTTCCCCATGGATATCGTAATTAGCTTAGTGAATATCGTTTTATTCTTCATTTGATCGTGCAGGTTATAAGTCAATAATTATAGTCATGAAAGTAATACTAGACATACTCCCATACACGTCCTAATAATATCACCCTCTCTTTAGTACGGGAGGGAAATGATATATGGCCGACTACACATACCATCTAGAGAGAGAGATCAAACACAATATCATAAATCAATGGATCATAGACACAAGTAATAATTTATCTTTATTTTATTTCATAATAGTTCTAGGGTTTCTCCATCTCCCCAAGAACAAAGGGAACTACTCACACATGGATGAAATCAACAACATCATCATAATAAAATGGATGGAAAAAGTATGGGGATAAATCTAGTATAAACCACAACTGAATTTGGAATTACAACAAGATCTATAGTATAGAATATGGGAGAAGTAATGGTGATGAAGATGCAACTGTTGATGATGAATGGATGATGCAATGTCCTCCAATGATCCATGAAGCATCAAAGATTTTCCCTTCTCCTAGTTCCTCCTCCAGATACCTCTCTGGCGTGGTATTTCGAGGCTGGAAGTTTTTGCGAATGTCGGATCTTAGATATGTAGTGGTGACAGTATTTGATGAGGCGTACACGCTGACAGGTGGTACGGGCGGACGGTACGGGTGAGCCCCGCTTGTACCACTTGTTGTTGAGATCTCCGGAGCCTTCCTCCATGTTTGCCAATCTCCCAGGTGCGAGGAAAAATCAATTAAATGATATACATCACTTGGAAATATCATATTAGTCCCAATTGGTATGTTCACAAGTGACATAGTAATTCAGGATCCTGTTGAAACAAGGACAAAAGGTGCATGCGAGCGCAGTAAAATACCAAAAATCCTACTCTACTTGTGTAAAAATAAAATGTAAACATGCTTCGGTTTTGGACTCATCACTGCCCAACATGATTATGGTCATATTGTTAATTCCTATGTGGTGGATCTTTATTCTATAATTTGATATATGAGATTGAAACCTATTATGTGTAAGATGTATTGATTCATGCATATCATGTACCCCATTCTTAACGACTTGTTCTGATCCAACTTGTATGCAATAGCATGTGTGGGGAAAAGTGTGTATTAGATGGAGTAGCATGGTGGTAGTGATTGAATAGTGACAACAAATTCAAGATCTACTATGGTATTTACCTTTATTTTCCCGCCTCACTAGGGATAAAGTGAATTCATGTGCTATAATTATCTTGTGATAGCTAGATAATCTTGTTTGGTCATGGTAGCATATTTGTGATTCGAACATCATGTCAAATTACGTAAGGCTATACTCTGTTGATTCTTAATTCAATATTGCTTGAAGTTTTCCATTTCTTGAGGAGTATGAGATGTGCTGCATCATCTCTATGTCAGGACATGGTGCCCATATGAATGCTTATCGAACACATGTAGAAGTTCCACCAATATTATGTCTTTGATGATGAATTGTCTATGTCCATTGCAGCCCAAAAAGAGAGTAGACAAGTGGACCCATGAAGCCCAGACCATTTTAAACCATAAGAAACACCTTTCCAACACCACTATCATACTTTATATTTTTGCAATTTATTATTTCAAAAATACAAAAATACTTTCTTCACTTGCAAACAAAAAACCCAAAAACAACTATCCTTTATTGCTATTGTCTTGTTTGCCTAGTTCTTATTTGTTTACTTTACTTTATTTATTATTGTTATTTCATATTACTAATACAAAACCTTTGTTGGAGATATGCCCTAGAGGCAATAATAAATGTAGTTATTATTATATCTTTGTGTTTATGATAAATGTTTACATTCATGCTATAATAGTATTAACAAGGAAACATTAATACTTGTGTGATTTGTAAACTTAAATTGAAGTCCCTAGTAAATCCTCTTTATAATACTAGCTTGTTGGTTAATATATGATTGTGGTTTCCCTATCATGAACATTGATATGTTATTAACAACAAGATCATATCGTTAGGAGAATGATATGATGGACATACTCCTATAGATAAGCGTAGCATAAAGATCAAGTCATTTTAATAGTTCAATTGCTATATGCTTTCTGATACATAGTAATCTAATTCCTTCGACCATGAGATCATGCATATCACCTTTACCGGATGGATGCTTTGATGACATCAAACACCACACCGTAATTGGGTGGCTATAAAGGTGGCATTGAGTGTTCGGAAAGTATTGGTTGAAACACATGGATCAAGAGTGGGATTTGTCCATCCACATGACGGATAGATATACTCTAGGCCCTCTCGGTGAAATGTCATCCAATTAGCTTGCAAGCATGTGACTGGCTCACAAGGGATCACATATCACAGGAACGAGAAAAGAGTACTTATCGGTAACAAGGTTGAACTAGGTATGCAGAGATACCGACGATCATAACCTCGGATAAGTAAACTATCGTGAGACAAAGGGAAATTGATATCGTATGTAAGTGGTTCATTCGATCGCAAAGTAATCGTAGAAATATGTGGGAGCCATATGAATTTCCAGATTCCTCTATTGGTTATTGATCGGAGAAGTGTCTCGATCATGTCCGCATAATTCACGAACCGTAGGGAGACACACTTAAGGATTCGACGTTGTTTGAGTAGTTATGGAATGATGAGAAAGAGTCCGAATGTTGTTCGGAGTCTCGAATGGGATTCGGGATATCACGAGGATATCCGGAATGGTCCGGAGAATAAGATTCATATAAGGAAAGTCCCGTTTCGGAGTTGGAGAATGGTTCCGGTGTTTTCATCGGAAATGTTCTAGAAGGTTCCGGAATGTCCGGCACTCCGGAGGGGAAGGGTACATGAATGTGTTATATCAAGTTGGTATGATTGCATTATGTACTCGGTGTCATCGCTGAACAAAATAGAGGATTTATTCAAATCCTAGTTTGAAAAGTCAAACGCCAAGTTTGAAAGTCAAACGGCTATTTTTGGGAAGTGGGGAAGGAGGAGGAAACCAAGTTGGGGAGGAGTCCCTCCTCCACCGCCGGCCCACCTCCAAGCTGAGTTGGGGAGGGACTCCCCTCCCCTTGGCCGGCTGGCCCCTCCACCTATATAAGGAGGGGCAGGGCTCCCCTCCTAGACACAAGATCCCCGCCTCCAAACCCTAAGCCGCCGGCGCCGCCACCTGCTGCCGCCGCCGCCCTAGGGCAAACCGCCGCCGCCTAGCAACCCTAACCGCTGGCTTGCCCCCTCCTCGGCGTGTCTAAACCCTAGATCGTCAAGGGACTCTCTCATACACCACCATATTCGCTCCGGCTTAAGGCGAAGCCCTGCGAGATCTCCCCTCTACTTCCGGTACCACGCCGTTGTGCTGCCGGAATCACGAGGAGAGTGCTACAACCTCCGCTGCCTGCTGGAACAAGGGAGAGGAAGGTCTTCGTCGAGTACCGAACGTGTGACCGACTGCGGGAACGCTGCCGGAACGCAGCGCCGGAAGGATCGTCTACGCGATCTTGAGATCAGGAAGAGTACGACTACATCACCCACGAGAATCCGCTCTCGTTAAACACTTTGGAATCTTCGAGGGTGAGTTATTCCATCGACTCGTTGCTACAATCTAGTAGATAGATCTTGGCTTATTTGTTTGTATGCGATAGAATTTTTTTTGTTTTCCATGCTACGAAACCCTACAACCTTGTGCTCGACAACCACACGGTGGAGTTGGGGACACAAGACAAAACTTTGCTTTGTAGTTTACTTGAAGAGGACAAGAAGAATAAATCTCTATGCCAATTCCCCAAGAGTTCGATATAAACCCTCGAGTCATCCTTGTGGGGAAAAGATGCTTGCTACAACACTCTGCACTTGGAGTCCCGGCGAATTGGTACACGGAGTTGTTGCCATCAGCAGGGCACAGGGTGCACACAACATTGGCCGAGGATGACCATCCCTCGGTCTAAGCCTGCTGCGCCTGTAGGGACTCGAATGACACTACATGAGAGTAGAAATAGTAATAGGAGACCGAGTTGTTGTCAATAGTGAGAGAGGCGGCGAAGGAGTTAAACGTTGAACAAAGCCCGATGATGATGTAGTCGACGAGCTCGTCGTCGGTGATGGGTGCTCTGGCGGACACCATGTCATCGCTCAACGCCTTCATATTTTGCATGTAC
Source organism: Avena atlantica (assembly GCA_910589765.1). Taxonomy (NCBI): domain Eukaryota; kingdom Viridiplantae; phylum Streptophyta; class Magnoliopsida; order Poales; family Poaceae; genus Avena; species Avena atlantica. The sequence goes on along the minus strand of OU342738.1, from coordinate 210,789,685 downwards.
ACTGCTGCGGGCAAATCATCCTTCCGCATCGACTAGAGATGGAGGCGAAAATGCTGAACGTTGATGCGACTCTGAGCGCCGAACGTGGTGTGCACGGCCGTTCTCAGTTGCGGTCTTGTAGCCGATGAGCTGGACTGCAATATCCTCAGTCATCGATCCTAGGAGGAGGCCAAGGACTTTTTGGTCCTGGATCCACCAGCGATGGCAGGTTGGTTTGGGGACAAACATGACTTTGTTGTCGGTTCACTCTACGAGCATCCTCCGGGACAACCAAGGATGCATCAAGGTGGACATGGAGGTTTGCGCTGGAGAGGTTTGGTAGCGCTAGGCTCTTCCAAAGAGTGAAGTTGCTATTGTCCAGATGGATGGAGATGGAGTGCACGAACATGATCCAGATGGGGATGGATGGTGCCGAGGAGATCATGGATCCAACACTGGATGTGTGATTTTAGTCATGAGTGATTGTTTGATTTTTGTACTAGCGTAGACACTAAAATATGTCTAGACACGTGTATATATAAACAAAGTTTACTCAATTAATTTAAAATCAGAATTAATTTGGAGCCGGAGGGAGTACATTTTCTCTAAATAAGGAGACATGAGTACATGCATAGCTATTCATCTCTCTCTTTCTCTCACTCACTCATCGTTCACTGTTATGTAACAGAACATTATATTCTATGTGCTTGGCGAAAAGGATGGATCAACGGAACATGTAAAGACATGTACTCTTCCAGACGTGAGAAAGCTTAGGTTGCAACTGTTTGACATGAAGTGCACTAGATGTAACATCAAGTATCTCTCTTTCTCTCTCCCTCTACTCGCGCATGGACAGAATAGTGCAGCGTTTGTCTTTGCTCAGAATCTGAAGAGAAAAATGTGAGAACAGGTGCTGGCCTTTGCTTGCATAAGAAGGGGAAATGTTAGGTCTGCCATGGTGCATACTTTTGTCTCCCATATAAGAAAATACATTTACCCAAAAAAATAAATCATGCACTCCCTGTTTCCTTATGTTTATGTAGTATTTCCTCCGTTTCAAATTAATTTATCCAGCTTTTGACAAGTTTACTTCAGCAATTAATTTCAGATTAAGAGAATATATGTCATGTTGCCCTCTACTCTACGTATACACATAATCACATATAGGTTTCATAGTACGTTGCATGGATGGATACGTGTGAGCATGTCTTGTGTACTGTATGTATTCAAGTACCTTAAGATAGCTACATGGACGTATAGTAATACAACACACATATCGATTTCTGGCCGACAAAAGTACATACATTGGACCCGTAAGAGCAAGCTCAATAGTATTGTTAACTGACCGAAAGCCAATTCGGCTCACGGGTGCAAATAAATTTATTATATGAAAATATTTTAAAACATTAAAGAATTTAGAAAAAAATTATGCATATAATCCGGACACTAAATATCCGTGCACAAGTTTGCGGATGAAAAAAACATTTTAGATGTCCCATATAAAAATATAAATTTTAGTGCTTCAACGTGTCTATTCACGGATATGTTTTTTTTGTCTTTTACACAAACCACATAAAATGTTCATTCTTTCTAAAAACTTGTGTATGGACATAGAGTGTCCATATGTATATACGAAATTTTTGTTCAGATTTTTTTAACAATTTAAATTTTATTTTTATATGTTTTTTGTAATAGGTTCATTTGCACCTGAGAGCCAAAACACCACCACCGACTAACTGATGTCTATAAACTTTTATCATGTCATCCATAGTTAGCATATAGCCAATGTGCACATCAATAATTAGCTATAAATATGTACTATTTTACAAATATTTGGGCCACATGTTACTCTCACAAAAGTCTAACAACATGTGCTACAACTAGCTCTTAAGTTAGAGCCTACTTATCTGATGTGTCATTTTACCTCTCCTCCAACTAAAAAAAGTAATATTAAAACTATTATGGACAATTCCTATTGTACTTGCTCTAATCCATGGGGCGAGCGCCGAGCGAAGACGCCACTCAAACAAAATTGCCATGGGAAAATTTGGTGTGGTCCTTGGCAACTTTAGCATGTGGCAGGAAAAAACTATTCTCTGTCTCAAATAGATTCTAAAAGTTTGTCTAAATTTAGATATATCTATATATTAAATAATGCCTAAAGACATTAAATTTAGCCAAATCTGCGCATCTATTTTGAAACGGAGGAGTATTGTCATCTACTGTGCACTCAAAGATCTAACGGCTCACATTCTGTGAGATTAAGTTCTTAACATTCTTTAATAAAATTGCCTAATACATTTCCCCATCCATTCATAGTGCTAACATCACAACTGCATAAGTAAGTACACGGAGGACATATAGCTTGCCCCCAATTGACCTGAATGCATATGTGTGCGCAACAACGTTATTTTTTTTCTGAACTAGAGTAATCAATTTTGACTGCGGAGTGGAGCGGAGCGGGTGAAGCTCTGTAGTCCTACCAACAACACAAGTACGCACGGGTTTTGAGGGCATAAGACTGTTCGTGCATCCATGGAATAACAGCATATATTTGCTGCGCCATGCGAAACTCGCTCTTCCAGGACACAGATGTGTGTGCTCGCGCTACAGTTTATCTTGCAGACTTGCACACCCAGGCATGCATGCATCACACTATCCGTACCAAAATGGCCGGGCCACACGTAGATTTCTTTTTTCATGCTGGTTGTGCCGGGGACCGGGCTAGCAAATCTTTTTTTTTTCGTTTTGTTGAGTGCGGGGCCAGCCAGGAGACTGTGGCCGTCAGTAACAGTAGTGACAACTGACAGGTCTCTTTCCTATTTACGCCTTGCGGTCAAATCAAAGAGCCAATGGGCCCATGTAAAAAAAGCTAGCTAATCGGCAAATAGTGTCAGATTTATATGGGCCGTGGTATGTGAACAGCCCATATAGCCTAATATCCTGAAATCTCAATGCACATTCTCTACAGGCTTAAGCCTGATCATCACCGCCTGCTGTGAGTGTACCTGCGTGTCTGCCATGTGGGCCTGTCTTAAAGCTGCCTATGCATTTAGTTATCGGGTGGGTCTAGCGAGCAACCGATGGCTGATTAGTCCCAGCCAGCCATCGCCCAAAAGGGAAAGGTTTAACCCGCAGACGTCCTCATCATGCATATAAAATAGTAATATAATAACCCTATTTCATTTCCTCTCGCTGGCTCTGCCATTTTCATGCATTTTCCTACACTAAAACCGTGAAACACAAGCAACGAAATGATCTCACACCTGCAGAACCTTAGAAATTTATACTCCCTCCGTCCATAAATAACTGAATTGAGTTTGTCTAGATTCGAATGTATCCGTACACTAAAATACGTCTAGATATATTCTAATCTAGACAAAACCAAGTCAGTTATTTCTGGACAGATGAAGTACAAAAATCCACGTAATTAGGAATCCTATTGCATATACATAAGAAAAAAATATGTGGATGGGATTTACATATAGTAGCCAATATTAATATCAGTTTCAAAATGGACCAGCTGCAAAGTAACATCCAACTATGCACAAACCAGGTTCCACTTGTAAGTACTTTCACAAACTAACATCTACCTAGAAACTATGCACAAATCAGGTTCCACTCCTAAGTACTTTCATAAACTGATGCTTCATTTTCTCCATTGGCCACTAATCTGTAAGAAAACACAAAGCTAAGAAGCATTAGTACCAGCAACTAGATGTGATGTCACATGAACCTTAGTTGTTTCAAGAAAAATCAAAAGGCTACATCTTTCAAATTGAATGTCAAAACTTTGGATAGCTTTGATGAAATCTTATATACTAGATCCAATTGAGATATACTAGGACAAATATTTATTGGAAAGCAACTTACTTTTACTAGTGTCAATGTATTATACAATATTGCATTAGGGGTGATTCTAAACCTGCATTAGTCTCAACAACAACACAATGGAACCAAAACTGCAATTTACCTGCATCTGAAAAGCAACTAGGGAATCTAGTAGCTACTACTTAGTGCATGGCAAAATGCAATGTACCTGCAACTAAAAAGCTGCTAGGTGATATGAATACCTACAACTTATTTAGAACCACAACCCGGGAACGTGCAAGTAACACACAAATCTACCTAGAAACACTAGGGATGATCCTAATCCTGCAAAAGTTTTAACAATAACACAATGAAACCAAAATTGCATCTTACAGGCACCCCAAAGCAAATAGGTAATTCGGTAACAACACCTTAGTGCATGACAAAGTGCAACTTATCAAATTCACCCAAAAAAGCAACTATGTAATTCGGTAACAACTTAGTGCATGAAAAAGTGCAACTTATCAAATGCACCCAAAAGGCAACTAGGTAATTCGATAATTACAACTTACTGCACGACAAAGTACAACTTATCAAATGCACCCGAAAAGCAACAAGGTAATTCTGTAATGGTAAGTGCATGGCAAACTGCAACTTATCAAATGAACCAGAAAAGGCAACTAGGTAGTTTGGTAACGAGAACTTAGTGCATGAAAAACTGCAACTTATCAAATGCACCCGAAAAACAACTAGATAATTCCATAACAACAATTTAGTGCATGACAAACTGCCAGGTGTCATGCATTGTGTGTATCAAGTATTGTGCACCAAAAACCGAAGAAAGGAATACAAGCAAAAATAGAAAATGGCTGTTGTGGAAGATGTTATCCCTGTTCATTTTGATGATGGCAATGTCGAGGTGAAGGTGGTCGACCATCAAAACAAAAGAGTAGTAGCAAGTTTAGCATATTCACAAAACAACTTAACTAAATCAGAAGGCAACTTGACGAACCAAACTATAAGATAATTATTTTACTAAAAGCATGTTAGACAAGGCAACTTAGGTATCTGTGCTACCTAACTTGAGCATGTTGAACAAAAAACTTAATGAAATCAGCATACAACTTAGCATGTCGCTGGTTACAATAACTAGACGATAAAATCAACTAAAACATGATGAAAAAAGCAAATTAGTTGAATTTAGAACCAACTTAATCATGTTGAAGAAACAACTTAACCATGATAAACAAATAACTTAATCAAAATAGTATCAAACCAAACCATTAAAAGCAACTTAGTTGAATTTAGAAACAACTTAACCATGTTAAAAAACAATTTAACCATGATGAACAAACAAATTAATCAAATCATTATCAAACTTAACCATTAAAAGCAACTTCGGTGAATTTAAAACAAACTTAACCATGTTAAATAAACTTAATGAAGTCACTGTACAACTAATCATGGTGCTGGAAGAACTTAGTTACTTCCAGAAGCCAACTTAGTCAAGAAATTTGAGCATGGCGGCAAAACCAACTTAGTTACATTCAGAAGCCAACTTAAGGGAATTAAGAAAACAACTCAATTCCATCGTGTATAGTCACTACTTTTGCTTATTTTATGTTTAAGAAAGGTAGAAAAACATAATACATAAAAAACACCACATGAATGTTCCGTCTTGTACGTGCATGCATTGGTGCTAAATGTGCATTTGGCGCAATCATTGTATCCCCAAGTGCAGTACGATTGGATGTAACACCTGGATGTACAGGGTTTGCTATGGCCTGGTGATTAGTTAAAAATCCATTAAGATTCTTAAAAAACAATAGTTAAGAGATTACATACAATAGACGTGCTTAACAAGACAATTCAATTAAAACAGTATGCAACTTAATCGCCATGGAGGAAAGCAGCTAAATTCTTTGCAAGCTGACATGGTGAGAAAAGAGTACCCAAGTCCTGAAGTAACTTCTATTCTCGTTAAATAAAATGCAATCCTTGCTCATATTAGGCCTACCTATGAGGATGAGCCTAGGTTTGGTTTGCATCGAGCTCCTCTTAATTATAGTTTACTGCTACAAGTTTGCTAAGTTACTGGATTGTGACTAGTTGTTCTATTTCCGTGAGATACAAATCAGACTAGGATGTGTCTTGTCTTTTTTCCTAGTCTCTTGTGGCTCCTATGTACCTAATAGACATCTTATTTTAATTATGCTGTGAAAGTAAATGCAACTGACATCGGTGTCGACTACACTAGCTAGTTGCACTGTATCACCAATGCTCCATTGGACATACTGAATAGTAATTTACCAAACAGTATGATCTAAACAAGTGATTTTATTTGCAGAAAACAGTCAGGTTTGACAAATACCACTCGTGAACAATCAGACCCATACACCAACCTTACGCCAAAAATTGCTTAAGAGGGGACAAAAAATGGTGAGATTTTGCACATATAAAAATTTCCGCTAATGCAAAATCAAACCCAAAAGAGAAAATAACAATGGATTCACTTGTAGCTAGCTTTTTGCTTCTAGGGACCGCAACAAATAATCTAAATTTCTCTACACTCTGTCAGCAAAACAAAATTATGTGGAGGTACCACATAAGGGTTCAAGTGTGTTACCCGACGGATCTAGGTGGAAGACAGGATACTGCATCCCCAAGTAGAAATCCATTGCGGCGTTCTTCCGACACCTGGCGTCAACTGCCTTGACTGGATTTGGTGGCCATGGAGAAGCACCCACAGCATCCACTGCGCGGCCGCGTGCACCGCATACGCCATTGAGGGGACACAATGTATGGAGCCATGGAGGCACCTAGGCAATTAAAAACTAGATGAAATAATGTACCCAAACTTGGTTGCAGGGATTTAAAAAACAACTAATCAGACACCATCATACAACTCTACATGATCCATGCTGCAACTTAGGATGCAATAAATACAACTGGATCGAAAACATGTACCCAATTGAGTCACCAGGGATTCAAAGAAGCAACTAACCACAGACCATTGACTAAATTTTGGTTGGTCCCATCTACAACTTAAACATGTGGATGATGTCGTAGTTAGAAGACAAAAAATTGAAAAACTAGTCTCTGGATGTGCAACAACTTAATAAGAAACAGAAATCAACTTAATGAAAATGAATAAGCTACTTGAACATGACAATGTACAATAACTTGATATGGATGTTACGAGCCTATATACTCTAATCCCCTTCAAATATTTTGATGCTTATGAACCTAAAAAATTAGTATTCCTTGCAAAATTTCCAAGAATTAACCCAAAAAAATAAGCACTTTATAGTCCAGGATAATTTTATTACAATCTAAAACCATGTAATATGATGGTTGTGCCATAGGGTATAAACCAGATTGCATGGTTCCGTGTGACTTAATAACTTGGGTGATTGCCAAGTTAATTAAATATTCAAACAACTTGATTGTACATACAAAACAACTCAATAAGAAATAGTAGTATGTGACTTAATTGAAATGGATAAGCAACAAATATGGATGGTAGGTACGTATTAAAGTTTGTGTTATTCTAAACAATACGAATCATTATTGACTTACAAAATAGGTACTGCTTCAATCTCGCACTTTTAAACCAGAACTAGCGAGGATTCTACACTAGGGACAATCTAATCACAACCATAGATCAGCTAGCACACATTAGCATTCAACTAGCACTAGCACACATGAATACATTACATTCAGCTTGCTAGACATATCAGTTGTACACGGTTAGAAGATTCAGCTAGCGGCACACCATAGTTAAAAAATCAGCTAGCGACAAACCTGCATTGGACTGTGTGCGCCGCCGCGACATGGCCACAACCAGGGCCAGCAGCAAGAGCAGCCTCGCTGAGACGTGGCCTGGCTAGGCCTCGACTAAGACTAGCAACTGGAGTAGCCTTGGTATGATGCGGCCTGGCTCAGCCACAACCAAGACCAGCAGCAAAAGCAGAGAAAGACCGGCAGCTCCGATGGGTTTCAGAGGTGGGCAGCGTGTGGGCGTGGTCGACCTCTATGCGATGCCCGGGTTGATGTGCGCAACCCGCTTGCTCGCAGGTCGGCATGCGCGCGCCACGACATTGGCCTGCTGGACCTCCATGGGTTGAGCAGAAGCTGAACCACCCACAGGAGGGGCGGCCTATGCAGGTTGTGGTGTTCAGCCTCCTTGTCGGTGCCACGGCCATTGCGCACGGCGAACAAGCGGCACTCCATGGATCGGCGTGGACATGGTGCTCCAGGAGATCCCGCCACAGACGTGGTTCTCCAGGAGGTCAAGGATGGGACTGCAGACCGCAGGGAGGTGAACTCAGAGCTTATCTAATGGATCTCTGAGCACCCACATTCGCGAGCGGGTCTCTCCGCGGCCGAGCACCCTACCCTCGCTCCCGCGGCGACTCTCCAGATCCGGTGTGCTGATTTTGCCTCCAAGAACCCTAGCGAGAAAGGAATTTGGGAATTGGGAGAGAAAGAGAAGGGAAGGGAAATGGATAGAGAGAGCGCTCCGTCACCGAGAGGGATGTGGGCCATGGAAGCTGTCGGAACGATCACGCGTCGATGGTACGAACACAAATCGATGGCTCGTTTCCACAAACGGGCCACCGTGCACTTATTAGCACTTGGGTAGTTATCTTATTCCTTATATTTTAAATAGTTATCTCTTGATCCACGTCTCCGGCGTCGCCCTACTCCACCTCCAGCGCGTCGGCCGCCGGCTTCCCTAACTCATACGAGTCACCGTGGAGCCCCGCGCCGCCTCCAAACCTCCTGCTCGTTGCTACCGACCTCCCATAGCCACCTGCATGCGGCCGGCGCCCCTTCCCCGCGCTGGGTCTCCTAGCCCCCTGCTTGCCCAACACAGGCAACCCTAGCGATGAGCAACAGGCGGTGGCTATGGATAGGCGGCGTACGACGACTATCTTCATCACGCTCTCCGGTACCACCAATCCCTCTTTCTCCATAAGATCCACTTAAATCACATCATCAACTCAGACTCATTTGGGCGTGGTTCTGGTGTCGGCTGTACGTTGCCTCTGATTTCATCTTGATTCATCCCTGCACTCTCCGGCGGCAGCCAATGGTGCCTTCAATCGCATTAGATTAAATATGAATTAACAGCTGAAGCCTCCTCAACATGCCAAATTGCCAACCCCTGTCCCGATTCTGTTGGTCTTCATGTGTTGAACCTGATCCCCTTTCAATAGCCTGATTAAACCCCACGCTTGGTCGTTTCATGTGGAGATGCATGTACATATATCTGGTATTTTCTACTAGATCTGAAGTATTTGTTAGTAAATCATTGGTTTCATGTGTTTTGGTTTACACAATCTGACTTATACAACACACTATTTGTTCCTTCTTCTATATGTTTTTCCTTTAGCAGGTATTTGCAATCTGTATGTCAACTTAATTAGCTGATTTTTTTACAAAACTATGTCACTTGATGTGCACATTTGTTTCCTACTGTCTCATGCGCTGGTCATGGAACTTTGTTTCCTCCCGACGTTGTAGTTCTCACCGAGTAGCTCGTGCTGGCGCTCGGGACACTCACCGTCGTGCTCCTTGCGGACTCCGACGAGGACTCTGACCTTCGGACTGCCGTTGCCCTGGACTGGACTGCTGGCACGTTTCTCCTAAACTTCCCAGCGAGCAGACCCTGGACTCCCCTCGAGCAACTGCCAGATCTCCGTTCTACATGATACACAATGTTGGTTGGTGGCAAGACTTCACCTTTGATCTTCCCATTCTGACCATTATTTTGCTGCACTTCATGGTTCATAAGATCTTTTTGGTGGATTTTGTAGATGTCGCAGGAAAAGAGCCCGTGAGAGATGATGGATCCATCAATGTAACTTTCTTAATCTGTTTCCCTATATGGTGAAGTATTATGGTATTTTCATAATACGATTTGGAAAGATTTATCAGTATGAAGAGAATTTGGACAATGAAACCGATGATTTTAGTAACTTGGTATTCCATCATTACACTATTGACCAATAGAATATGGTTCGTACATACTTTATTCTATGTCAATCTTCCGCACAATTTAGATTTTAGTTATGTTCTGAACTTACTTGGAGATGAAGGGTAACATGCGAATGCTCAAGCTAAGTGGTTATATTTAACTTGAATAAATTGCCCATTCAACATCATGTGATCTCTGTAGCAATATGATATATCTCCTTTTGCAGTTATTTGATAGCATCACTTTTCTTAATATTCTGTCGGCATCCTATGCACATGTTGATTCAGTTATTACATCGAGAGCAATGTTGGCTGGAAAGGTAAGAGTGATATGTATATTGTAATCAACATTTGAATCTTATGTCACCTTTAACCTTTGTTTATGGATTTTGCACCATCCAAGATTTCATTTTCTTAAATTCAACTATCTCAAATCAAACTTCTAAATAACAACAGAATATAAAGATGATATGTCTTTCCAAAAGTAGGATTTTAATGTCTAATAATGGGATGTGATCATGTTGGGAAGTGTATTAAAAACCTATCACAAATGACTTGGAAAAAATAAGTATGTCCTAAATCTGACTAATGGCATCTGCATGTTGATGTATGAGTTGGTGTTCAAATCTATCAAAAGGCAAACTAATAAATTACTTTAGTACCGAAGATGTTGATATAGCCATGTCATGCATGATAACATATGATTTATAGGTATTATACATGTGGTTTATTTCAGCGCTGCACCGGTGTTCTGTAGGTCAATGTCCCAATGATATATTTGGTACTCATGTGAGCACATTTGGTGGCAGGATCGAGTTTTGCTTGGATGGCATTGGTGTCTGGCTAGCTCCTCGGATAATCATGTGTCGTTGTTTTCATCGTAGGCGTGTGCGGAGATTTTGTTTTGTCATGCATGTTTGGAGGCTTGGTGTTCACGAGTGTTTTGACCGTTGACTCTGCCATGGTTTGATATAGTTTGCTGTGGGTCCCGTTGATGGCAGTGGTTTGGAGGTTACCGGAAGCCTGGGTGAGTGTTTTTTTCCATAGTATGTTCTATCCTTCTTAGGTTTTGATCTTAGTGAAGGGAATATGCTCTGAGAGGCAATAATAAAATGTTTATTATGTGTATTCCAAGTATATGATAGATGTTTATTTTGCATGCTATAATTGTATTAATACGGAAACGTTAATACATGTGTGTTTAATAAACAAACAGAAAGTTCCTAGTTATGCCTCTCTCATAAACTAGTTCGTTGATTAACAAGATGATCACGGTTTCCTGATCATAGACATTGGATGTTGTTAATAACGAGATCACGACATTAGTGTAATGGTGTGATGAACATTCATCTGAAGTATAGCATTACGATCAAAGTCATTGAGTTTATATTGCTATAAACAAACTACGAAGTAGTCCTAATCCTTAGACCATGAGATCATGCCAATCACTAACACCGGAAGAGTTTCTTGTTGACATCAAACGTCACTCCGTAACTGGGTGATTATAAAGATGGCTTCAAAGCTACTAAAGTGTTATGTTGAGAATCATGGATCAAGAGTGGAATTTGTTCATCCCGATGATGGATAGATATGCTCTGGGCCCTCTCGGTGATATCACATTGGTTAGCTTGTAAGCAAGTGATTTGATCACTAGAATGTTATATCACGGGAACAAGAAAAGAGTGCATGTCAGTAACGAGATCAAACTAGGTATGGAGATACCGATGATCGAATCTCGGAAATGTAATATATCGTGAAACAAAGGGATTAAGATACAAGCGTAAAAGGTTCCGACGATCACAGGAAAAGTTATCGTTGAATGTGTGGGAGTCAGTATGGATCTCCAGGTCCCGCTACTGATTATTGATCGGAGAAGGGTCTCGATCATGTCCGCATTATTCGCGAACCGTAGGGTGACACACTTAAGGGACACTGGCATCCAGTTGGAGCAAATGTTTCATGCCGAAAGAATAAACAAGCGCAGGAATTTATTTCACTAGATACCGAAACAGGTTTTCGGGTGAAATTGCATAAAGTGGTTATGCATGTGAAATGGAATTCTAGCAAGGGGTTATTTGTGAATATTTGTTATTAAAGTAATTGACAAAGTTCTGAATAAAATAAAAGAGTTTTATTTAATGAGAGTTTGCATTAAATTTGGTGGAAATTTAATGGGAATTTGAGTGGACTTTTGAGTGGAGAAAATTGAAGGGACATTTTGTGAGTGGAGTGTCCACCCACATGAATGAAGGAGGGGAAGGGGCATCCCCATGGCCGGCAGCCACCCCCTTGGGTGCCCCCCTCCTCCTCCTATAAAAGGAGCCCCTCCTCTCACTTGTCTCTCACACCTCCTCGTGAAGGATCTCTCTCCCCCTCTAGAATTTATCCCCCACGGTCTCGGACTAGCGAGATACATGTTCCCGGTGGCTATTCAGCAAGAAAGGGTTGTGCTGCCGCTGCATCGTTGGAGCAAGGAGGCGGAGGTTGCCCGGTGTCTTGTACGTGTGTGCGAGCACGGATGCGCTGCTGCTTTGCGGCGCTAGGACTTCCTCTCGATCTTGAGATCGGCAAGAGATCGTCTACATCAACCACGAGTTGAACTCGTTAAGCTTTGTCGGTCTTCAAGGGTATGTTCTCTACGGATATACATCCTCCTGTTGTTTGTATCTAGTAGATAGATCTTGGTACATAGTTCCCATCGTAGGAAACTTTTTGTTTTCTATGCTGCGAACCCTACAGTGGTATCAGAGACGGATCTATGCGTAGATACTTTACACGGGTAGTACACATATGAGTATGTGGGCGATGATGATCATGTTGTTGCTCCTTTGTTGTAATTTTGGATATTGGTGGCATAGTGGGATGAAGCGGCCCGGACAAACTTTACATGTCCTTGCACATGAGACCTGTTCCACGCGTGACATGCAACTAGTTTGCATAAGTGGCTAGCGGGTGTCTGTCTCTCCTACTATAGTCAATATCTATTTTGCAACGAATTGTCAACAATTTGGTTATCCTCGTTGTGGTTCATGTTCGTAGGTAAGAACGGTTCTATCTCGAAAGCCCTAAGCCACATAAAACTTGCAATGGATAAATTAGAAGCTTCTAGTTTAGATTGTTGCTGGGCTAGTGTTATGATATGGTGATGTTGTAAGTAGAAGTATGAGATGATACTCTTACAACATACATAACGTGTAATCTCCATAGACCTTGGACTTACACATATAGGTATGATAGTGATCATACCGCGGTGCACATGATAGAGATCATATGCGGGAACCATATCATTTCACTAATAAACATGTGATGTTTGATAGCATCTTATATTGCTTGTTTAGCGCTTCGTTAGCATAATAAGATGATCTCTCTTTTAAATATCAAGATAAGAATGTGTTCTTCCTTTAGTATGCACCGATTATGTTTTCGTCGCTCCAAGACATCACGTGATGATCGGGTGTTCTTGGATCCACGACCATATTTCGGGTGTAAAATAGTTACACACGCGAATACTAAGGTTCTAACTTGGCGAGCCTAGCATGTACAGACATGGCCTCGGAACACGGACCAAAAGGTTAAGCATGAGTCATATAGTTGATATGATGCCCATTTGATGCTCGCCTTTGAAGCTACACCGACTCACGTGATGATCGGACTTGGTGTAGTGGATTTGGTTCATGTAATCACTAAAAAGGCACAAGGGATGTCGTTTTTTAGTGGGAGTTAATTCGTAATATGGATTAGTTGAACTCAATCTATCATACACTTAGTCTAAACTTTACAAATTCTGTTGTAGATGGCACCACCTTATTTTAATTTCAATGTGTTCATGGAGAAAGAGAAACTTGCAACGAACGGTAGCAACTTTACCGAATGGGCCATGAATTTGAAGATTCTCCTCTCTGCTGCACAAAAGCAATATGTGCTAGAAGCGCCGTTAGGCCTCCCACCTTTTGATGATGCCCCTGACGAGGAGAAGAATGTCTATCAGACTCGTTAGGAGGACCACAACTTAGTTCATTGCGGCATATTGTATGGGCTAGAGCCGGAACTTCGAAAGCGTTTCAAAAATGGCAATGCTTTTGATACAATGGGTGAGTTGAAAATGATTTTCGACACACATGTTGCTGTAGAGAGCTACAACGCTTCAGAAAAGTTCTTTAGCTGCATGATGGAAGAGCACAGCTCCGTTAGTGAGCATGTACTCAAGATGTCGGGTTACGCCGATAAGCTTGTGTCCTTAGGAATATCGATTCCCATTGACTTAGGCATCCATCGTGTTCTGCAGTCTCTGCCACCTAGATATAAGAGCTTCGTGATGAACTATAATATGCAAGGCATGAAGAAGTCTCTCCCCGAGCTTCTGTCAATGCTTAAAACTGCAGAAGTGGAGATCAAAAAGGAACATCAAGTGTTGATGATCAATAGGAACACTGGTTTCAAGAAAGACATGAAGGGAAAACGGAAGGGAAGTAAGGGCGGCAAGCATGTTGCCGTGCCTGAAAAGAAACCCCGAGTTGGACCTAAGTCTGATACCGAGTGCTACTATTGTAAGGGGACTGGCCACTGGAAGCGCAACTACCCCAAGTATTTGGCAGACAAGAAAGCCGGCAAGGCAAACAAAGGTATATATGATATACATGTTATTGATGTGTACTTGACTAGTGCTCGCAGTAGCACCTGGGTATTTGATACCGGTTCAGTTGCTAATATTTGTAACTCGAATCAGGGGTTGCGTAACAAGCGACCGCTAGCAAGGGGTGAGGTCAAGATGCGTGTCGGCAATGGATAAAGCGTTGATGTGATCGCCGTCGGAACGCTGCCTCTCCACTTTCCGTCGGGATTAGTTATAAACTTGAATAATTGTTATCTGGTGCCTGCACTAAGCATGAACATTGTATCTGGATCGTGTTTGATGCGAAGTGGTTATTCATTTAAATCCGAGAACAATGGTTGTTCCATTTATATGAATGAAATCTTTTATGGTCATGCACCGATGATGAATGATTTATTTCTTTTGGATCTCGATAATAATGTTACACATATTCATAATGTTGATGCTAATAGGATTAAACTAAATGATGATATATCCGCATATATGTGGCACTGCCGTCTAGGTCATATTGGCGTTAAACGCATGAAGAAGCTCCATTCGGATGGACTTTTGGAATCACTTGATTATGAATCATTTGATACATGTGAGCCATGCCTTATGGGCAAGATGACTAGAACGCCGTTTTCCGGTTCAATGGAACGGGCGACAGATTTATTGGAAATCATACATTCTGATGTATGCGGTCCAATGAGTGTGTCAGCGCGAGGTGGATATCGTTATTTTGTTACTTTCACGGATTATTTGAGTAGATACGGTTATATCTACTTGATGAAACACAAGTCTTAAACCTTTGAAAAGTTCAAGTAATTTCAGAATGAAGTTGAAAATCATCGTAATAGAAAGATCAAATTTCTACGGTCCGACTGTTGAGGTGAGTATCTAAGTTACGAGTTTAGCACTCACATGAAAGAGTGTGGCATTGTTTCACAACTCACACCTACCGGAACACCACAGCGAAATGGTGTGTCGGAACGTCGTAATCGTAATTTATTAGATATGGTTCGATCTATGATGTCTCTGACAGACTTGTCGTTGTCATTTTGGGGCTATGCACTAGAAACTGTTGCATTCACTTTAAATCGGGCACCATCTAAATCCGTTGAAAAGACACCGTATGAATTGTGGTTTGGAAACAAACCTAAGCTGTCATTTCTTAAAGTTTGGGGATGCGATGTTTATGTGAAGAAACTTCAACCGGATAAACTCGAACCCAAAGCAGAAAAATGCGTCTTCATAGGATACCCTAAGGAAACTATTGGGTATTCCTTCTATCACAGATCCGAGGGCAAGGTTTTTGTTGCCAAGAATGGATCCTTTCTAGAGAAAGAGTTTCTCGCGAAAGGTGTGAGTAGTCGGAAGGTAGAACTCGAAGAGGTTATTGAACCTTCTCTTCAAAGTATGGCGAGTAGCGTAGCGCCGGAAGTTGTTCCAGAGTTGGCTCCACCTGTTGAAGAGGGAACTAATGATAATGATCATGAAACTCCGAAAGAGAGTACTACCAAACCTCGCAGGTCAAGCAGGACGTGTGCAGCTCCCGAGTTGTACGGAAATCCTGTCATGAATTTCATGGTTGATGAAAATGATGACCCTGCGACGTATGAAGAAGCGATGATGAGCCCGGATTCCAACAAATGGTTAGAAGCCATGAAATTCGAGATGGAATCCATGTATGAAAATCAAGTTTGGAACTTGGTGGACTTACCTCACGACCGAAAGGCCGTGGAGAACAAATGGATTTTCAAAAGGAAAACTGATGCTGATGGTAATGTAACCGTCTATAAAGCTCGACTTGTCGCAAAGGGGTTTCGACAAATTTAAGGAGTTGACTACGATGAGACATTCTCTCCCGTAGCGATGCTAAAGTCAGTTAGGATTATGTTAGCAATTGCTGCATATTTCGATTATGAGATATGGCAGATGGATGTCAAAACCGCGTTTATCAATGGTAATATTGAAGAAGAGTTGTATATGATACAACCAAAGGGTTTTGTCGATCCTAAGGATGCTAACAAGGTGTGCAAGATTCAGTGATCCATCTATGGATTGAAGCAAGCATCACGAAGTTGGAATCTCCGCTTTGATGAGGTGATCAAAGAGTTTGGATTTGTCCAAACTTATGGAGAAGCTTGTATTTACAAGAAAGTGAGTGGGAGCAATGTGGCATTTCTGATATTATATGTGGATGACATATTATTGATCGGAAATGATATAGATCTTTTAAACGGTGTTAAAAGTTATCTAAACAGCAAATTTTCAATGAAGGACCTAGGTGAAGCGTCATACATATTAGGCATAAAGATCTATAGAGATAGATCTAGGCGCCTAATAGGGCTATCGCAAAGTACATACCTTGATAAGATTTTAAAGAAGTTTAAAATGGAAAATAGTAAGAAGGGATTCTTACCTATGACACAAGGCACGACATTGAGTAAGACTCAAAGTCCGGCTTCGGCGGAAGAAAGAGAGATAATGGACAAGGTCCCCTATGCTTCAGCCATAGGCTCTATAATGTACGCCATGCTATGTACAATACCGGATGTGGCACATGCTATTAGTTTGACTAGTAGGTACCAATCGGATCCAGGTTCAGAACACTGGAAAGCGGTCAAGAATATCCTTAAGTACTTGCGAAGAACTAAGGATATGTTTCTTGTATACAGAGGTGAAGAAGAGCTCGTCGCTAAGTGTTATGTCGACGCTAGCTTTGACACCAATTCGGATGACTCTAAGTCTCAATCCGGATACGTATTTCTCATGAATAGCGGAGCAGTTAGTTGGAGGAGCTCCAAACAACCTGTGGTGGCGGGATCAACAACGGAGGCCGAATATGTTGCTACTTCAAAAGCGGCTCAGGAAGCAGTTTGGATGAAGGAGTTCATATCCGAACTAGGTGTGGTCGCAAACGCGTTGGACCCAATGGTGATCTATTGTGACAACAATGGTGCCATTGCCAATGCCAAAGAGCCAAGGTCTCACAAGCATTCCAAGCATATTAAGCGCCGGTTTCACTCCATCCGCGAGCATGTCAAGGATGGAGATATAAAGATTTGTAAAGTACATACGGATCTCAATGTAGCAGATCCGTTGACTAAAACTCTCCCTAGAGCAAAACATGATCTACACCAGAACTCCATGGGTGTTAGATACATCACAATGTAACTAGATTATTGTCTCTAGTGCAAGTGGGAGACTGAAGGGAATATGCTCTGAGAGGCAATAATAAAAATGTTTTATGTGTATTCCAAGTATATGATAGATGTTTATTTTGCATGCTATAATTGTATTAATACGGAAACGTTAATACATGTGTGTTTAATAAACAAACAGAAAGTTCCTAGTTATGCCTCTCTCATAAACTAGTTCGTTGATTAACAAGATGATCACGGTTTCCTGATCATAGACATTGGATGTTGTTAATAACGAGATCACAACATTAGTGTAATGGTGTGATGAACATTCATCCGAAGTATAGCATTACGATCAAAGTCATTGAGTTTATATTGCTATAAACAAACAAATACGAAGTAGTCCTAATCCTTAGACCATGAGATCATGCCAATCACTAACACCGGAAGAGTTTCTTGTTGACATCAAACGTCACTCCGTAACTGGGTGATTATAAAGATGGCTTCAAATCTACTAAAGTGTTATGTTGAGAATCATGGATCAAGAGTGGAATTTGTTCATCCCGATGACGGATAGATATGCTCTGGGCCCTCTCGGTGATATCACATTGGTTAGCTTGCAAGCAAGTGATTTGATCACTAGAATGTTATATCACGGGAACGAGAAAAGAGTGCATGTCAGTAATGAGATCAAACTAGGTATGGAGATACCGATGATCGAATCTCGGACATGTAATATATCATGAAACAAAGGGATTAAGATACAAGCGTAAAAGGTTTCGACGATCACAGGAAAAGTCATCGTTGAATGTGTGGGAGTCAGTATGGATCTCCAGGTCCCGCTACTGATTATTGATCGGAGAAGGGTCTCGATCATGTCCGCATTATTCGCGAACCGTAGGGTGACACACTTAAGGGACACTGGCATCCAGTTGGAGCAAATGTTTCATGCCGAAAGAATAAACAAGCGCATGAATTTATTTCACTAGATACCGAAACAGGTTTTCGGGTGAAATTTGCATAAAGTGGTTATGCATGTGAAATGGAATTCTAGCAAGGGGTTATTTGTGAATGTTTGTCATTAAAGTAATTGAAAAAATTCTGAATAAAATAAAAGAGTTTTATTTAATGAGAGTTTGCATTAAATTTGGTGGAAATTTAATGGGAATTTGAGTGGACTTTTGAGTGGAGAAAATTGAAGGGACATTTTGTGAGTGGAGTGTCCACCCACATGAATGAAGGAGGGGAAGGGGCAGCCCCATGGCCGGCGGCCACCCCCTTGGGTTCCCCCCTCCTATAAAAGGAGCCCCTCCTCTCACTTGTCTCTCACACCTCCTCGTGAAGGATCTCTCTCCCCCTCTAGAATTTATCCCCCATGGTCTCGGACTAGCGAGATACATGTTCCCGGTGGCTATTCGGCAAGAAAGGGTTGTGCTTCCGCTGCATCGCTGGAGCAAGGAGGCGGAGGTTGCCCGGTGTCTTGTACGTGTGTGCGAGCACGGATGCGCTGCTGCTTTGCGGCGCTAGGACTTCCTCTCGATCTTGAGATCGGCAAGAGATCGTCTACATCAACCACGAGTTGAACTCGTTAAGCTTTGTCGGTCTTCAAGGGTATGTTCTCTACGGATATACATCCGCCCGTTGTTTGTATCTAGTAGATAGATCTTGGTACATAGTTCCCATCGTAGGAAATTTTTTGTTTTCTATGCTGCAAACCCTACACTTAGGTATTTTGTTTTGATCTTAGATCCTATTTGTGTTCTGTTGTAGCCTTGATTGGGTGTTTTTAGGCACCTGGCAAGAGGATGTACAGAGAAGTGGCTATTGTCTATTCAACCGGTAAGTTAAGATCATGCACTCATGATGTCTTCTTTTTGTGTCCCTGCTCTATGCATGATATGAGATTATGGTATATGCAAATTAGATCAAAACCAGTATTTTTGTAGTATATTTGTCGGGGCATTATTGGATTAATATGAAGGTATGTTCATGACGATGCTTGTTCTATGGAAAAATAAACTTAGTATGTTGTGTGTTCAAGCAGGTAACCCTGGTGAATTGTAAATAACATTTGTTACTTTGGTGAACCTGAAATTCTTCAAGATTTACTCAAGGAGAATAAACATATCAATGTAAGTATGACCTGCAAAAGAAGGGTTGCGTTTCTTGCATAACATTCTATAGAGCATACCCACTAAAGTTGAGCTATTTTTTAGTCTAAATGAACATGCTACTTTTGTGATTTTCATATCAGCTTGGCTGGTTTATTGGATGGATCATCATGTGATAATCTCATCGCTAAAGATAATCAAGATTCTCATGCAACAACTTTCAGATGATTCCTCAAAATCCAGTGCTCCGAACTCTGATGACACTAAACAATCCGAGAAACATGAAATTGCAGGATTTCGCATAATAACCTTTTCAATTTTGCTAGGAATGTCATTTTCTATGCATCTCAAGACAACTTACTTTACAGTCGAGGCAATGAGTTCTAAGATGGGGTTTAAAGATTTTGTAGAGGCTCAAATCTTTATGTGCAGTTCCGAATGACTCTGTATATAAGTCATTAAACCAAGACGTTATCAAAATGAAGAAAAATTGTCTAACATGTTGAGCGAGGTGATGATGAGCTTGACGGAGGAAAAACGATGATGACCTTTGAATTCCTCAAGGGTGGACTGATCAAATCTTTCTTAATTTAGCTTTCTAACATCTTTACCTTCATGTTGATGACAATCTTTAAGATCCCAATGCTGATCATTTTTGTGCCGTGCTGGAAAGGTTTCTACTTGAATTTTGTAAGCGAAGTCTATATTTTTCCTTTTATAGTGTACCCGTAGCGTGTTCTTTGATAACGTCATGCAGGCTCCTGTCTTTCTAGTCTAATATAACGCTGATTCTTATAAAATTCTAATATAGCAGCTTAGGTGGTGTGTGTAACGTAACGTCTCACGTCATTTAACTCCCACTAAGTGAGTGAGAAGAGAAGAGTCCACGCGTGCTCCTCTCTGTCGTCTGCCTTGTATTTCTGCCTTGTCTATATGAATGACGCTTTTTATAATCGAGTTAGATACTCATTTTACGAAAGACTAAAGTTTTACACAGTAAAACATATCAAAAAAAGTTTTGCGCGGTGTACCAACTACTTTGGGTACATATCTCCTTCCACCGTGTGGTGGCTCAATCGGCTCACCTCTGTGACTATATAAAGAGAGAGATAACTGAAAGTACCGACTTGATACAACTAGAGGGAGGGTGAATAGGCGTCTACCCAATTTTAATTTGTTTCTCAATTTTAGGCTTAACGAGAAGGAAAGTTATCTAGATGTGAAACTAGGTGAACAACCTAAATGCAAGATAACATACAACAACCACAAGAACGGTAAAGAGCAAGAAGTAAAGGAAGGGAACGAAGTAACCGGAGCGGGGACACGGAGATATAATTCCAGTAGTTCACTCCCAAGGAGCTACCTCTACGTTGGAGAGGTGTCGGGGCCACACAAGGTCACCCGAGCGCCACAAATGCCTCACCTTCTTCTCCGGTGAGATCCCCCACAAAGGAGGCCTCACAATCCACTAACCGGTGACCTTGAAGGCGCCAACCGAAACCTATACACCAAGGTTGAGGGGGAAGCTCCACAACTCAATTGGAGGCCCTCAACGACACCTCGAAGCTTCACAACACAAGACTTAGCTCCGAGGATGCCCTACACCGTCTAGGGTTTCAAGAAACCCAAGAGCAACAAGATCCACAAAGGATGGGTGGGGGAAATCAAATCTTCTTTGGTGGAAGTGTAGATCTAGGTAACCTCCCTCACCTCTCAAAAGATCAAGTCCTTTGAGTGGCTAGAGAGAGAGATCTAGTAAAGTGAAGCTCAAGCATTAATGGAGGAGAGAGAAAATTTTCGAAGTAGGTGGGAGGAAGAAGAGGGGCGCCTTAAATAGGCCCCTTCCGCACTGAACCGTTACAGCCAACACGACTTCACCGGAACTTCCGGTGAGGGTTCGGAAGTTCCGCCTAGCATGGCTCCAACGGTCATCAGCCCGTTGACGCTCGCTCCAAAAGCTCGACCGGAAGATCCCGTCATAACATACCGGAAGTTCCGGCAAACTTCCTATGCAAGTTACGGCCCAAGTTCTGGCAAATAGAACACTTCAAGCAAAAGGTTACTGACCCTTCAGCGGAACTTGGAGCAGAACTAGGGGCGGAAATTCTGGGTCGCGGACCAAGTCTGGCCGGAAGTTTCGGTGGCTGGGCGGAAGTTCCACTCAGGAACTTTCTGGCAGGACAAGTTCCGATGCAACTTCCGGTGGAACTTCAGGCAAATAGAGCATACCAAAATAGAGAGTTCTGGGAGCTCACCGGAAGTTCCAGCGAAACTATGATCAGAACAAAGCTCAGATAATCCCGCAGAAAAAACCTGAGCGGAACTTCCGGCGCCAGGCCGAAAGTTCCGATGAGACAAAGAAGGCTTCAACAGATCAGAAACACACTCTCTCACGGAATAGTAGGATAGTTGTGGCGGTGCATATGGGTTTGTGCAAGAACAAGTGATTTCCCACAGCCTTCTGAGATGGACCCTCTCTTAATAGTACGACGACCTAAAACAACAAAAGGAGAGAAACTAGGAGAAAACTAAAGGCCACCTTCTTAATGAGATACCAAGAGAGAATCCACACAGTTTTAAGGAAACATCAACAACATTTTTACTGAAACTCAAGCGCACAATTAGATCACAAATGGGATTGTCATTATCACCAAAAACAGCATGGGAAGATATAGTCCTTTCAATCTCCCCGTTTTTGGTGTTAGATGACAATCCCAAAGATTTGAATGATATAGAAGCAATCTTTGCAATGGATTGGACAAGCTCCCCCTATATGTGTGCAAGGTAAAAAGACTGACACACATACAAGGAGGCTCCCCCTTCCAATGCAAAGATAGAACAAGTGCAAGGTACAACAAAGGATAGAAATCATACCAGGCACCAACCAACTGTGGTGGAGACAAAAGAGTAATAATAACAATAAGAGCTACGAGGCTCCACCACCATATGCATATGCCCATAAGATGACACCAAGAATACCACATGCACGACATTGCATAAGATACCACATATTCTCAAACATAATATGGTCCACAAGAACACATAAGTTTACAGACATAAAAGGTCCACAAGCACACAAATAAACTAGAGAGTCGCGAGCTAGAAAAGATCAAAGGAAAGAACAGGCTCGCGACTCAACCCATGCAAATCCCGTAGACAACCTAATAGACATCCTTCTCCCCCTTTGGCATCGAGACACCAAAAAGGAAGAGAAGATCACTCTAATCGCCCCAACCATGAAAGGGAGGACGAGCAGACTCAGGGGCCCAAGACTCCCACACAGGCGGCGGACCAGTGACCTCCTCCATCAGACTCATCCTCAGACCAACGACAGTTATCGCGAATCCAATCATCCCTGGGAGCAGTAATAGAGCTAGTGACCGGGGAGCTAGGTATGTTGAGAGCAGTCATGATGGCTTTCTAGCACTAAAAACTATGACGCTGATCAACATACGCCTGATACTCGCGGTCCTGGAGAAAGCAGAAAGTCTTCTTCACCTTCCCAAGCAGGTTCTTTGCCCAAGACGGCTGCCTCTGGAGAGAAGGGCCACCAGCACTAGAGCCACCAGGAGCAGAGGAGAGACCACCAGCTTCATCTCGAGTCTTCTGGAGTGCTTCTTCCCTTTCTTCTTGAGAACGAGGCTTTTGGTGTTTACACACACGCAGCTTCTTATCCTCATGAATGGTGATGTTGTCTTCAGGATAACGAGAACCAGTCACCTCAAGCCACTTGTGATTGATGAGAGTCTGAATATAGGGAGCATAGGGGCAAGAGCGCTTGTCAATAATAGCCTGCCAGATCTCTATGTAGATAAAGTGCATAACATCCATTGGCATGTCAGTGTCACGGCGGAGATAAGTCTGATGCACGAGGTCAACCTGATAGGCATGAAACTGATCAAAATTGCTAGCCTTAGGAAATAGTGTCAAGTACACCCTGCGCATGATGTCATAAACTGGCAGCAGATGATTCACATAACCAACAGTCCCCCACCCTTCAATGTAGAGGGGCTCTAGGACCTCAGGATCAGCAGCTTGGGCGGTGTGAATACGCCAACCATTTGCCCCTCTACCAGGCTGAAGGGGATAGCCAAGGAGCTCAGCAAACTCGGACCAAGTGGCGGTAAGAAGCACGCCCTTAGTCATCCACTTCATCACACCTTCAGTAGAGGAGCTCATTTGCAAGTATAGGGTAGTATAAAACTGAGCGATGGCTGCCTCATCAAAGTTCTGACGGTGCTCCATGAGGGGAATCAGCCCAAACCTCTGGCAAATATCTAGAGCCTCGCCAAAATATGCATGTTTCTCTTCCATGTGAGTCACATTGATGTACTTTTGAGGGGCAACCACAAACTTAGTCTTTGTTGCATAGATCTCAGCAAAGATTTGTTCCTGACGATAGTTGTGGAAAAGAGGATCCAAGCAGAGACGGTCACGAGGAACGAGGTAGGGATCCGTACGCCTGAATTTAGAGTAGGCCTTCTGAGTACACTTGGATATTTTGTCCTTGGATTTGTCAGGCCCAGCAGCAATGGTCTTCTGAGAGGCAAGAACAAGCCTCTTTCCTTCAGCAGCAGCACGACGAGTAGCAGCAGCAGCCTTTTGACAGCTAGTCTGAGTGGTTGGATGCACTACCTCAACATCTTCTTCATCGATCTCAGGAGGAATATCAGAGGATGGTCGACGGACACGCTTGCCTTTGCGTGAACCAGCTTGCCCTGAGAAGAAATCACAAGAATAGGGAGGGAAGGTGGGGTAAGTGCACAAGTTCAGAAGCAGAAACAAAAGAAATAGATTGGAAAAATACAGTCAGGAATAAATTGCATTGTCGCCGGAACTTTCGCTGAAGCGCCGGAACTTCCCATGAAAATGGTCCACCGGAAGTTCCGGTCGTGGCTCACCGGAAGTTCCGATGAGACCACGAACTGGCGGTTCAAAGGAGGCAGTTCACTAGATCTAGATCTACAAGCCACAAGTACAAAAATTTCCAAGAATGTATTGGACCAATCTACTCTAGCATGATTCCCTAGGCCTACCAAGATCTCCCAATAAGTTCTAGCCAAAGAACTAGCCTAGACATGGTGAGCCCTAACTCAAGCAATGGTGAGAGAGCTAGATCTCCATGAATGGAGGGAGTTGAGGGTAAATACTGGAGTCCATGGCGGGAGATCAAGGTAGGGAAGGTTCCCACAAAGCAGATCTGCGGAGGGGTGGCCAGAGGCGAAGGGGCCGGAGCACCTTCGCGGAGGAGACCTTGTCGGCGGCTGCTCCAAATAGAAGAGGGGTCTTGGGGGAAAAAGGAAGAAGATACCGTTTTCCCCCAGGCCCGACCTTATATAGGACAGAGAACACCACCGGAAGTTCCGGTGGACCGGAAGTTCTGGGTCAGGCTGGAAAAAATTCCAGGTCAGCAGGTGGTTCAGACGAACAACGAGCTGACCGGAAGTTCTGGCAGCTGACCGGAAGTTCCGGTGACGCCAGAAAGACTTTCTCAGGTTTGGAAGAGAACAAGGAAGAAGAGAGGGATTTAGGAAAGGAAAGGCTTAGGATAGAGAGCTCAAATTGTGAAGAAACAAAGCCAACAAAAACCAAGAAAACACAAAAAAAATCAAAAACACAAATAAAAATGGGTCGGTGGCCGAGGCCACCTTATATAAGAGTAAATGGCTTGACACCGTGAAGATATATCTTGGGTTCATTACCAACACTCATCATGAAGCTCAAATGGTCTCTTTTAGAGACTATAGAGTATGAAAACTTTAATGTGCGCATAATAGGGATAGCGTTTGTTCATAAGAGGAACTACACTTCCCCTAAATCCATGCCTACATAAAAACAAGATACACATTGAGAAACGGGTAGGTGTGCAAGATACTCAAGCAACATTGCTCGAATCAATGATATTTAGCTCATGCCTTAACTCTCGGAACCTTGCTTCATCAAGAGGCTTCGTGGAAAGATCCGCAAGATTTGCCTTGGTGGGAACATACTCCAAAGAAATGTCTCCTCTAGCAACATGGTCCCGAATGAAATGATGACGAATCTCAATGTGCTTAGTCCTGTTGTGTTGCACGGGGTTGTGAGCAATGGCAATGGCACTCTCATTGTCACAAAGAAGAGGTACCTTGTCAAAATATAGTCCAAGATCCTTTAAAGTTTGCTTCATCCATAGCAATTGAGCACAACAGCTTGCGGCGGAGATGTACTCAGCTTCGGCAGTGGACATAGACACACAGTTTTGCTTCTTCGAGGACCAACAAACCAACGATCTTCCGAGAAACTGACAAGCTCCGATGGTTGACTTTCTTCCCACTTTGTCACCAGCCCAATCCGAGTCCGTGTAACCAATAAGATCAAAGTTGGCTCCCTTGGGTACCACAACCCAAAGTTTGTGGTATGAACTAAATATCGAAAGATTCTCTTGACCGCCACCATGTGGCTTTCCTTTGGTGCGGCTTGAAATCTTGCACACATACCCACACTCAACATAATATCCGGTCGGGATGCACAAAGATAGAGCAAAGAACCAATCATAGAACGATAGAGTTTTTGATCCACCTCCTTACCCTTGGGATCGAGATCAAGATTAACCTTAGTTGGCATGGGAGTCTTGGCACCTTTGACTTGATCAAACTTTAACTTCTTGAGCATGTCTTGGATGTATTTGGCTTGGTTGATGAAAGTCCCTTTCCTCAATTGCTTGACTTCAAACCCAAGGAAAAACTTCAACTCCCCCATCATGGACATCTCGAAGCGATCGGTCATGAGCTTGGCAAAATTCTCATTAAAAGTTTTGTTAATAGACCCAAAGATAATATCATCAACATAGATTTGGCATACGAACAAGTGGCCTCCAACTTTCTTAGTAAAAAGAGTGGGATCAATGAGGCCCACTTCAAAGCCACGGTCTAACAAGAGCTCCCTAAGGCAATCATACCACGCACGTGGGGCTTGTTTGAGACCATAGAGTGCCTTATTGAGCTTGTAGACATGGTTCGGGAAAATTGGATCCTCAAAGCCTGGAGGTTGCTTGACGTATACCAACTCTTTCAAAGGACCATTAAGAAAAGAACTCTTAACATCCATTTGATGCAACTTGAAGTTATGATGAGTAGCAAAAGCAAGAAGCATACGAATGGATTCAAGGCGAGCAACGGGGGCATAAGTCTCACCGTAGTCGATGCCCTCAACTTGTGAGTATCCTTGGGCAACTATCCTTGCCTTGTTGCGCACGACAATTTTATTCGCATCACACTTGTTCTTGAAAACCCACTTGGTTCCAATGACGTTTTGACAATCTTTGGGGCGCTCAACCAATGTCCAAACATTGTTTCTCTTGAAGTTGTGAAGTTCTTCGTTCATAGCATCAAGCCAATCATCATCTTCAAGAGCCTCGAAAACTTTATGTGGTTCCACAAGAGAGATAAAAGCATGGTGAGAGCTAAAGGAGGCTAGTTGCCTTCTAGTAGTGGAACCTTTATTGAAATCTCCAGAAACATTATCAAGGATATGGCCATCTCGAACGAGCTTGGCGCGACGGTAGGCTTGACGGCGAGCTTGTGCTTCAACACGAGATTCTTGAGCTACCACTTGGTCATTGCCACCAATTGAGCCGCCTCCTTGACTATAAGCACGAACACGAGGATCATCTTCATCAATATCCACTTCGGGGGAGTCATCATTTGGAGTGGAGCCTTGAGAATCATGGACTTGCTCTTGATCTTGACGAGCTTGACCTTGTGGAGAGCCGTGACCTTGAGGAGAAGCCCCATATTGGGGAGGTTGATGTAGTCCATGAAGATCTTGACCGAGAGAGGTGCCTTGAGAAGGAGCCCCATCGTGGGGAGGTTGATGTTGTTGATGAAGAGCTTGGTCTTTGGATCTTGGAGAGTCATTAGCATGGGAAGCTTCGGAGGAGCTTGAGGGAGCTTGAGCCAAAATAGTAGGTCCTGGAGAGGCAAGATGATCTTTTGAAAGTGAGGGCTCCACTTGAGTAGAGCTTGGTCCTTCTCCTTAGTCCACAAGGGGATCCTCAATGGGGAGGTGGAAACCCACACCCATTCTTCTTATGGCCTTAGGAGGAATTTCATCACTTGGATCACAAACACCATCTTGCCTAACAAGAGACTCATGATGTTCATCAAACTTCACCTTGCTCGTCTCTTCAACTCTTCGATTTGCTTTGATGTAGACTCTATAAGCATGGGACTGATTTGAGTAACCAACAAAAATTCCTTCTTGATCCTTGGATTCAAACTTGGAAAAACGAACTCCTTTCTTGAGAATGTAGCACTTGCAACCAAACACCCGAAAGTAGCTAACATTTGGATTTTTCCCGGTGAGGAGTTCATAGGGGGTCTTGTTCTTTTTCTTGCGGAGATGGAGCCGGTTGGTGGCATGGCAAGCGGTGGTGATGGCCTCGGCCCAAAAGTTGTATGTATACTTGAACTCAGCTAGCACAGATCGAGCCGCATCCATCAAAGTGCGATTCTTCCTTTCGGCAACTCCATTTTGTTGAGGGGTATAGGGAGTGGAGTATTGATGCTTGATTCCTTCATCACTAAGAAACTCATCCAAGGTATAGTTTTTGAACTCGGTGCCATTGTCACTTCGAATTGAGAGAATGGTTACATTGTGCTTCCGTTGAACCTCATTAGAAAAATCGATGACGGTTTGTTGAGTCTCACTCTTGTACTTGAAAAAGAACACCCAAGTGTATCTTGAGAAATCATCCACAATAACCAAGCAATACTTCTTGCCTCCAAGACTATCATGAGAGGGTGGACCAAAAAGGTCCATATGCAAGAGCTCCAAACACCTCTCCGTGGTGATTTGATTGAGTGCTTTGTGAGGAGTTTCATGCATCTTCCCTTAAATACAAGCCCTGCAAACACGATCTTTGGAAAAAGAAACATCGTTAAGTCCAAGGATATGGCCCTCAGAGTGAAGTCTTTGCAAAGTTCTCATGTTAACATGGGCTAGGCGGCAATGGCACAACCAGCCCTTGTCGGCTTTAGCATAGAGACATAGAGCATGAGGAGTAGTGGTCCCTGAAAAGTCCACCACATATAAGTCATGCTCTACATACCCTACAAAAGCCACCTTGAGAGACTTGCTCCACATGAGGACCACGGTATGAGCATTAAAGAACGAAGAAAAGACCCATAAGATCAAGAGCACAAACAGAGAGTAAATTTTAACCAAGAGTTTTGACAAGCATGACGTCAACCAAAGATACATCCGGGGTTACCACCACTTTGCCAAAACCCAAAACCTGAGAGCTTGTTTTATCACCATAGGAGACCATGGTGTTGGCAATATTTGGCCTCATCTCCGACATGATAGACTTGCTTCCGGTTATATGACTCGTGGCACCACTATCAAGC
This sequence comes from Avena atlantica, assembly GCA_910589765.1. Lineage (NCBI taxonomy): Eukaryota > Viridiplantae > Streptophyta > Magnoliopsida > Poales > Poaceae > Avena > Avena atlantica. Next base: position 210,760,680 of record OU342738.1, on the reverse strand, counting down.
ACCCATTTTGATCCACCGGAAGCATAGTCCTACAAAAAAATCAAGATTTGGTTTTAGGTACCCATTTTTCAATGGGTCCCCTTTTGTTAGTAACAAGAGCCTTTGGCACCCAAATAGCCCAATGATAATCATGTGTGTAAGAAGTACCCACATATCTAGCATAGACATGACCATCATATGATTTGCAAAGAATATAAGAGGGATTGTTCTTTCTGGCAAAGTTGTCACTTTGCAAGATGGTTAGGCCATTAGAAGGCCCTTGAGCCACGCCCTTGTTCTTTTTCCTCTTCTTGTTCTTCCTCTTCTTCTTCTTAGTCTTGGAAAGTTGATCCTTCAACACCTTTACTTCCTCAATGAGATGCTCATGCTTGCAACAAGGGTTAGGAGTTCTAGACCAGTCTATAATTTGCACAGCGGAAGACTTAGAATGTTCGCAAGTTAATTGAGTTTGAAGCTGTTCATGGGCTTCGAAAAGATTTGAGAATTTTCTCCCCAAGGATTTGTGTTCCTCTTTGAGTTTCTCAAGATCTTCTTGAGTCCTATCATGACCAACCACAAACTCAACCTTTTCTTTCTTAAGCACCTTAACCAAAGCAAGAGCATGATCACGTTCTTTAATTAAAGAGCACATGGTGTTGTTATGATCATCTACAAGATTAGACACACTTTCTTAAAGATTAATTCTCATATTTTGTTCATCCTCAATACTTTGAGTGAGAGAAGCAATTTCATCAGCGGCATCTCTTTCATTTTTACTTAGCAAGTCAAGAAGTTCTTACTTTTCATATAAAGCATCCCTAACATTGTCAAGTTGTGTAAGCAAGGACTCAAAGAAAGTTTTAGTTTCTTCATCCAAAGTAGCAACAAATTCACACATGTCAATCATCTCTTTCTTCACTTCTAGACCAACAAGATCAAGAGAGGAAGGCTCACTAGATATAGGTTGAGGAGTGGGTTTCGATGTTACCTCGGTGGCCTTGGCCATGAAACACTTTTGGTTGGAGGAGATGACATTTTCATTTGGCGAGTCAAAGAGGGATAGACGTGGAGTAGAGGTAGTGGCAATAGCAGCAACTCTCACAATATCTCCACCATGGACTTCATCATCATCATCTTCATCCGTGCCCGAAAGGTATTCTTCATGGACCACAATTTCTCGTTCTTGTTGGTGACGTTCTTGACGGCGTAGTTCTTGTTTAAGGGATGAGGAGGTCTTGACTTGATCTTGCGAATGAGACGACCACCATTGTCTTCACGGTTCTCAAAGGGACACTTGGCCACGAAGTGACTCTTGTCATTGCAATTGTAGCATGACCTTGCCTTGGGAGACTTGGGTGAGTTGAATCTTGAGTTGCCCCTTGACCTTGACTTGAGCCCTGACTTGTTCCAAAAGTCCCTTGAAGCGATAGCAAGATGTTCATTGAAGGCACACTTGAGATCCTCTTGAGACCACTCACTTGATGTATCATCATCATCAACTTCAATAGCCTTGGCCTTCAAAGCAAGATCACTTTGGTTGACCCAATGGCCCTAGCATGAGCGGACTCCGCATTCTTCTTGGCAATGGTCATGGCAATTACTTCGCTCAAGACTTCTTGGGAGGCCATTAGGTGAAAGTTGGTTCTTCCCTTGATAGATTTGAGCTTTTGTTCTTCAAACGGAAGGAGAGCTTGAATGAACTTTCTCTTCATGACTTGTCAACATAGGTGGCCCCAAGATCCCTCATAGTGGAACAAAGGACTTTGAGGCACCTATACATGTCTTCAGGGGTATCATCATCTTGCATTGCGAAACCATCGCACTCGTTGTTGATTTCATCAAACTTGGAGCTTTGGATGCTTGCATTCCCAACAAAGAGCTCGGTGAGTTGATCCCAAGCTCCCTTGGCAGCGGCGAATTGGCGAATGGGAGCAAAGTCCTTTGGAGTCAAAGCCTTTTGGATCATCCCCAAAGCTGTGGCATTGAGTTGCTTGTCCACCACTTCACCTCGTGTCAACTTCTTTGGGTCATATGGAGATAATCCATCCTACACAATCCTCATTAACTCAATAGAAGAGCTGGAAATATGTGAGAGCATTAGATATTGCCAATTGGCGAAATTTGAAGTATCTAGCATAGGTGGTTGTCGGGGGGTTAACCTCGGGTAGGTCAGAGACGGGGAAAGACAGAGGTACTGTCCTCGTCTGGTTTCCGAGCTACGGCTTAGGTCGGCCGAATCATGGATATGTCGGCCGATGAACGGAGGCAAGAAGCCCATGTAAAGGAATCAAGTGGATACCCGGCCGAGTAAATGAGAAAGTCGGCCGGGTTACCCAAATGATCTTCATGCAGGTGAGGAACGAGCCGAATAACACTAGGTAAGGCCGAGTGATACGAAGCAAGCAGGAGAAGGAGAAGCTCAGGGTCAAACCATAGCTGCAGGCTAGAAGGAATCAGAGCAGGGCCAAGTGCAAGAGACAAGGATGCGCAACGTCAGAGGGGCAGAAGGAGGTCACGGAGGTGACAGTCCTGGAGCCCGAGGCACGCAGAAGGGGGGCCACTGGAACCTTGCCGTCATTAGAAGAGCCACAGGGAAAGGAGGCCGCCGAACTACTATCTTGGGACAAGCATATTCCACGAATATGCTTGCCTCGTCAGCCCTAAGGGCACCCAAGGCACCCCTTTATAAGGGGAGATTGGGACCCTGAGGGGGGGATCGATTCAAGGAGCACCGTTAGGCTGGGGAGATTCACATTGTCCCCCTGTATACAGCTCAAGGAGCACTTGTAACCCATCAAGAGAGAAATAAAGTTCATCACTTTGGCATCTTGAGTGTAAAGACAGTCACATCTTCCCTCCCCAGATCCCACTAGCATCCATTGGCCCCGTACTTTAGCCTACCCATGGCATCTGCCGTGCCACCACCACGACAGTTGGCGCCCACCGTGGGGCCAGCAGCGGTGCTAGCTGGAGTTGTGATCCGGACGGGAAACTTCATCAACACCGGCGAGCGCGTTGTTTCTGGCTTGGTCGAGAGATTTGGTCTCTGTGATTATGTCAGAGACAATGCAGGGAGCTTCAGGGGGAAAACACCCCCGTGCAACGGGATCTTCATCGGCCTGGGCAAGCACAGGGTCTACGTCGGCGTCGACATCACCGGCATTTATCCTCACCAGGTTGTTGTTGCAGGGGAACCACCTCGAAGCGCGGCAAGCTGTCCATCAGGAGAGCATCTGGCGGGCAGCGTCGAGGTGATGGTCGCAGCAGGGACTCAAGCAGGAGCAGCATTAGCCGGGGCAAGCAGAGAACCTGCCGCAGGCGCACAGGGTCCGCCCAAGCAGATCGCACTGCAAACCACCGAGGTAATTCCGCCAGTGACTAACCCGGCCGAGCTACATGACACCACCCCTAAGGCACCAAGAGTGAGAGGACCACCTCTGGAAAGACCAGAGAACATTCTTCAGGCGACTATAGAGAACTTAGCCACACCTGTAGCGCCGATACTTGATCCGGCAGATGCTCAGGCAGAGTTAGAAAAAAACCAGGCAGAAGGTGCTGGAAGAGGCCAAAAAAGTATCAGCCCTGCGGGAGTCCTTGAACAGGACACTGAGAGAGTATGCAAAAGCTAATAAGCTTGATATCGCACCCGAGCGGGTGGACGAACTGAGATTAAGAGGAAAGAACCTCATGAATGATATTAACAAAGAGCATGAAGGTCATATAGCCGAATCAGGCGATTTGGGGTTGCCGAGGTACAGTACCCCGGCGAAAAACCTGAGAGCGGCAAATGCCGTGGCAGTGGAATTAGAGGGGTTAACAGGGGAAGCTCGGCAGAAGCAACAAGAAAGAGTGAATGAGCTGGTGCGCATCGCGAACCAGCAAAATGAGGAAATGCTCAGAGCTAACCCGGCAAGACCAGGGGCTTCACGGATGGTTCATTCGGCAGGGGCAGCACCTGCTTTATCTGCAGCAGCGGCATCTTCACCCGGAAACAACGCTAGAAAAGAAAAAGCAGTAACCTCAGGGAAGAGGAACAAACAGATTGTTCCATATGACCCAGCAATAGTTGGAAAGGTGAATGAGAACAGAGGCAATGCAAGCCGAGGTAATAGTGGGGAGAGAAACCACGACCGCATGGAAAAGGACGGCGGCGGCCGAGGTAATGGGGAGCACGGCCGGAAAGAACCTGCAAGAGAGAATCATGAAAACCAAACCCGGCCGAGGTAAGAAGAGAAGTGCCGCTCAACCCGCAACCAAGACACGAGCCTCGGCGCGAGAGAGAAGTGAGGTCGGCTCGCTACAATCAGATGAATGAAAGGTACAATGATGGATATTCCGAGGTAGAATACGCAAACCAGGGTGGAAACAATCACTATGGGATGCAGGATAGAATCCTGTACAGAGATTTGCCAGCAAATGATGCAAGAGAAAAGTTGGATCGGCTATACCGGTCCGAGCTATTGGAAGAGCAAGGTCCGCCAGGTCCGGCATGTTTTGGACCACGGATCATGGGCGAGCCGCCAGTGCCGAATTTTCAGCTGGCAAGAGGCACAAAAACGTACAATGGAAGTACTAAACCACAAGACTGGTTGATTGATTATGCCACCGCTGTGAAGATAGCGGGTGGCAATTTGAGATGGGCTGTACGGTATGTCCCACAGATGTTGGAAGGACCAGCCAGGGTATGGTTGAATAATCAACCAGCTGGCAGTATCAACTGCTGGTTAGATTTCGAAGAGATGTTCGTCAGCAACTTTACCAGCACATACAAGAGACCGAATAGACCACAGCAACTAGCCATGTGCAAGCAGAGGCCGAATGAAACAGATAGAGAGTTTTTAACTCGATGGTGTAACCTGAGAAACTCATGTGAGGGAGTTATTGAATCGCAAGCGATCGCTTGGTTCGCGCAAGGCTGCCGTTATGGCAGCGTGCTGTGGCAACGCCTGCAGAGAGATATGCCGACCACACTGGCAGAAACTATCAGAATAGCGGACTCCTATGCATTGGGTGACCCAACCCAACCGGAGTTAATGTCGGCAGATCATCGTGAGCAACAAGACCAGTACACGAGAGAGTTGGCCGGGTCATCTAGGCGTGATTTCAGAGGAAGAAGAAGAGAAGAGAGGCCGGATTATAGGTATAATTCAGCCCAGGTGGCGGCTGTAGCTCAAGATCAGCCGAGTCACGGAGCAACTCAACGACAGAAAAATGGACCTCAACAGTGGACGTCAAGAAATGAGGGAAAGAGGCAATGGACCCCAGAACAAAAGAAGCAATGGCAAGAGAGGCCGAAGTATACGTTCGAATCCATGTTAGATCAGCCATGCAAATTTCACACATCAAACCCATCTAGACCGGCCAATCATACAACCCGGCAATGCGCCTGGATGAAAAATGCGATGGGGAACCCGGCGGGAGTTCAGGTTCCCCATCAGGTGCAACAGCAGCATCAGCCGCAATTAACTGGAGCAAATACACAGCAACTGATGCTACCGCCCCCTCCCCCGAGGTACGATAACTCGGATCGAAGGGATGCAGTGCATCAAGTAATGAACCAGGGGCAGGACGGAAGGATAAATCCGGCGAATGCTGGACGTAACGATTACAGGGAACATCATCAATCTTATTGTGTGTTCACGACGGAACAGCAGGACAAGCAGAGTGTGCAGCGCCGGCATATGGAAGTGAATGCAGTTGTACCAGCAGTGCCAAGATACCAGCCATGGTGTGATCAGGAGATGACCTGGAGCATGAAAGACCACCCTAGAATAATGCCGAGTTCAGGATCATATGCACTTGTGTTAGATCCAACGTTTGTAGGACCAAGCATCAATGTTAAATTCTCAAAAGTACTCATCGATAATGGAAGCAGTATAAACATCATGTACAAAGATACCATGCACAAGCTCGGAATATCGCAGAACATGCTGCAGTCCACGAGGACAACTTTCCATGGGATAGTGCCAGGGCTTTCATGTGAGCCCATCGGTAAAGTCCGAGTGGACGTGTTATTCGGCACAAGAGATAACTGCAGAGCAGAAAATTTAGAGTTTGAGGTGGTTGATCTCGAAAGTTGCTATCATGCTCTACTTGGACGGCCCGCACTAGCCAAATTCATGAGCAGCTGTCATATAGGTTATCTAAAGATGAAGTTACCCGGACCACAAGGGGTGATAACAGTTGCAGGGGATTACAAGAAGTCAATGGAGTGTGCTTCGGCCGGGTCAAACTTGGCCGAGTCATTGGTTATAGCAAGAGAAAAGAAAAGGATTCAGGAGGTAGCAGCCCTCGCTCAGTCAGCACAGTTAAGCATGCCGGCACTAGCCACCCTCATGGCAGTGTTTCTTTTCAGCCGACCAAAGAGACGAAGAAATTTCAGATTGATGAGCAGTTCCCAGAGCGCACTGTTACTATTGGTGCAGGCCTTGACGCTAAATAGGAAGGCGAGCTCACCAACTTCCTCCGTGAGAATCGGGACATATTTGCATGGTCAACTCAAGATCTGCAAGGTGTGCCGAGGGAGTTGGCTGAGCACTCTTTAAACGTTAGGCCAGGAGCACGGCCGGTGAAGCAACCTCTCCGCCGCTTCGCCGAAGACAGGAGAAAAGTAATAGGGGATGAAATAGCTCGGCTTCTCGCAGCCGGGTTCATCATGGAGGTGCTGTATCCGGATTGGTTGTCAAATCCGGTGCTAGTAGAAAAGAAAAAAGATGACCCAAATGTAGCCATTGTGTGGCGAATGTGTATCGACTATACTAACCTGAACAAGGCATGTCCAAAAGATCCTTTTCCTTTGCCTAGAATAGACCAAGTCATTGACTCGACCGCTGGCTGTGAGTTGTTATCATTTGTAGACGCGTATTCTGGTTTCCACCAGATACCGTTAAATCCGGCCGATCAAATAAAGACTGCATTTATTACCCCGTACGGGGCTTATTGTTATCGCACAATGCCATTCGGCCTGCGAAATGCAGGAGCAACGTATCAAAGGTGCATGCAAAAGTGCCTACATGATCAGATAGGAAGAAATGTACAAGTATATGTGGATGACGTAGTCATCAAAACTAAGGAGAGCGAAACCTTGCTAGAAGATATACGGCAAACTTTCGCGAACCTGAGAAGGTTCCGAATGAAACTTAATCCAGAGAAGTGCACATTTGGCGTGCCGGCAGGAAAATTACTCGGTTTCCTTGTGTCCAGCCGAGGTATTGAGGCTAATCCAACGAAGATAAGAGCAATAGAAAGAATGGAATTGCCGAGATGCTTGAACGATGTACAAAAATTCACGGGCTGCCTGGCCTCGCTTAGTCGATTTGTATGTCGGCTAGGAGAAAAGGCACTACCACTTTATCAGCTGATGAGAAAGTCGGACAAATTCAGCTGGACTCCCCAGGCGGACCTTGCTTTTCATGAGTTGAAAAAGATGCTAGTTACGGCACCTATTTTAGCTTCTCCATTATCGAAAGAACCTATGCTACTCTATGTAGCGGCTACCAACCGAGTAGTTAGTACTGTGGTGGTAGTGGAACGACTTGAAGAGGGTAAGTCAGTTCAGAGGCCAGTATATTATCTAAGTGAAGTATTATCCACTTCAAAGCAGAATTATCCGCACTATCAGAAGATGGCTTATGGAGTATATATGTCGGTAAAAAAGCTTAAGCATTACTTTGAAGAGCACCCCATCAAAGTAATATGTGAGGCACCCATAGCCGACATATTGAACAACAAGGATGCAAGTGGCCGAATAGCAAAATGGGCGATCGAGTTATCACCGTACGCTCCACAATTTGATAGAAGAGATGCGATCAAATCTCAGGCTGTCGCCGACTTTCTCGTAGACTGGGCCGAGGTGCAATATGAGCCACCACAGCCAGATACAAATTACTGGACAATGCATTTTGATGGTTCCAAACTAAGGAACGGTTTGGGAGCAGGAATAGTGCTAACCTCGCCTAAAAAAGATCAGTTGAAATATGTGCTGCAAATACATTTTGCCGCATCCAACAATGTAGCTGAATATGAAGCACTGGTTCATGGATTGAAAGTGGCGAAGGAAATTGGTATACGCCGAATCCTATGCTATGGTGACTCGGATCTTGTGGTACAGCAAGTATCGGGCAGTTGGGACGCATTAGATGCTAATATGGCCTTATACAGATTCCATGTGCAAAAGATAAGTGGATATTTTGAAGGATGTGAATTCCACCACATACCACGAGCAGAAAATGACGCTGCTAACACATTGTCAAAATTAGGATCAACCCGGCAATCAATTCCGCCGGGTATTGCCCTGGAGCACCTCAGGAAACCATCAATAAACCCATCACCAGAGTCCGAATCAATCTTTATCCCGGCAAGTTCTGCAGAGAATCATACGCCAATGGAGGTAGATCCGCAGAAAGATTCGGAATCTCTAAAAAAAGGGACAGCCGAGGTAATAGCAATCCTGGAGAGAGCCGAGGTATATACGTCGGCAGAAAACATGGAGATAGACAGTGGGACCACTGCAGAAAGAGTAACGCCGATATGGGCGCAACCAATATTTTCGTACCTAAAAGACAAGGTATGCCGAGCCGAGTAATAATAGCCAGACAAACCATCAGAAGAGCAAAAGCCTATACAATCATAAACAATGTGTTATATAAGAGAAGCGTAACAAACATATTGCAGAAGTGCGTGAGTTCCACAGAAGGTCAGGAAATCCTTCTAGACATACACCAAGGAGAATGTGGGCACCATGCCTCATCTCGCGCTTTAGTAGCCAAGGCTTTCAGGCATGGATTTTACTGGCCATCAGCGTTAAAAGAGGCAGAAGAATTAGTTAAGAAGTGCAATGGGTGTCAGAGATATGCAACCAGAATACATATGCCGTCGGCCGAGTTAAAAACAATACCCATCACTTGGCCATTTTCTGTATGGGGTTTAGACATGGTGGGACCTTTCAAGCCGGCGAGAGGAGGAATGACCCACATCTTGGTTATGGTAGACAAGTTCACAAAGTGGATTGAAGTAAAACCAACCAAAAAGTGTGATGGGCACACAGCAGTGAATTTCTCAAGGATATCATCTTGAGATACGGATACCCACATAGCATTATTACGGATAATGGCACGAACTTTGCAGAAGGAGCCTTCGCCAGATTTTGCCAAGAGAAACACATAAGACTAGACGTTGCCTCGGTGGCCCACCCAGCATCCAATGGGCAAGTTGAAAGATCTAATGGACTGGTGTTATCAGGAATAAAACCACGACTTGTTGAACCTTTGCAACGGTCGGCAGGATGTTGGATCGAAGAAATCCCAGCCGTGTTATGGAGCCTCCGGACTACTCCGAATAGATCAACAGGTTACACTCCATTCTTTCTGGTATACGGGGCAGAGGCCGTACTCCCAGTCGACATAATCTATGACTCGCCAAGGGTTGCTCAGTACACAACATCAGAAACAAATGAAATAGCTCGGCAAGATGCCGTAGACCTGTTGGAAGAAGCCAGGGAGTTGGCATTATCACGATCGGCCATTTATCAACAGAACTTACGACGATATCACAGTAAGAAAGTGAATCCAAGAGTATTCAAAGAAGGAGATTTAGTCCTCCGGCTGGTGCAGCGCACGGCCGACATGCACAAATTATCACCCCCATGGGAAGGACCATTTATCGTGAGCAAAGCATTACACAATGATGCATATTATCTGATCGATGCTCAATCCCCTGAAGAGAACAAGGCAGACAAAGCTGGTGAAGAAACGAAGCGCCCCTGGAATGTGGCTTTACTTCGGCCATTTTACTCGTAGTGTTATATCTCAAGGTCAAAAACTAGTGATGTATTTGCATCTCGGCACCCAGAGCAGTAACTCGGGGACTGCTGTAGGATATATTTATGACATATCATGTATTTCAAGCTTCGGTACCCAGAGCAGTTACTCGGGGACTACAATATGTTATGTTATTTCATGTTAGATGTTTAAACCTCGGAACCCAGAGCAGTTACTCGGGGACTGCCATATGTAATGAATATTTCGTATTATATGTTTGAACCTCGACACGCAGAGCAATGACTCGGGGACTGCCATATGGTATACTTATTTCTTTCGCGTTACATACTTGAACATTGGCGACCAGAGCAGTGACTCGGGGACTGCCGTATGTCGTGTTCCTTTCATGTTACGAATATGTACCTCGGTACCAAAAACATTGACTCAGGGACTATCATATGATATGTTAAATGCGTATTAACACTTAAACCTCGGCATCTAAAGCAACGATTCGGGGACTACCGTATAATACCTCAAATCAATGCTAAACGCAATCATATCAGTTTTATACCACCTCCGAAACGTGATTTATATAAGAAAGTTCCGGATAGTAAACGACGATCCAGCGATTATTGCTTACTCCCACAACGGAATAGTTAAATTATATTCAAAACAGGTCAATAGTGTAGATATTCAGCGCTAATGCCTGGATAAGACCATCAAAGTAACGGCAAAGTTGAGCCCTAAAAGATAAAGAAACTACCGGCCAGTAAGGCAAGAATTCGGACGAGCATCCACTTAACAAGGAATCTCAACAACACATAGCAAAAGAAGTTCGAATCATACGAGTTGACGAATTTTCCGTCTACATTATACGCCCGGCATACCAGGGATCACAAATAATCTAGGCGTTGTTTGTTGGAGGGCAGCTCCTTGCTCAGGCGCGGGGCACTCCGAAGTAGGAGGAACTTCGACTGAGGTCGCCTCGCCCTCCGCCGACCCAGGTGTAACGTCGGCGGTATCACGGGGTTGTTCAGGAGCGTCAGTGCGCGCGGTAGAATGCCCGGTGCCTTTGGAGGAAGATCGCGCGTCACCGTTGCTATCTGAACTTGAGCTGGAGCTATCGGATGTGGCCGAATCATCTTCACCTTCCCCGTGCTCAGCTGAATCATCACCCGAAGCACCTTCAGCCGCGACCTCCTGATCCGGATCTGGGAGAAAACTCGGCCCTTCGTTCCAAGTGTGCACATCGGCATACTCAACGAGCTGGAAAGCCCGAGCTTGCCGAAGAGCAACAAAGGTGGGATCTTCAACCCAGCGGGAGCCAGTGCGCAGATTCCTCAGAATGTCAAGAGAAATGTCTTCATACGATGACATGATTACAGTAAGGGCCATGTCGGCACCAGCACGCGCAGCAGATTCTCTCCAAAGACTCAACTGTCTCTCAGATGCCATCAGCCTGGTCACCAATAACTTAACCTCGTTGATATCAAGAGTCCCTGAGGTATTCGGCCAGAGTACATGGTAAGCTCGGATAGCGGCCTGTACCAAGTCCCGGCCCATAATTTTCATCGGACCAACTGCAGCACCAACAGCAACCAAAAAATCCTCCATCGAATATTCAAACTCAACAGCAACAGGTTCACCTCGACGAGCGCGAGCTGCAAGAACAGCTTTAGAACTCACGGGTTTGGCCTCGGGGAAGTGATCTGCGCAAAACATGGACGTGTCAAAAGATAGCAGCGACGACAAAGAAAAAACATAGTTCGGCTAGGCCAACTAACTTACGATGAATGTAGCTCATCATTATCTGAAGGTCTTTGGCCCAAGCAGCTTTACTCTTCTCGAAACGAGCAATTTCCTCGCTCAAACCGCGAGTTTTAAGTTCGGCAGCTTCGAGGAGTTCTTTGTTCTTCTGTAAATCCAGAGTCGGCCGACTCTTTTCCTCGGCAAATTCTTGGTCGACTTTTTCTAGCTCGGACTTCTGAGAGAGCTTAAGTGTGTTCACCTCGGATCTCAGGCGAGCTATCTCATCATCTTTTTCTTGTAGTTGCGCCGAATGAACTGCGCTTTGTTCTAAAAAATGAAGCATCACGTCAGGCATGGGCACGCAATCTTGTTGCGCCACGGCAAAGTCTTGCAACTCGGCTATACCACAGCCCGACGCAATAAGGAAACTTAGCATAGATATTAAGAGGAGGAGGAGTAACATAGAAAGGAAACTAACCTTCCAGGTCCTTGACTTTCTTTTGCAGGCGAATATTGAGGTTATTAATGTTACCTGTTCAACAAGAAGTAAGCTGACAGTCCGTGGACGAACAAATGAAAAAGTTCAGAATAAGGAAAAGGAACTATCAACGTACCAGTCTTCTTCGCCACAGGCAGAACCTTTTCGTACTTCTCTTCCAGTTTGCGATGCGAAAAAAGCAACCTCTGGAACTCGGCAGTTCGCCGGTCATGTGCAACCTGAGTAATGAGGCACAATTATAAATCAACGAGCAAAACTAAACCAGATCCAAGTTAAGCAGAACTTAACTCAGACCTAGGTGGCTGAATATTCAAAACTAAACCAGATCCGAGTTAAGCAGAACTTAACTCAGATCTAGGTGGCTGGATATTCAAAACTAAACCAGATCCGAGTTAAGCAGAACTTAACTCAGACCTAGGTGGCTGAATATTCAAAACTAAACCAGATACGAGTTAAGCAGAACTTAACTCAGATCTAGGTGGCTGGATATTCAAAACTAAACCAGATCCGAGTTAAGCAGAACTTAACTCAGATCTAGGTGGCTGGATATTCAAAACTAAACCAGATCCGAGTTAAGCAGAACTTAACTCAGATCTAGGTGGCTGGATATTCAAAACTAAACCAGATCCGAGTTAAGCAGAACTTAACTTAGATCTAGGTGGCTGGATATTCAAAACTAAACCAGATCCGAGTTAAGCAGAACTTAACTCAGATCTAGGTGGCTGGATATTCAAAACTAAACCAGATCCGAGTTAAGCAGAACTTAACTCAGATCTAGGTGGCTGGATATTCAAAACTAAACCAGATCCGAGTTAAGCAGAACTTAACTCAGATCTAGGTGGCTGGATATTCAAAACTAAACCAGATCCGAGTTAAGCAGAACTTAACTCAGATCTAGGTGGCTGGATATTCAAAACTAAACCAAATCCGAGTCAAGCAGAGCTAAACTCGGATCTAGATAACCGGACATTCAAGGCTAGGCTAGATCCGAATAAAACACGATTAAACTCGAATCTAAACAGCCGGATTACCAAACCTTAGAAATAAAATTAGATCAAACTTCCAAGTATAGAACAAGTTATTTCCTTGCAAGTTTCGGGGACTAGAGCATATGGTAACATCGACAGAATAATTCAAGACTCAGAGGAAAAAATAATTACCTCATTCATTTTGTTGGTTTCAATGATGAACTTGGCAGCGTGGTCAAAACGGCCGCTGATATCAGAAAGCTGAAAGGACTGGTTGGCCGGGTTACCCTCGAACTGATCAGCAGCATTCCAGTTGTTGGCATATTCAACCAGCGCTCCAAGGCTGTTCCCACTAGCTGTCCGAGTCAAAACTTTACCCCGGGCAGGCGGTCCGACGACGGCAGTCGCAGGGCTCTTATGAAGAGCAAGCTGGCTGCCGGTGGCCGAGGTAACAATGACTTTGGCAGATGCAGCTCCCTTACGCAGCGCGTCTGCAATACTGGGCTGAGAAGAGCCGACAAGACCTTTCTGAGAAGAAGTCTTGACGGCAATAGCACGTTCCTCCTTAGAAGAGGCACCAGCAGGAAGTTGCGCTTCCGAAGTGGGGACGGAGTCCTTAGGACCAGCGGAGTATAAGGTCGCAGAGAACGCCGGGGCAACGACCCTCTCGGCCGAGGTCGGGATGACCGTAGAAACTGCCGGAGTAGATGGAGGCTCAATGGTAACGCTGGGGCCCATAGAGGGGACAACTGGCTCAACGAAAACGTCGGAGGGCTAGATCGGATCCAAGTCAATGGAAGAGGCCTCAGGGGCATCACGGCGAACTGGCGACATATTCGGAGCAGGGGGAGAAGCAGGACGAATAGGACTAGGAATTCTGGCGTCATCAGCGGGAGGAGGAGATGGCGGCCGAATCGGACGGCTGGTCATGCTAGGACCGCCGGGTTTAACAGACAGAGGAGCGCTGCAAAAATAAGAAAGAAGATTCGTCGGTATGAGAAACAGAAAGAGAGGAACAAGAAATATAGGCAAAAGAACTTACCCAGCAACCCCGGGCATAGTCTTGCGCCTGGGAGGATTCGGAGCGGATCTCTTTATTCGCTTCTTAGGAACCGCCTCCGAGGCACTAGCGGGAGCCCCGCGCTTCCCCGAGGTAACGGGAGGTCGGGAAGCGATAGGTTCGGCGTCATGAACCTGACCGGCCGGATTAGCTGGGAAAGTAGAAGCCGGAAATGCATAAGAAATAGGCATGGCGACAACTACCTCAAGAATTTGGACCTCGTCCGAATCACCTTCCTCCTCTTGCGCTGAAGTTTTGCCACGAGCTCGAGCCGGAGCAGGATCCGACTTAGGGACGAACTCCTCGGAGTCCGGCTCGCCAGTATCCGGGGTACTCCTGTCTGCGGGCCGAGGGAGCTGCAGAACTTCGGCATCCTCGTTCTTCTGCTCCGCGAACCTCTACAGGACAAGGAGAGAGAAAATCATGTAAACCAGTCTCTAGGAACTGAGGAAAAATAGAGTAATGGAGATTAAGCATACCTCGGGAGGCGGACGGTCGCGGGTGAATGGTTTTAACCCCCAAGACCAGTCCTCAGGCATCTCAGTCTTGAAGATAGCTCGGACGCGCTTATGAATAAGGTAGCTGTCCAACTCCACGGTCGAGACTCGGTTAGGGTCAAGAGGACCACTCATGTAGCATAGCTTGTGGGTCCGCTGCTGGAAGGGGCAGATCCGGCTGCTAATAAAAGTTGTCATCAGGTCTTCGCCGCACAACCCGGCCCGGATCAACTCTTTTAGCCGAATGTCGAAGGCCTCGGCCAGGGCATGAGTTTTCCTCGGATTATAGAGCCAGTTCACCTTGGAAGGTGGGCCAATTGAGAATGGAGGGAGCCGAATCTTGTCTTCCGCTCCTCTGTTCTTGACATAAAAGAAAGACTTGTGCCATTTCTTGCATGACTCCAACCCAGTGACACGGGGGAACACGGATTTCCTCCGAGGTGTGATAGACGCCGCCCCACATTGGGTGAGCAACTTCTCGGAAGGATGCAGAGATTTGTCGGGAACGACGTTGGAACGGATCTGGAAGAACTTCGACCAGACATGCACTGACGGCCACAGGCCGAAGTAACCTTCCGAAGCAGAGATAAAAGCAGAAAGAGAAGCAATGGCGTTCGCAGGAAGATGGTGCGGCTGGAGGCCGAAGTAATTAAGAAATTCTCTAGCGAAATCGCTGAGAGGGAGGCCGAATCCGCGGGCAAAGTGAGACATGAAAACCACATACTCGCCCTCTCTGATAACTGGAGAGGACTCGCTGCCGGGTAAACGACAGGAAACCTCGGCAGGAATCCGTCGAGTTCGGATGAGCCACTCAATCTCACGGCGCGTGACTGAAGAGCCCTGCCACGATCCACGCTCGGGCCCGGAGCCAGCGTCATCATCTTCAACAAGGGCACCGCTAAACGAACTAGACATGGGTGCGCCGGAGAGATCGCCGGAGGAAAAACTGGCGGCGGAGGGGAGCTTAGAGCTACAAGGCCCCGTCGGAACTTAGCACGAAAACAATGGCGAAGAGAGGAGGAACCGTCGCCTGAGCAAGAAAACGGAGCAAATCGATCTATGGCAAGATCGGGGCAAGATGGTCAGAGAGGACTCACCGGCGGCAGAGACACAGCCGTAGAGCGCGGGCGAACGACGCGGCGGAATCCACGCCGGCGGAGGCTCTGGCGGATGAACAGTAGCGGAGCCGCAAGGGAGCACGCAGGCGAAGGGAAGAAGGAGAGCGGACGCGAGCGATAAGGGGAAAGATGAACCTTGCGGGCGCGTTTCCCCTCTTTATAATCGAGCCATGAACAGGGAGTGGGATCGTGGGTGTGGCAGTTACCCGTGTAGATCGTGGGAACAGCGCGAACGCGCGACGGTAAGTGAAGCCACACCAACGGCCACAGACAAAGAAAAGTTGTAATGATCCCGAGGGGAGCGGCACACGAGGCGTCGCGGCGGCGGCGCAGCAGGAACAGGGTTTACTGTAGCTTGTCAGTAAACACTGTAGAGGGTCCTAAAAATTAGAAGAGCAATGATGAGGTGACACGTAGGACGTGGCGTACGATGGAAGGGACAAAGAGACCTCGGACGATGCAATAGCTCAGAAACAAGACTGAAGAAAGCGATGAAGCTGATATAACCCGGCCAAAGCTATTGACAGGGCCACACCAGCTTCGCGGACTAATGTCGGGGGGTTAACCTCGGGTAGGTCAGAGACGGGGAAAGACAGAGGTACTGTCCTCGTCTGGTTTCCGAGCTACGGCTTAGGTCGGCCGAATCATGGATATGTCGGCCGATGAACGGAGGCAAGAAGCCCATGTAAAGGAATCAAGTGGATACCCGGCCGAGTAAATGAGAAAGTCGGCCGGGTTACCCAAATGATCTTCATGCAGGTGAGGAACGAGCCGAATAACACTAGGTAAGGCCGAGTGATACGAAGCTTGCAGGAGAAGGAGAAGCTCAGGGTCAAACCATAGCTGCAGGCTAGAAGGAATCAGAGCAGGGCCAAGTGCAAGAGACAAGGATGCGCAGCGTCAGAGGGGCAGAAGGAGGTCACGGAGGTGACAGTCCTGGAGCCCGAGGCACGCAGAAGGGGGGCCACTGGAACCTTGCCGTCATTAGAAGAGCCGCAGGGAAAGGAGGCCGCCGAACTACTATCTTGGGACAAGCATATTCCACGAATATGCTTGCCTCGTCAGCCCTAAGGGCACCCAAGGCACCCCTTTATAAGGGGAGATTGGGACCCTGAGGGGGGGATCGATTCAAGGAGCACCGTTAGGCTGGGGAGATTCACATTGTCCCCCTGTATACAGCTCAAGGAGCACTTGTAACCCATCAAGAGAGAAATAAAGTTCATCACTTTGGCATCTTGAGTGTAAAGACAGTCACATCTTCCCTCCCCAGATCCCACTAGCATCCATTGGCCCCGTACTTTAGCCTACCCATGGCATCTGCCGTGCCACCACCACGACAGTGGTGCTCCTTGAGGAATGATGTGTGGCATGGGAATGGGTGGATCCGGAGTGTACTTTGGCGGTGGAGGTACCGCCGAGTAGTCCTTTCCTCCATTTTCCTCTTTGGAAGTTGGGTTCTCAGGCTCCTCGGTGTTCTCACTTGGAACCTTGGTAGAAGTTTGAGCAACAAAACCAAGTCCCAAGCGAGTGGTGACGGCCGCGGGAGTCACCCCGGGGGCGGTCACCGTAACGATGGGAGGAAGCTCGGTGGTTTGGGGTGTGTCAAGAGAAACCATGGGGTTTGTATTTAGAGACTGCAAGATAGTCATCATTTCCTCAAACTTGGACATCATGGATGACTCCAATTGCTTGAGGTCATCCATAGTGGCCAAGTTCTTGGGGTTTTCGGTTTCACTACCCCCATCGTCGGCCATAGTCTCTTAGGCCGTAAAGCCCAAAATAAGAGCCTTGGCTCTGATACCAATTGAAAGTACCGACTTGATACGACTAGAGGGGGGTGAATAGGCGTCAACCCAATTTTAATTTGTTTCTCACTTTTAGGCTTAACGAGAAGGAAAGTTATCTAGATGTGCAACTAGGTGAACAACCTAAATGCAAGATAACATACAACAACCACAAGAACACTAAAGAGCAAGAAGTAAAGGAAGGGAACGAAGTAACCGGAGCAGGGACATAGAGATATAATTCCCGTAGTTCACTCCCAAGGAGCTACACCTATGTTGGAGAGGTGTTGGGGCCACACAAGGTCACCCGAGCGCCACAAAGGCCTCACCTTCTTCTCCGGTGAGCTCCCCCACAAAGGAGGCCTCATAATCCACTAACCGATGACCTTGAAGGCGCCAACCGAAACCTTTACACCAAGGTTGAGGGGGAAGCTCCACAACTCAATTGGAAGCCCTCAACGACACCTCGAAGCTTCACAACACAAGCCTTAGCTCCGAGGATGCCCTACACCATCTAGGGTTTCAAGAAACCCAAGAGCAACAATATCCACAAAGGATGGGTGGGGGAAATCAAATCTTCTTTGGTGGAAGTGTAGATCTAGGTCACCTCCCTCACCTCTCAAAAGATCAAGTCCTTTGAGTGGCTAGAGAGAGAGATCTAGTAAGGTGAAGCTCAAGCATTAATGGAGGAGAGAGAAAATTTTCGAAGTAGGTGGGAGGAAGAAGAGGGGCGCCTTAAATAGGCCCCCTCTGCACTGAACCGTTATAGCCAACGCGACTTCACCGGAACTTCCGGTGAGGTGCCGGAAGTTCCGCCCAGCATGGATCCAACGGTCATCAGCCCGTTGACGCCCGCTCCAAAAGCTCGATCGGAAGTTCCGGTCATAACATACCGGAAGTTCCGACAAACTTCCGATGCAAGTACCGGCCCAAGTTCCGGCAAATAGAACACTTCATAGAGAAGGTTACTGACCCTTCAGCGGAACTTGGAGCGGAACTAGGGGCGGAAATTCTGGGTCCTGAACCAAGTCTGACCAGAAGTTCCGGTGTCTGGGCGGAAGTTCCACTCAAGAACTTTCTGGTAGGACAAGTTCCGATGCAACTTCCGGTGGAACTGTAACACCCTCGCCTGATAAGGATGAGTTCATGTGTATAGTGCCAATTCCTGGATCGGTTCACTGGCACACACAGTACAAAATGATACCAAATATAACTGTGCATCATAAATACAACGAATATGATCTAGAATTTACATTATTTATTCAAGTACACAGCGGAAAACGAATACAAGGTAGATCCCCATCCTTCAAATGTGCCACAGGCGAACAATTGTTAAGTGGAGTCTCGCGACCTATGAACGATCACTCAGATACGATATAACCTGCAACATGAAACGCTGCAGCCACGAATGGTCAATACATTGAATGTATGGCAAGTAGGCTAAAGTGGTTAACAACAGATCTATCAACTACATGCTTATTTGGCCAAGTGGAGTTCAGGCTCATTTGCATAAAGAAATAATTTTATCCTATCATTTGTAACAAAGTAGTTTTCCAATACGATAAATAGGACACTCTTGTTCACTCCCAGGTGCTCCTACCCAATTATGTTCACCCAACAAGTTTTAAGCAATTAAGAAATAGGGATGAGTGAGAAATATCATAGCATCAGTATCAGGTCGCTCAAATTGTTCATAACCGGGGACACGTCTAAGCACTTAGTTTATACACCCTGCAGGGGTTAGTACACTTTACCCATGTGACTTGGCCAGCCCAGCTCCTACCACCACTCTCATATTGGGTGATGATAGGGAGAAGTCCAAGAAGGAACCGTTCGGGAAGTAGCTCCCCAAACCCGACACGCACCAGTCCAACCTACACTATCTACATCTCTGGATACGTGGGTTCGAGTTACCACAACCTACTGAGTCCAACCAACCGCCCATTTCATTATTGGCACATGGTTGTACACGTAAGCTACAAAATAAAGAAGCCAATCATTTTCTCTTGATACCTGGGTGCCTTTCCGCAATGATACCACCAAAAATTATCAATCCCATCACACCCAGGAGATTCATTGATTAAGTTGTTTTTAGTTTTCACAAACCAACGCATTTAAAAACAACTCCAGTGATGTAACCCAGCCCTCGTTCATCATAGCATGGCTAATCACATCTACCAATGGTGGCTCATAAACAAGGAATTCTAGGGAATAATATGGGACATAGCATAGCATATACACATCAATTCCTACATATGCAATTCTACAAAAAATATCTACAATGCATAGGAAAACAATACGCCATTTATGACCAAGATAGCACCACTTGCCTTTGTTGTAGATGTAGTCGATTAGATAATCCTCACAATCCTCATAGATATAATGGTTGCACTCGTCATAACCACAATACTTGCAATTATAGTAGTTGCAATCACACATGTTGCACTCCTCGCAATCTATTGATCAAACAATTGCATACAACATAAACAATAGCACATATAGATCAAACAAATGCAACGAATGCATGCATGACAATTTAATAGGTCACAATGGTTGTTACTTTAGTTCTCTAAACAATATTGAAGTATATGATGCATGCAAGAGGCCAATTAATGCAATGGAGTACTTGTTATTAATAATTACTTGCCATGGGTATATCATTTATATTTTTGTGACAAGGAATTAATTTACTATGAATTTAATGATTTATAAAGACATTAAAACTAATTAAAATTCTACGGGGTAAATATTCTGCAAAAGCTGGATCCAACTAGATATTATTAATCTACATTATAGTAGCTTCAATTTGATATATTGTTCATATTTTTCGGAGTTACAGATAATTTTATATGAATTTATTAACCTAAAAGACCATTAAAACTAATTAAAATACTGCAGTAACCACGAATAATAAAAGTTGGATCTATTATGATAAGATGATTCTACGTAAAATTATCTTCAATTTGATATATTATACGCAATTTTTGGACATGGTATGAATTTCTAATGAATTTTACAAGTTAGATCTATAATGTGCGATTTTAAACTCGAACGGAATATTCCAGAGAATATTCCGCTGATTGGACAGGTTGACTTTGCATGCTGACTGGGACTAGATGCTGACCTGATGTTGACACATGGCGAGATCTGGTTGGCCCATACCCCTTCGAGGAATCGATCTAATCCTGGCCGTTGGGATGAGATCTAGTGGTTAGGAGAGGAGATTGACCCGATTTTGGCTCAGAATAGACAAGAAACAGATCTGTGTTAGAGAAACAAATCAGTATATCAAATTGAAAAACTTACAACACGAAAGTTGTGGGTAATCATTATTCCTACCATTTCACCAAAGGAATTTGGATTTGAAGAAACGAGCGCGAGTACATCTTAGATTTACACTGTCAGATCTGAAATATTGCGATGCGAAATTCTCCGGCTGTGGTGTATGAAAAGAGGTGAGGTTTGTCGGGATTGAAATATTTCGACGAGTTCTACAAGTTTCGTTTTTTGGCCGAAGACAAACAACAAAGTCTAGATGGGTTAAAAAGCGAAATAAGATTCGGGCATATGTAGATTCGGGATTTCGAGAAGGAAAACTCATACCGTTGTGGCTCCACGAGTTTATATGGAGGTTTAGGACGGTGGGGAGATAGGTTTTGGAGTAGGGAACAGGTAGAAACAAACGGAAGTCGATTCAGAGTTGTAGATAAAAAGTTATAAGAGTTTGAGTAAAGATAGGTTTGACAAAAACTGATTCGCGAGAATTTTAAAGCACCCATGGATCGATCCTCTCATGTAGGTGCGTGGCCTGGCCGGCTGGCTCGGTCCGGTGGGCCGGCCCGTTTTTTTTCTTTTTCTTTTTTCTATTTACTTATTTCCCTCATATCTTTTGCATACGAACTCCAAATGACACGATTCTTGTTTCTAAATTTTTTAAAATCGAATAGATCATTGTAGGATCATATTTTTAATATTTTTATTAGTTTGCAAGTAGTGGGTTTATAAATCCTTGTATATTCCATTTTATTTATATCTTTATTTGTTTGTATTTATTCCATAACTTTTTCATAATAGCTCCAAATGAGCTCAATTTTGTTTCTAAAATTTTGTAATATTAATTAGATATTTTTAGGCTATAATTATCAATAATTTATGCCTTAACAACAATGGGTTTTATAAAGTCAATTTAATTCCTTTAGGAATATTTGGGCAAATCAACTATAGGATTTAGATACCAGGATTTGGATTCAGTTTGTGAGATCTTTGCATGGATGTAATGAAATGCTTATGAATGCTTCATGATTTTCATTTTGAAATCTTGCACACCAATTCTAAAATCCATAATCAATCCATGCCCTTTTGCCTATATGGCTACTTAGGTCATAACAAAAAAATATAAGATTTTGAATTCAAGGTTGAGAGGATTTTCTATTCAAAAAGTTTCTTCTCTTTGATAATTTTCAACATAGTCAAACAATCAATCAAACTTATTTATTTATTTCACATTCCAAAATTAGGATAATTTTGGGATGTGACAGACTACCACCCTTAAAAGAAATCTCGTCCCGAGATTTGGGAAGGCTAGAAAGAAAGAAAGGTTCGGAATCCATTAGGGTGATACCGCCCTTCAAATAAAATTGACTAGGTCATTTCTCGAGGATTCACTTAGCTCAGATTGGTTCTCCTTTAGACTTTTATTGGCACAATGTCTCTAGGACATTCTAAACATCATGATTAATAGTTTCTGAGAAAGCACTTCTTAAACTAGCAAAACTCTCATGGTGGGCAAATAGGAAACGTTTACTTCACGGTGCCCATAATTCACGGTTGGGATTCATCCTTACCGTACATTCCTATGCTTAGCAATGGATACTTTTAGAAGGGTGTAACAATATACCATTCTAGGGTTTAGGCTCAACGTCGAATCTCTGCTAAGGTTGAAAAGGGCACTCAAGATTCGCAAAGCCAACAGTACAAGAGTGAATAATAAGAGTAGTAGGAATGGTGATCAATCCATCCTGCACCCAAATCATTACCCTGTATGAGGATAGGTGAATCACGTTTTTCTATCACTCGGGCATTCTCACTTGCCTTGAAGAATGTTTCCATGGGCACGAACTAATGCTCTATGTATACCCCCATGTATTCAATCAACAAAGCTACTACTAAAACTAAACTATCGATACTTCAACTTTCAGGTTGCGTAATCTACTACATAACATCATTTCAACACTTCATACTCCCGCATCTCTTTTTTTCCCATTAGATAAAGCATTATCCTTCCTAAATGCATTGTGTTGTCAAACCTTCCACTTAACACATCATTGTATCTCCAAGCGTTCAAGATAGGGAAGAATAGATTCTATAGGAAAGAAACGACTAAGAAAATAATCCTACCCATAACTATATGAAGCATTCAATGTCACAAACAAGCAAACAATCATAAGGAATCAACACACAAGCAAACACTTGTATAATAACATTATAGGTGTATAAACCTAGTAGTATATAACCACAAAATAGTTTGAAAGCATTGGGAACAATACTAGAGTAAAATAGAGCAACATATAAGCAATAAACAAAATCTGTCAAAACGGTACAGCAGACTTCACGAATTTTTCTGACCGACTTAAACTCGTCAGGAATTTTAGCCAATTTTTGTGCATGTACTATAGGTAATTACGCTCCAGATAGTATATTTTTAGATTTTTCTGAGTTACCAATAAAATATGAAAAATCGCGCGGCACAACAGGTCAGGCAGAAAACTGCTGCAGTAATTCCACGAATTTCAATCAATTCACACCATTAAAATAATTTTGAAACCACACGAAAACTTCAGCAACTTTAGAGTTTCAAAACAAGAGATCCTAAACAAGGCATCACACGATATGGTTCAGTACAAATAAGCAAGCAACCTATATTTTCATACCACATAAGTTGGTAAGAACAATATGCTAACACGATAGCGATGATCTCCTAAAGAGATAAAATATGGTGGTCCAGACCTACCCAAACTTGGTGAGATGTTCATTTATGTCATGTTATTTATTCCTTACTTATAGGCCAACTCTCATACGGTGATATGCTT
Organism: Avena atlantica; assembly: GCA_910589765.1. Classification (NCBI taxonomy): domain Eukaryota; kingdom Viridiplantae; phylum Streptophyta; class Magnoliopsida; order Poales; family Poaceae; genus Avena; species Avena atlantica. The sequence continues at coordinate 210,737,179 of OU342738.1, read as the reverse complement.
TATAGAAAACTACTAATAACATTTTCCAATTCTTGTAGTTTTTATGGTAGATCACTTCTTCTACTAATCAAATGAATGGACATCTATAAATTTGAACAAGGAGAGGTGTTGAAAAATGATAGACTAGGAATATAAGAACTCTAATAAGTATAAAATATGATAGTTCTCCTAATAGAGGTCTTCTATTGCTAATCCATTTCTAAGGTCACGATCCTACAGTCAACACACAGCTCTGATATCATCTTATAACACCCTCGCCTGATAAGGCTGAGTTCATGTGTATAGTGCCAATCTCTGGATCGGTTCAATGGCACACACAGTACAAAATGATACCAAATATAACTGTGCATCATAAATACAACGAATATGATCCAGAATTTACATTATTTATTCAAGTACACAGCGGAAAACGAATACAAGGTAGATCTCCATCCTTCAAATGTGCCACAGACGACAATTGTTGAGTGGAGTCTCGCGACCTATGAACGACCACTCAGATACGATATAACCTGCAACATGAAACGTTGCAGCCACGAATGTTCAATACATTGAATGTATGGCAAGTAGGCTAAAGTGGTTAACAACAGATCTATCAACTACATGCTTATTTGGCCAAGTGGAGTTCAGGCTCATTTGCATAAAGTAATAATTTTATCCTATCATTTATAACAAAGTAGTTTTCCAATATGATAAATAGGACACCCTGGTTCACTCCCAAGTGATCCTACCGAATTATGTTCACCCAACAAGTTTTAAGCAACTAAGAAATAGGGATGCGTGAGAAATATCATAGATCAGTATCAGGTCGCTCAAATTGTCCATAACCGGAGACACGACTAAGCACTTAGTTTATACACCCTGCAGGGGTTCGTACACTTTACCCATGTGACTTGTACCACCACTCTCATATTGGGTGATGATAGGGAGAAGTCCAAAAAGGAACCGTTCGGGAAGTAGCTCCCCAAACCCGACACGCATCGGTCCAACCTACACTATCTACATCTCTGGATACGTGGGTTCGAGTTACAACAACCTACTGAGTCCAACCAACCGCCCATTTCATTATTGGCACATGGTTGTACACGTAAACTACAAAATAAAGAAGCCAATCATTTTCTCTTAATACCTGGGTGCCTTTCCGCAATGATACCACCAAAAATTATCAATCCCATCACACCCAGGAGATTCGTTGATTGAGTTGTTTTTATTTTTCACAAACCAACGCATTTAAAAACAACTCCAGTGATGTAACCCATCCCTCGTTCATCATAGCATGGCTAAGCACATCTACCAACGGTGGCTCATAAACAAGGAATGCTAGGGAATAATATGGGACACAACATAGCATATACACATCAATTCCTACATATGCAATTCTACAAAAAACATCTACAATGCATAGGAAAACAATAGGACATTTATGACCAAGATAGCACCACTTGCCTTTGTTGTAGATGTAGTCGATTAGATAATCCTCACAATCCTCATAGATATAATGGTTGCACTCATGATAACCACAATACTTGCAATCATAGTAGTTGCAATCACACACGTTGCACTCCTCGCAATCTATCGATCAAACAATTGCATACAACATAAACAATAGCACATAGAGATCAAACAAATGCAACGAATGCATGCATGACAATTTAATAGGTCACAATGGTTGTTACTTTAGTTCTCTAAACAATATTGAAGTATATGATGCATGCAAGAGGCCAATTAATGCAATGGAGTACTTTTTATTAATAATTACTTGCCAATATAGGGGTTTTATTAGTTCTGCTGTAACGCCTGTTCTAACTGTCTAATTAAATTTATTTCTTGGGTTCACTGGATAGAGGACGTTATTACGAACCAGTAGGCGTTGGATTTACCCTAATCGGAGTTATAGATCTTTTTGTATGATTTAAATAGTGTTTAATAGGTTTTAAACGATTCATATAGTTTCTGTTGCCTACAAACAAACTAAAATTATATCTGTAATAATCTCCACGGAATTGTGAATCCAGGGACATATTATTTATAATTTTCTGAGCATTATTTATTTTCTTATGAATTTATTACTCCAAAAGAGCCATTAATCTATTTAAATCTTCACGGAAAAACCTTACAGTCAAAGCCTGAACTAATTGCGTAATGATGATCTACATGGGACCAGATTTCCATCGGTAAATCATTTATATTTTTGTGACAAGCAATTAATTTACTATGAATTTAATGATTTATAAAGCCATTAAAACTAATTAAATTGCTATAGGGTAAATAATCCGCAAAATCTGGTACCAACCAGATATTATTAATCTACATTATAGTAGCTTCAATTTGATATATTGTTCATTTTTTTGGAGTTACAGATAATTTTCTATGAATTTATTAACCTAAAAGACCATTAAAACTAATTAAATTATTGCAGTAACCACGAACAGTAAAAGTTGGATCTATTCTGATAAGATGATTCTACGTAAAATTATCTTCAATTTGATATATTATATGCAATTTTGGACATGGTATGAATTTTACAAGTTAGATCTATAATGTGTAATTTTAAATTCGAACGGAATATTCCAGAGAATATTCCGCTGACTGGACAGGTTGACTTTGCATGCTGACTGGGACTATATGCTGACCTGGCATTGACACATGGCGAGATCCGGTTGGCTCGTACCCCTTCGAGGAATCGATCTAATCATGGCCGTTGGGATGAGATCCAGTGGTTAGGAGAGGGAATTGACCCGATTTTTGTCTCAAAATAGACAAGAAACAGATATGTGTTAGAGAAACAAATCCGTAGGTCAAATTGAAATACTTACATCACGAAAGTTGTGGGGAATCATTATTCCTACCTTATCACCAAAGGAATTTGGATTTGAAGAAACGAGCGCGAGTACATCTTGGATTTACACCGTCAGATCTAAAATATTGTGATGCGAAATTCTCTAGCTGTGGTGGATGAAAAGAGGTGAGGTTTGTCGGGATTGAAAGATTTCTACGAGTTCTACAACTTTCATTTTTTGGCCGAAGACAAACAACGAAGTCTAGATGGGTTAAAAAGCGAAATAAGATTCGGCCATGTGTAGATTCGGGATTTCGAGAAGGAAAACTATATGGAGGTTTAGGACGGTGGGAGATAGGTTTTGGAGTAGGGAACAAGTAGAAACAAACGGAAGTCGATTCGGAGTTGTAGATAAAAAGTTATAAGAGTTTGAGTAAAGATAGGTTTGACAAAAACTGATTCGCACGCATTTTAAAGCACCCATGGATCGATCCTCTCCTGTACATGCGTGGCCTGGCCGGCTGGCTCGGTCCGGTGGGCCAGCCCGTTTTCTTTTTTCTTTTTTCTATTTACTTGTTTCCCTCATATCTTTTGCATACGAACTCCAAATGACACGATTCTTGTTTCTAAAATTTTCTAAAATCGAATAGATCATTGTAGGATCATATTTGTAATATTTTTATTAGTTTGAAAGTAGTGGGTTTATAAATTCTTGTATATTCCATTTTATTTATATCTTTATTTGTTTGTATTTATTCCATAACTTTTTCATAATAGCTCCAAATGAGCTCAATTTTGTTTCTAAAATTTTATAATATTAATTGGATCTTTTTAGGCTATAATTATCAATAATTTATGCCTTAACAACAGTGGGTTTTATAAAGTCAATTTAATTCCTTTAGGAACATTTGGGCAAATCAACTATAGGATTTAGATACCAGGATTTGGATTCAGTTTGTGAGATCTTTGCATGGATGTAATGAAATGCTTATGAATGCTTCATGATTTTCATTTTGAAATCTTGCACACCAATTCTACAATCCATAATCAATCATGCCCTTTTGCCTATATGGCTACTTAGGTCATAACAAAAGAATATAAGATTTTGAATTCAAGGTTGAGAGGATTTTCTATTCAAAAAGTTTCTTCTCTTTGAGAATTTTCAACATAGTCAAACAATCAACCAAACTTATTTATTTATTTCACATTCCAAAATTAGGAGAATTTTGGGATGTAACAGGAACTTCCGGCAAATAGAGCATACCAAAATAGAGAATTCTGGGAGCTCACCGCAAGTTCCAGCGGAACTATGATCAGAACAAAGCTCAGATCATCCCGCAGAAAAAGCCTGAGCGGAACTTCCGGCGCCAGGCCGGAAGTTCCGATGAGACAAAGAAGGCTTCAACAGATCAGAAACAGACTCTCTCACGGAATAGTAGGATGGCTGTGGCGGTGCATATGGGTTTGTGCAAGAACAAGTGATTTCCCACAGCCTTCCGAGATGGACCCCCTCTTAATAGTTCGGTGACCTAAAACAACAAAAGGAGAGAAACTAGGAGAAAACTAAAGGCCACCATCTTCATGAGATCCCAAGAGAGCATCCACACAGTTTTAAGGAAACATCAACAACATTTTTCCTGAAACTCAAGCGCACAATTAGATCACAAATGGGATTATCATTATCACCAAAAAAAGCATGGGAAGATATATTCCTTTCCATAACAGATCTAGATGTTACCTATGTATCTCTCACCTGCCATGCTCTTGTGCAAAACCAAGACGAAGTTGTGGTGCTCCATTGCCCCCTCGTTTGATGGTGCCTTTGGAAAAGCAGGAAGATCTCCACCATCCCGCCGGAGCTGTTCCAGATGTTACTGACGGATCTGCGAGCCTTGGTCAATGTCGGCCGAAGACGCGTTCTCGCCCTGATTTAAAGACCCCTAGAGCCGGATTGAGAGATACTCAAAACTTTCTGACCTCGGGCTAAGACTGGTTCTTTTTTTTCTTTTTTGATTCTCTTTCAGTTATGTTCTTAGCATCTTTGGCGTAGTTTTACCTCGAGGAGATCTCATGCCCGCTTGTTTGTACCTAGCCTTTCTCTAATTGCAATGAAACCGCCGCCTTTCAAATTCTGCAAAGTCATCCTCCGCATCGCTCTGACAAGGGCAACACGAGCGCCACCTCAAATCGCCGGCCACCACCCCCAGTAACATCGTCCCTCCTTGCTGCCGAAGGTAGCTGCGGGGTAAAGTCTATGCGGGGATGGCGGCAGCGGGGCATTTCCTCATGGCGGTCCCGAAAGATGGTGTTGGCGGTCCGCTCGGTGTGGCGAAATATTTGGATGTCGGGGCGCGCCCCGAGTGTCGAGGGATCCTCAGCGGGTTGAATTCTTCATCTTCGCTCGAGTGTCTCATGTCTGCTTATCCCATAGCAGTCGTGGCGTCTTCTCTCCAACGGTGATGGTTGGCCATATTGTTTTGCCGAGCTCTGTTTTCGAGTTCGAGATTCATTGCTCTTGGGCCTTGGGCTTGGCCCTGTGGTGACGGTGGGTGTGGCCCTGTGGTGTTGGCGTTCTTATTGTAGGGGTTCGTAGCATGGAAAACAAAAAATTTCTACCGCATACAAACAAACAAGCCAAGATCTATCTACTAGATTGTAGCAACGAGTCGATGGAATAACTCACCCTCGAAGATTCCAAAGTGTTTAACGAGAGCGGATTCTCGTGGGTGATGTAGTCGTACTCTTGCCGATCTCAAGATCGTGTAGACGATCCTTCCGCTGCTGCGTTCCGGCAGCGCTTCCGCAGTCGGTCACACGTTCGGTACTCGACGAAGACCTTCCTCTCCCTTGTTCCAGCAGGCAGCGGAGGTTGTAGCACTCTCCTCGCGATTCCGGCAGCACAACGGTGTGGTACCGGAAGTAGAGGGTAGATCTCGCAGGGCTTCGCCTTAAGCCGGAGCGAGTATGGTGGAATATGAGAGAGAGCCTCGGCGATCTAGGGTTTAGATGCACCAAGGAGCAGCAAGGCCGGCGGCTAGGGTTTTCCTAGGCGGCTGCGGCGGCTTGCCCTAGGCGGCGGCAGCAGGAGGTGGCGGCGCCGGCGGCTAGGATTAGGGTTTGCAGGGCGTGGTGTTGTGTGCTTGGAGGGGCAGCCCTGCCCCTCCTTATATAGGTGGAGGGGGCGCGCCAAGGGGAGGGGAGTCCCTCCACAACTCGGTCTCCAAGTGGGCCAGCGGTGGAGGGAGGGAACCCCTCCCCAAGTAGGTTTCCTACTCTCCCTCCACCTCACAAAATAGCCGTTTGACTTTTCAAATTGGCGTTTGACTTTTCAAACTAGGATTTGATTAAACCCTTTATTTTGTTCAGCGATGACACCTAGTACATGATGCAATCATTCCAACTTGTTATGACACATTCATGTACCCTTCCCCTCCAGAGTGCCGGACATTCCGGAACTTTCTAGAACATTCCCGATGAAAACACCGGAACCATTCTCCAACCCCGAAACAGGACTTTCCTTATATGAATCTTATTCCCCGGACCATTCCGGATCTCCTCGTGATATCCCGGATCCCATCCGAGACTCCGAACAACATTCGGTCTCTTACTCATCATTCCATAACTACTCAAACAACGTCGAATCCTTAAGTCTGTCTCCCTACGGTTTGTGAAATATGCGGACATGATCGAAACACTTCTCCGAACAATAACCAATAGAGGAATCTAGAAATTCATATGGCTCCCACATATTTCTATGATTACTTTGCGATCGAATGAACCACTTACATACGATACCAATTTCCCTTTGTCTCACGATAGTTTACTTATCCGAGGTTATGATCGTCGGTATCTCTACATACCTAGTTCAACCTCGTTACTGATAAGTACTCTTTTCTCGTTCCCGTGATATGTGATCCCTTGTGAGCCAGTCACATGCTTGCAAGCTAATTGGATGACATTCCACCGAGAGGGCCCAGAGTATATCTATTCGTCATATGGATGGACAAATCCCACTCTTGATCCATGTGTCACAACCAATACTTTCTGAACACTCAATGCCACCTTTATAGCCACCTAGTTACGGTGTGGTGTTTGATGTCATCAAAGCATCCTTCCGGTGAAGGTGATATGCATGATCTCATGGTCGAAGGAATTAGGTTACTATGTATCAGAAAGCATATAGCAATTGAACTATTAAAATGACTTGATCTTTATGCTACACTTATATATAGGAGTATGTCCACCATATCATTCTCCTAACGATATGATCTTGTTGTTAATAACATCTCAATGTTCATGATAGGGAAACCACAATCATTTATTAACCAACAAGCTAGTATTTATAAAGAGGCTTTACTAGGGACTCTATTAGTTTACAAATCACACAAGTATTAATGTTTCCTTGTTAATACTATTATAGCATGAATGTAAACATTTATCATAAACACAAAGATATAATAATAACTACATTTATTATTGCGTCTAGGGCATATCTCCAACAGTCTCCCACTTGCACTAGAGTCATCTAATCTAGATTACATGGTAATATACCGAACACCCACGGCAGTTTGGTGTTGGTCATGTTTTGGCCCTCGGGAGAGGTTTAGTCAACGGATCCACCACATTCAGATCTGTGTGTACTTTGCAAATCTTTATGTCCCATCTTGGACATGTTCTCGAATAGCATGAAAACGTAGCTTGATGTGCTTCAGCTTCTTGTGTGACCTTGGTTCTTGCGCATTGGCTATGGCGCCCATGTTATCACAGTAGATTGACATTGGGTCCAACGCACTAGGAACCACACCGAGCTCTGTAATGAACTCTTTCATCCACATTGCTTCTTGTGAAGCCTCCGAAGCAGCCATGTATTCCGATTCAGTTGAAGATCTTGCCACAACGCTTTGCTTTGCACTCCTCCAGCTAACTGATGCACCATTCAAAGTAAATACGTATCCAGATTGTGATTTAGAATCATCCGGATCGGTGTTCCGACTAGCATCGGTGTAACCATTAACAACGAGTTGTTCATCACCTCCATAAGAAAGAACCATATCCTTAGTTCTTCTCAAGTACTTAAGGATGTTTTTGACCGTTGTCCAATGATCCACTCCTGGATCACTTTGATATATGCTAGTTAAACTAACAACATATGCAATGTCGGGTCTAGTACATAGCATGGCATACATCAGAGATCCTATGGCTGAGGCATAGGGAGTTTTACTCATCCTTTCTCTATCTTCTGTCGTTGTCGGACTTTGAGTTTTACTCAAGGTCGTATTGGGCAACATGGGCAAGAACCCTTTCTTGCTATCTTCCATTCCAAACCTCTTTAGAACTTTGTCCAAATATGTACTTTGTGACAATGATATTAGGCGTCTCGATCTATCTCTATAAATCTCTATGCCTAATATATAAGTTGCTTCGCCAAGATCCTTCATTGAAAAACTATTATTCAAATATTCCTTGACACTATTAAGAAGGTCTACATCATTCCCAATCAACAATATGTCATCTACATATAGTATTAAGAATGCTACAGAGCTCCCACTCACTTTCTTGTAAATACAAGCTTCTCCATAAGTTTGTATAAAACCAAAACTTTTGATTACCTTATCAAAACGTTGATTCCAACTTCGGGATGCTTGCTTCAATCCATATATGGACCGTTGAAGTTTGCATACCTTGTTAGCATCTTTAGGATCGACAAAACCTTTGGGTTGCATCATATACAACTCTTCATCAATGTCTCCATTGAGGAATGTTGTTTTGACATCCATCTGCCATATCTCATAATCATAATATGCAGCGATTGCTAACATAATCCTCACAGACCTTAGCTTCACTACAGGCGAGAAAGTCTCATCGTAGTCAACTCCTTGAATTTGTCGAAACCCTTTTGCGACAAGTCGAGCTTTATAGACAGTAACATTACCATCAACATCTGTTTTCTTCTTGAAAATCCATTTGTTCTCGACAGCCTTCCGGCCATCTAGTAAGTCCACCAAAGTCCATACTTGGTTTTCGTACATGGATCCAATCTCGGATTTCATGGCTTCTTGCCATTTATTGGAATCTGGGCTCATCATTGCTTCCTCATAAGTCGCAGGGTCATCGGTGTTGTCCACCAACATGACATTCATAACGGGATCATACCAATCAGGAGTGGTACGAGTTCTCGTTGACCTGCGAGGCTCTGTAGCAACTACAACCGAAGTTTCATGTTCATCATCATTAGCTTCCTCTCTTATTGGTGTAGGCGCCACAGGAACTACTTCCGGTGCTGCGCTACTTGCAAGTTCGAGAGAAGGTTCAACAACCTCGTCGAGTTCTACTTTCCTTCCAGTCACTTCTTTCGAGAGAAATTCCTTCTCTAGAAAGGATCCATTTTTGGCAACGAAGATTTTGCCTTCGGATCTATGATAGAAGGTATACCCAATAGTTTCCTTCGGGTATCCTATGAAGACGCATTTTTCCGCTTTGGGTTCAAGCTTGTCTGGCTGTAACTTCTTTACATAGGCTTCGCAACCCCAAACTTTAAGGAACGACAATTTAGGTTTCTTCCCAAACCATAATTCATACGGTGTCGTTTCAACGGATTTAGATGGTGCCCTATTTAAAGTGAATGCGGCTATTTCTAATGCATAACCCCAAAATGATAGCGGTAAATCTGTAAGTGACATCATAGAACGAACCATATCCAAGAGAGTTCGATTACGACGTTCGGACACACCATTACACTGTGGTGTTCCTGGCGGTGTCAATTGTGAAAGTATTCCGCATTTCTTCAAATTGCAAACTCATAACTTAGATATCACCTCCACGATCAGAACGTAGAAATTAATCTTCTTGTTACGTTGATTCTCTACCTCACTTTGAATTCCTAAACTTCTCGAAAGTTTCGGACTTATGTTTCATGAAATAGATATACCCATATCTACTCAAGTCATCCGTGAAGGTAAGAACATAACGATAACCACCGCGCGATGCTACACTCATTGGACCACACACATCGGTATGTATGATTTCCAATAAGTCCGTAGCTCGCTCCATCATACCAGAAAATGGAGTCTTAGTCATTTTACCCATCAGACATGCTTCGCATCTTTCAAGTGATTCGAAGTCAAGTGATTCAAGAAGTCCATCGGAATGGAGTTTCTTCATACGCTTCACTCCAATGTGACCAAGACGACAGTGCCACATATAGGTCGAGTTATCGCTCAATTTCAAACATTTAGCTTAAATCTTATTAATATGTGTATTTCCACTATCGAGATTCAATAATAATAGACCATCTATCAAAGGTGCATGTGCATAAAACATATTACTCATATAAATCGAACAACCATTATTCTCGGACTTAAACAAGTAACCGTCTCGCAATAAACAAGATCCCGATATAATGTTCATGCTTAACGCAGGCACCAAATAACATTATTTAAGTATAAAACTAATCCCGATGGTAGATGAAGAGGTAGCGTGCCGACCGCGATCACATCAACCTTTGATCCGTTTCCCACGCGCGTCGTCACCTTGTTCTTCGCTAGCTTCCGTTTATTCTGCAGCACCTGTTTCGAGTTACAGATATGAGCAACCGAACCAGTATCAAATACCCAGGCACTACTACGAGTACTAGTGAGATACACATCAATAACATGTATATCGGATATACCTTTCTTCTTGATGTTGCCGTTCTTCAAATCCGCCAAGTACTTTGGGCAATTCCGCTTCCAGTGACCTTCTCCCTTGCAGTAAAGCACTCAGTATCAGGCTTAGGTCTAGCCTTGGTTTCTTCGTTGGCGCGGTAACTTTCTTACCACCCTTCTTGAAGTGTCCCTTTTGCTTAGACTTGCCTTTCTTGAATTTGGTGGTCTTATTGACCATCAACACTTGGTGATCTTTCTTGATCTCCACTTCTACAGATTTTAACACGGCGAAGAGTTCTGGCAACTGCTTGTTCATGTTTTGCATATTGTAGTTCATCACAAAGTTCTTGTAACTTGGTGGTAGTGATTGGAGGACACGATAAATCCCCAAAGTATTAGGAATCACTATACCAAGCTTTGAAGTTGTTTGCGTGCCCAGACATCTTAAGCACATGCTCACTAACGGAGCTGCCCTCTTCCATCTTGCAGTTAAACAACTTTTCAGAAGCCTCATAGCTCTCAATTGCGGCGTGAGTCTCAAAGATCAATTTGAGATCACGGACAATATCATGTGGGTCTGAATTCTCAAACCTTTTCTGAAGCTCCGATTCTAAACCATACAAGATAGCACACTGAACTGTGGAGTACTGAGTCTTCCGAGCGAGGGTAACATTCTTACTTCATCGGTAGCAGTAGCTGCAGGTGGTCACCCAGCGGTGCATCCAGCACATAGGTCAAATTACCAGCAGTGAGGACAATCCTCAAATTGCGGAACCAATCCGCGAAGTTGCTTCCATTGTTTTTCAACTTTTCTTTCTCTAGGAACGCATTAAAATTGATGGTAGGGGCCGCCATTGATCTACAACATATTTGCAATAGTTTAGACTAAGTTTATGACAAATTGAGTTCTAATTAATAGTTAAATTAATCTAGGTGAACTCCCACTCAAAACAATATCCCTCACATTGTTTTAGTGATCACACGAACCAAATCCACCACATCAACACCGATCATCATGAGAGTCGATGTAGCTTCAATGGCGAACAATCGACATGTTCATCATATCTTACTATATGATTCATGCTTTACCTTTCGGTGATCCGTGTTCCGAGACCATGTATGTACATGCTAGGCTCGTCAAGATCAAACCTTAGCTTCCGCATGAGCAAATCTGGCTTGCTCACGTTGTATACACTTGCGGAATCTAACACACTCGATCATCACGTGGTGCTTCGAAACAACAAGCTTTAGCAACGGTGCTTACTAAGGGTGAACACTTTAGAACTTGATATTCATGTGCATGAGGGATCATCTTATAATGCTACCGTCGTCAACTAAGCAATACAAGATGCATAAAGGATTAACATCACATGCAATTCATAATATGTGATATGATATGGCCTTTCTTCTTTGTGCTTCCGATCTCCATCTTCAAGCACGAACATGATCTCCATCATCACCGGCATTGCATCAAGGTCAATGATGCCGCTCCATGGTTGTCGTCCACCAGCTTCAACTATTACAACTACTTTGAATAGACACGTGGGTCTTAACAGAAATTAAAGACAACCATATGGCTTCTGCCGGTTGCCAACTTACAATAAGGAACATTGCATACATCAAATATAATAACAATCATGGCCATATCACATCACAGCACACCCCTACAAAACAAAGTTAGACGCCTCTACTTTCTTTGCATGTTTTACGTGGTTTGGGGCTTTCAATAAGTGTCGTTCTAACTTACGAATAAGAACCACAACATTGATACTAGTATTATCAATCACCCGTGTAAATTGAATCTTAACTATTGGTGGGGCGGAGAAACAGGCACCCGCAAAGCCACTTATGCAATACAAGTTGCATGTCAAGCGTGGAGCAAGTCTCATGAACGATGTCATGTAAGATTAGCCCGGGCCGCTTCATCCCACCATCCCGCAAGATGCAAAGTACACAAGAAGCAATCGACAACAAAAGCATCAACACCCATAATGACCATTGTGTTCTACTCGTGCAACAGATCTACATATAGACACGGCTCTGATACCACTGTAGGGGTTCGTAGCATGGAAAACAAAAAATTTCTACCGCATACAAACAAACAAGCCAAGATCTATCTACTATATTGTAGCAACGAGTCGATGGAATAACTCACCCTCGAAGATTCCAAAGTGTTTAACGAGCGCGGATTCTCGTGGGTGATGTAGTCGTACTCTTGCCGATCTCAAGTTCGTGTAGACGATCCTTCCGGCGCTGTGTTTCGACAGCGCTTCCGCAGTCGGTCACACGTTCGGTACTCGATGAAGACCTTCCTCTCCCTTGTTCCAGCAGGCAGCGGAGGTTGTAGCACTCTCCTCGCGATTCCGGCAGCACAACAGCGTGGTACCGGAAGTAGAGGGGAGATCTCGCAGGGCTTCGCCTTAAGCCGGAGCAAGTATGGTGGACTATGAGAGAGAGCCTCGGCGATCTAGGGTTTAGATGCACCAAGGAGGAGAAAGGCCGGTGGCTAGGGTTTGCCTAGGCGGCTTCGTCGCCTTTCCCTAGGCGGCGGCGGCAGCAGGAGGTGGCGGCGCCGGCGGCTAGGATTAGGGTTTGCAGGGTGTGGTGTTGTGTGCTTGGAGGGGCAGCCCTGCCCCTCCTTATATAGGTGGAGGGGGCGCGCCAAGGGGAGGGGAGTCCCTCCCCAACTTGGTCTCCAAGTGGGCCGGCGGTGGAGGGAGGGAAATCCTCCCCAAGTAGGTTTCCTACTCTCCCTCCACCTCACAAAATAGCCGTTTGACTTTTCAAATTGGCGTTTGACTTTTCAAACTAGGATTTGATTAAACCCTTTATTTTGTTCAGCGATGACACCTAGTACATGATGCAATCATTCCAACTTGTTATGACACATTCATGTACCCTTCCCCTCCGGAGTGCCGAACATTCTGGAACCTTCTAGAACATTCCCGATGAAAACACCGAAACCATTCTCCAACCCCGAAACAGGACTTTCCTTATATGAATCTTATTCTCCGGACCATTCGGATCTCCTCGTGATATCCCGGATCCCATCCGAGACTCCGAACAATTCAGTCTCTTACTCATCATTCCATAACTACTCAACAACGTCGAATCCTTAAGTGTGTCTCCTACGGTTCGTGAATTATGCGGACATGATCGAGACACTTCTCCGAACAATAACCAATAGAGGAATCTGGAAATTCATATGGCTCCCACATATTTCTATGATTACTTTGCGATCGAATGAACCACTTACATACGATACCAACTTCCCTTTGTCTCATGATAGTTTACTTATCCGAGGTTATGATCGTCGGTATCTCTACATACCTAGTTCAACCTCGTTACTGATAAGTACTCTTTTCTCGTTCCCGTGATATGTGATCCCTTGTGAGCCAGTCACATGCTTGCAAGCTAATTGGATGACATTCCACCGAGAGGGCCCAGAGTATATCTATCTGTCATATGGATGGACAAATCCCACTCTTGATCCATGTGTCTCAACCAATACTTTCTGAACACTCAATGCCACCTTTATAGCCACCCAGTTAAGGGTGTGGTGTTGATGTCATCAAAGCATCCTTCGGTGTGAAGGTGATATGCATGATCTCATGGTCGAAGGAATTAGGTTACTATGTATCAGAAAGCATATAGCAATTAAACTATTAAAATGACTTGATCTTTATGCTACACTTATCTATAGGAGTATGTCCACCATATCATTCTCCTAACGATATGATCTTGTTGTTAATAACATCTCAATGTTCATGATAGGGAAACCACAATCATTTATTAACCAACAAGCTAGTATTTATAAAGAGGCTTTACTAGGGACTCTATTTTAGTTTACAAATCACACAAGTATTATGTTTCCTTGTTAATACTATTATAGCATGAATGTAAACATTTATCATAAACACAAAGATATAATAATAACTACATTTATTATTGCCTCTAGGGCATATCTCCAACACTTATATGGTTTTTCTCGTCCGGTTTTTTAATAATAAGCTAGACATTTTTTTCTTAGTTAATAGATAAGTTAAAAAATTGCCTTGGTTTTTTAAAAAGAAAGAATTGCCTTTCGTCAAGAAGAAGGGCCGCGGTGTAATCCTACGGCTCTATACTGAGTCACGGGCCACAACAATACATCGCGAATTGGAGACGAGATTATCAACCTAGTTCAGAGCCTTGGTCGGACTCGAGCCCTTCAAAACTTATACGGAATCAGGCCCCTGACGAACTGTCCTCCAGCCGTGTCTAAGACCATCTCCAGCAGGCGCGCTATTTTAGAGCGCTGGAAAAGTGGGATAGCGCGCGCGCTATCCTGTTTGCGTGCTGCATTTTAGCGCGACCTCCGCCGGAGGCTCTAAAATGCAGCGCGCCGCTCGTACGCGCTCCCACTAGGCGCTGCATTTTAGCGCGCGCAAACACAAATCCAACACTTGCACATCTTCAACAAGATCAAACAAACACCAAAAAATGAACAATAAAATGTCTACATAATTTATTACAACAGTTTTGATAGATATAAAGTTTGATAGGACAACAATGGCACTAGTGGCCTCCATACCATTTCCACCACTCCTCCATGAGATCATTTTGGAGTTCATCGTGTGCGTCATTGGACCGGATTGCATGATAAGAGGCCATGAACCATGCAATCCTATGTTGTGATCGTTGAACTTGTACGGGCACACCCATCAAGTCGTAGTTGGCGGTTTGTTCTACATTTTTCCCACGGTCATCCTCTATAATCATGTTATGCATGATGACACAAGCATTCATGATATACCAAAGGCACTCTTGGTCCCAAAATCTAGCCGGTCCTCTCACAATAGCAAATTGGGCTTGCAAAATCCCAAATTCTCTCTCCACATCTTTCCTAGCTGCCGCTTGCGCTGCGTGAAAGTTGGTTTCTTTCTTACCTTTGGGCTTGTGGACCGGCTTCACAAATGTTTGCCACCTTGGGTAGATGCCATCGGCAAGATAGTAGCCATAGTTGTACTTACGTCCATTTGCTTCAAACTTGTAACACCCTCAGAATCGGCCCTATGCAAGTTTCAGCGCTTTCCGCCAAAACCCGCATAGAAACGATTCAAAGGTGCCGACCAGGCACTTGCGTGCAGGTGGAAAACGAAGTAATACCATTACACAATAGTCCTCGATGGAACCCACAAAACAGATATATATAACAGCGACTCAAAGAGTCAAGAATACAGATATACAATACAAAGATCCAAATCACCTTGAAACGATGCAGCGTCCGAGTACGGACAAGATGCAAATTGAGCTAAGAGCCCTGAAGAATAACCAATGGCGTCCATAACCCTGCCCAGGCCAAGCCGGAAGGGTAACCCTGCTAACGACGTCGATCTCGAAACCTGCTTAAACAAAAGGGGTGCCGACAAAGGGCAAAGGAAAACGAGAGAGCGGTCAGTACTGAGGCCAGTACACGGCGATGCTAGAATTCGGCGGACCTCGCCTACATAGGTATGGTGGACTGAGCGGCAGCGCAGCATGCACTAAACACCCTATAGATACTCGATATAACTGTCGGCTATCAGAAAGGGATAGGAAAGACCTATTCGGAACCAACCTGATACTACCACCAAACATACCCATCCTGGGGTTTCCCCCTCGAGACCAGACGAGGAAGTCAACCGAGGAACTCACACCGTTGGCAGTTTTATTTATTCAGTTATCGTTGCAGCAATTACTAGTCAGGTAAAGATGGCATGAGTCGTCCTGATATAATAAGCAGTGGTCAGTTTTAGTCAAACATTCTGTTGTAGTTGCAACACTTACTAGTGAGATACAATTAGCATGAGATAACCCAAAACCCAGCAGTTGTTGGTACTTTTATTTAGCCATTCCGTTATAGTTGCAATACTTACTAGTCAGATACAATGGTAGCAAGCGACAACCCAATCAAGAAATTGTTGGCAGTTTTATTTAGCCATTCCATTATAGTGAAGCTGATTACTAGTCATTATAAAGTCAAATTTGTAGCACTACTTTAGTTATAGTTGTCTATGATCGAGATACTATGCTCCAAGTCGTCCATAACCGCGGACACGGCTTTCAGAAAGTTTTACCCTGCAGGGGTGCACAAATAGCAACACACACTCGATCAACCTCGGAAAAACCAAATCAAAACCCAACGAGGCATTCACGACAAAGCAATCACAAGATTCAGAAATATTTCAGGGGGCCACCCCATTAAGCTACCCGCAACGAAACTGGCCGGCTCCGAGACGGACTCAAGGTTTGCGCCAATGGCTGTAAACGACTGGGAACCCGAAAATGTGACTGGGCTTGTCGATACCGCGAAAACACTCCGCTTACCTAAACAGTACAGGTGCAATACATCGCACAATTTAAATAAAGCAGTAAAGCATGGCATAAGTACATGATGGTAAATAAAACCTCAAACTAGTTTGTGGCCCCAAGAAATAAGAATGAATCAAGCTCTGGCTCAGGGGGGGTCCCATAATCCTCCCGGATGTGGATAGCGCGAATATTCAAGGAACATGTATCAAGTACTCGGGGTCCTACGGGACACAAGTGGACGGTTAACAACCAAATAACATCTATTGCCCACCCGTGCCTCTGCATTTACCTACTTCAATTTTAGTTGTTAAACAGTAATTAAAGTCTTGATCAACTCCAACAATAAACACACGACAATACTCCAACAACTGTGGTACTTGACGACACGCAACAGCACTGAGCAAGCGACTACGACGCGCAGGTCCAACTATCTACCAAACAACAGGTAATAGGAGGTGTCCAAGGCAATATAAGGCTGCAAGGGATATCACGGGTACGAAAACTAGAGCATCGCAACACAGATAGCAATAGATCAACAGGAGGGAATAAATACTATAAAAGTAAGATAGGTAGAAAGGGGGAGACGCTCGCCTGAAAACATTGCCGAAGGTTCATCCGAAGACCGGGGCGAAGCTCACATCAACTCAACGGCCTTATCCGCGAAGAAGCAAAACACTAGAATAAACACCGGATGCACTATTTAATACTACGGCAAAATATCGGGCATGATGCATGTATGATGTATGACATGGCAAAGATGCGATGCAATTAGGCAATATTATGTGGAACCGAAGTCCCGACAATTAATTAGGTGGTTTATGTTGTTTAGATACCCTGCAATTTAAATGTTGTATTAACATGGCAAAAGATAGCACCGGTTCGCTACACAAATTTAAATGGGACCACTATAAGACTAGATTTGCCCGCATATGGATCCCATATTTAATTATAAGGTTAATCGGCATAAGGCCCCCAAACCACACCAATATGCATGCGAGTATGACAATTTATATGCACAAGATATATTATTTATAAAAATAGGGTCTTGGGAAGAGGGGTCACACATGGGGATCGGCGAACTTGGGGTTCCGAGGGTTCCGGGTTGGTCTCGGCTATCCGATCCGGGAAGGAGATCTTGGCGCGGTGCTGGGTTCGGATCGGTCTTCGGTTCCGGAAGTAGATCGAGGATACTTTGTCTTAGATTCCAACTCGACGATGTCCGGTTTCCGTGTAGCTCTTGTCGGTGTGGAGGACCGGGTACAACTTGATACTCTTGTCCATCGAGAGATCTCATCGCTTCATCACCTCTTGTTACAACAATCTGTAGAATCCACTGCTTCGGTTCGAGCGATTGCGACAAAAGAAAACAATGTGGCAACACAGAAATATCACCAACAGTACCATTCCCAGGCGATGTGCGACGGAAGGCCAGAACCTAGAGATGCACAAACGCACGGAAACGGGGCAGGTAGCTGCCATGCAGAACGGGAGAACTCACGGTCACCTCTTGGCCAAAACAGGCAGGTTCACCGAGACGATCGCGCACTACAGGGAAACATGGAGGAAGCTAGCAGTAACGCGCTGGGCAGAGGGCGCCAGGGCGACCGCCTGCAGGGGAAGCCGGCGGCCAGAGATGAGGCCGTCCAGGCGGCAGTGCCAGGAAGGGCTCGGCAGGAAGCAAGCGGCGAAGGGCTCGCCGGGGACAAGGCCAGAAGAGCGGAGGTGCAGGGGTGACGGCGCTCGCAAGCTCACAGGAATGGCGAAGCGCGCAGGCTGGAGCAAGGCGGCCGAGACAGCAAAGCAGAGGCGAGGGCGCGAGGCAGGGGTTGCCGCGGCGACGGAGAGGAGGCGCTCGACGGGGCTTGCAGGCGAGGAGGACGGAGGCGGTGGCGGACGGCGGGGCGAGCCCGAGCGACGGGAGGAGGAGGCCGGCGACAAGCCGCCAGAGAGACGAGGGCGAGGCGTTCGAGTGCCAGGGAGAGAGGCGGCGCTCCGGTGCGGTTGGATGCGGCGGTCGAGGGAAGGAGCAGCGACTGCGGAGGAGGACCGCGTGGCGGGGAGAGGTCGGGGAGGCAGGCGCCGGCGGGGCCTGCTTAGGGGAGGACCACCGGGGCGGTGCAGAGGACGCCTGGCGGCGGACCTGCAGAGGAGGGCAGGCCGGCAAGGTGGCCGAGGAGGAAGGACGGGGAGGCGGGGTCCCGCGGCGGCGCGGCTGAGCTTGCGGGAGGGGGACGGCGAGCGGGGAGGAAGACGAGGAGGAGCGAGAGAGGAGGCGCGTCGGTGGGGGTGGGCCCGCGGGGAGGAAGGTGGGGTGTGGGTAGGGACAGGGGAGTGCGAGGTGGGGCCCGGGGTGGGCCGGCCAGGGAATGGGCGGGATCCCGAGGTGGGATT
Organism: Avena atlantica; assembly: GCA_910589765.1. Taxonomy (NCBI): domain Eukaryota; kingdom Viridiplantae; phylum Streptophyta; class Magnoliopsida; order Poales; family Poaceae; genus Avena; species Avena atlantica. Next base: position 210,718,036 of record OU342738.1, on the reverse strand, counting down.
GTCGGGCGGGGTGGCGTGGGAGTTGGTGGAGGCAGGGGTGATGCGGCGCTGGGTGAGAGAGGGAGTAGGGATTAGGTGGGGATGAGGTGGAGGGAAAAGGGAGGGTGGTTGGTGAGGTGGCAGGCTGGGAGTGGGTGGAGGAGAGATGAGAGATGAGTGGCGAGAGGGGATTGGTCAGGGTGAGGGGGGGGGGGGGCTGGGTAGGTTATCTAGTAGCATAGGTTTCGGGTGTTCTGGGGTAGGTAGGGTTTTTGAACTGGGGTGGCCGACTGGGTCGGATCGGCCCGGTACGGCTGCCCCTAAAAAATAAAATAAGTATTTTATTATTTAAAACGGGGCGTTTGAAATCCGTTGGTAGACGAAACATAATAATCCGGAGACCCGGGTTTTGGATTTTGAAATAAGGCGGAGAGTATTTAGAAAACAAAATATGTTTTTCGAAGATAGTTTCAGACAAACAAATGCATGTTGATGACGATGCTCAAATGCAAGGTGGCATGATGACATGAGCATGCGGTCATGATGATGCAATGCACAAAAACAACGCGATTTTCTAGTAGTGGTTTTGCGGGGCGCCACAATTCGACACCACTAACAATGGATCTCGCCCTCGAGATCCGCCTCATGGTACCGGAAGGAAGGTCGGCGATCGGCGTCTTCTCGCTTCGTGTAGATCCTCGCGACACCACTAACAAGAGGTCGTTGTCCGTGATCGTCGAGAGAACACTCCGGAACAAAAGGTCGAAGGTAGAGGTATCCACAAATAAAGCCACCTCTAGCTTCGATAGAAAGAGAGAATCGATGCATTCTCATCCACTTCAATGTACAAAAGCGAATAGAAGGGGTAATCGGCATGGGGGCCAATCCATCACGCACCCAAACTATTACTCCGCACAATCAGTAGAAAAGCGTGCAACCATTCTCGGAATCAGACTGAAGATCTCGACAATCGAGGTTCGGAAACAAAGGAGTGATGCAGACTCTGCATCGGATCTGGCGTGGATGATGTCGTCGCGTCGGAAAACACCGTAAGGCACGAGAAGGAGCAAAGAGAAGTCCACCAGACGAAGGATTCCTCGGATAGCATGAAGACCAGATGTAGCAACACCGTTATCAAAGGAGGAAGCGAAACCCTGAAGGTACGACGGAACCCAACCGCGAGAAATCCTGGACTCGGAGAGGGAGAAGAGAGCGGATTCAAAACACGCATAGGTGAGAGGAGAGCAGCAGAGGGGTAAGGAGTAAAATCAAACCTAATCAGAACTATCCAACCGATTTTGCAAAATTGTTTTGACACTCTACTTCGGCCGTTAGCTAGGTTATCCTACAGGCTGGACTTGTGGGGTATCGCAACTGCTGAGCTCTGATACCACTCTGTAACACCCTCAGAATCGGCCCTATGCAAGTTTTAGCGCTTCCCGCCAAAACCCGCATAGAAACGATTCAAAGGTGCCCACTAGGCACTTGCGTGCGGGTGGAAAACGAAGTAATACCATTACACAATAGTCCTCGATGGAACCCACAAAACAGATATATATAACAGCGACTCAAAGAGTCAAGAATACAGATATACAATACAAAGATCCAAATCACCTTGAAACGATGCAGCGTCCGAGTACGGACAAGATGCAAATTGAGCTAAGAGCCCTGAAGAATAACCAATGGCGTCCATAACCCTGCCCAGGCCAAGCCAGAAGGGTAACCCTGCTAACGACGTCGATCTCGAAACCTGCTTAAACAAAAGGGGTGCCGACAAAGGGAGAAGAGAGGTCGGGGAGGCAGGCGCCGGCGGGGCCTGCTTGGGGGAGGACCACCGGGGCGGGGCGGAGGACGCCTGGCGGCGGCCCTGCAGAGGAGGGCAGGCCGGCGAGGTGGAGGCGAGGTGGCCGAGGAGGAAGGACGGGGAGGCGGGGTCCCGCGGCGGCGCGGCCGAGCTTGCGGGAGGGGGACGGCGAGCGGGGAGGGAGACGAGGAGGAGCGAGAGAGGAGGCGCGTCAGTGGGGGTGGGCCCGCGGGGAGGAAGGTGGGGTGTGGGCAGGGACATGGGAGTGCGAGGTGGGGCCCGGGGTGGGCCGTCCAGGGAATGGGCGAGATCCCGAGGTGGGATTGTCGGGCGGGGTGGCGTGGGAGTTGGTGGAGGCAGGGGTGATGCGCCGCTGGGTGAGAGAGGGAGTAGGGATTAGGTGGGGATGAGGTGGAGGGAAAAGGGAGGGGGGTTGGTGAGGTGGCAGGCTGGGAGTGGGTGGAGGAGAGATGAGAGATGAGGTGGCGAGAGGGGATTGGTCAGGGTGAGGTGGAGGGGAGGCTGGGTAGGTTATCTGGTAGCATAGGTTTCGGGTGTTCTAGGGTAGGTAGGGTTTTTGAACTGGGGTGGTCGACTGGGTCGGATCGACCCGGTACGGCTGCCCCTAAAAAATAAAATAAGTATTTTATTATTTAAAACGGGGCTTTTGAAATCCGTTGGTAGACGAAACATAACAATCCGAAGACCCGGGTTTTTGGATTTTGAAATAAAGGCGGAGTATTTAGAAAACAAAATATGTTTTTCGAAGATAGTTTCAGACAAACAAATGCATGTTGATGACGATGCTCAAATGCAAGGTGGCATGATGACATGAGCATGCGGTCATGATGATGCAATGCGCAAAAACAACGCGATTTTCTAGTAGTGGTTTTGCGGGGCGCCACAAAACTCCACTTGTGGACCTTCACGCAACGCGATCCTTGTCATGAGAGGAGACCGTTGGATGACATTGATGTCATTGCAAGAGCCAGGCATACCAAAAAATGCATGCCAAATCCAAGTATCCTGGTCAGCCACCGCTTCAAGGATTATAGTGGCATCCTTTTTGTGCCCTTTGAATTGTCCATGCCATGTTGCAGGACAATTCTTCCAACTCCAATGCATGCAATCAATGGACCCAAGCATTCCGGGAAATCCTCGAGCCGCATTCGCCTCCAAGAGCCTAGCCGTGTCCTGGGCATTGGGGGCTCTCAAATATTTGGCGTCATACACTTGCACAATGGCCACAACAAACCGCTTGACGCACATGATAGCGGTGCTCTCACCCATGGCCAAGTGGTCATCAACAAGATCCGCCGGTATACCATATGCCAACATCCTCAAAGAGGCGGTCACCTTCTGATAGGTGCTATGCCCGAGCTCTCCAGCGGCATTCCTCCTCTGCACAAAGTATGTATCATACTTGGCCACCTCCTCAGCGATTTTCTTGAACAAATCCCTACTCATTCGGAAACGACGACGAAAATAGCTCTCGGGAAATCTTGCATTGTCATTGAAATACATCCGCATCAATTTGTTGTGGCCTTCATTCCGTTCTCTCCATAATTTCTGCCTACCAAAAACCGAGCCACCTATCTTTGGCTTCTTGGTGGCTCGCCAAGCCAATACCATGGAAATGGCCTCATCTTCATCCATATCGAACTCCTCATCATCGGAGTCATCATAGGATGAACTCATCTACACATATGCAAAATAATTGAAGCAACTACCAACTAAAAATTCACAAAATTTTGAGCGCGGGCGCGGCGGAACGAACCTTGCGCGTGCGCCAAGTAGCCTCCCGGCTCGAGGAAGACATGGGCGCCGACGAGCTTGAGCGCCGCGGAAATCTGGCCGCGCCGCGCGGAAATCCGGCCGCTCCGCGCCGCGGCCGTAGCGCTGCTCGGCGGGGAAGGGGTAAGTGGAGCGCGGGCAGGCGAGGGGGCGGCGCTGGGAGGCCAGCGGAGCGCGTGCTCGGAGTTGGCGGCGGCAGCGGGGTTGGTGAGCGCGAGCTGGGGAAGAGGAGAGAGTGAGGAGCGCGGGAGTGAAATGAGCGGTTGGTGCTCTTCCCGCGCGTCGCAGCGGATAGCGTGCGCTGTAGCCGGAACTGCAAATTTGAGGATCGGGATAGGCAAAAAGTCCAGCGCCACGCTAAATTTTGGGCGCGCGCTCTATTTTAGAGCTTCTGCTGGAAAGATTTACGACACGCTGTGCAAAAAAACAGTTATTTCAGCGCTGCACTATTATAACGCGCTGGTGGAGATGCTAAGTCTCAAGGGGCCCAAACCGCGTGCGCCGGACGCGGTATCGTTCGACGGAGCTTTGCCACCAGCCCGAGACAGAGTCGGAGGTGAGCAAAAGCCGCGTGCTAGCGACGCGATGCCACCTCTCGATCCCATACGTTGGCGTCCGCACGGACGGCTCCGATGCTGTTTCGATGTACTCCTACTCCGCAGCATATTCCCACCCGAGTGCCCGACCCTTCCTCTAGAGGACAGGCTTGCAGTATATCGAACAAACGGTGCTTTCACAAGAAGGGTTCCTCGTCGTTCTTCACTTCGACACACAAGTCCGACGACTTCGACGAAAAAGAAGAAGAAGCAGGCATAGCCCAGCCAGGATTCGGCGGAGAATCGGGTGTTCGCGCAAGGAGTTCTCGGCGATTTGGTTGATCTCGGCGGGTGGATGGGGCAGGCGTTCCGCAAACTGTTCGATGCCTTCTTCGGCAACAGCGAGATGAGGGTATGGCGATCCCTCCCTGTTTGCTAGAAACCCTCTTTCCCTTTTGATGCCCTCGAAGAACTGCCTGTGTTGTATCATGTTGATTTGGTTTTTTCTGGTTGTGTGGCACTCGATTTTTAGGTCGTGATGCTTGGTCTGGATGCAGCGGGCAAGACCACCATCCTGTACAAGCTGCACATCGGGGAGGTCCTCTCGACTGTTCCTACGATTGGTAGGTTGTTGGTTTTGTTTTTTCGGTATCAGCTGAATTGTTTGTTGGTGCTCTGCTGTTAAACTGAAGTTAGATCCTCTGCCAACGAAAAAACTGAAGTAATATCAAAGCCAAAGGTGTTACTGATGTGTTAAAACTGTGAACGGGGGGACGCAAGCGGAGTTATTTCTGTTGGTAATAGAGGAGAAAATCTTCTAACTGCACATTGTTTCGCTGGATGGGGGTTGGAAACTTCCTTATATAAATGAGATTACCTGAACACTCTGGATAGTACTAGTATTTCTTTCTGCTTAGCTGAGCAACCCTTGAAATTTAGATGGCAATACCAATACTTTACCATAGTCAACCAGTTAACCAGCTAATAAGATTGGCCTTAACAGGCCGTGCTCTTAATTTTCTTACGATATTTATTTGAAAAATGTGGTCTTTCACTTTGCCTGCACCACCTGCTGATGCTGCCTTTCTGCTGTTACTACTAGGGTTCAATGTTGAGAAAGTTCAGTACAAGAACGTGATGTTTACGGTGTGGGATGTTGGTGGCCAAGAAAAGTTGAGGCCCTTGTGGAGGCATTACTTCAATAACACAGATGGCTTGGTATGTTCCAATCACTGTAGTTATATAAAATTGAAAGATGTTTCTAAAAAAACTTGAAAAATGTAAATTGGTCTATTATCATCCTGCTGGGAAATATGTGGCTGACCTTCAGATGAGATTTGTCAGTTTGGTTCTTAGAGATATGGGTTATGGAAATCCAGTTTATTATACATCTATTTCCATTCAAATCTTGACATACTTGAATAATTTCTATGTTGAAATCTTGACTTCAACTGCTGGTATTGTATTTCTTGTGGTCCATCTCATTTTTCTATTTTGCACTGTTTGGGCCGACATATCAGGGACCAACCCCATAGACAAACCTAAACATAAAATCAGTCCATATTTAGTTCTACACTGCATTATTCAGTTTCCTACCTTTTACTTAAGCTGAGAAGGCTTTCAGTTTTTCATATCATGCTTGTGACCGCATAGGTGAACTTTCTGATTACTTGTAAGCACCTCAATCATATCTTATCTTGATTCGACTTCTTAAGTTACAGCTATCATTCTTATACATAAAGATTGACAGTTACCGGATGTTCCCGCTTCTGAAGAAATACATGGAATAAATTATTAGTAGCAGCTTTGCTGATAATGTGGGGCTTGCCCTTGATATGTTGCTAGTACTTACCAGTACTGTACAAAGCCTATCTTTTCAAATGTGGATTATTTTTGGATTATTCTCTGTTAGTTAGCCACGGTGAAAAAATGTAAGCAGTCAAATCTTATTGTCTACACTGTGATTATAGTCAATCTTACTCAGGCCAGCTGATGCTCTTCAGTTAAAACCAGTCTTCATTTCTATTGTCTTTCTTTCTTGAATGATCTGTGTGAAACTGAACAACGTTACAATTGCAGATCTACGTGGTCGATTCACTGGATAGAGATAGAATTGGGAAAGCCAAAGCGGAGTTTCAGGTTTTATAAATTATCAAAAAAGTGCACATTACTGTCTTAAGTTTGCTTTGTGATGAAACTAATATTTGGCAGCTTTCTTGCAGACAATAATTAATGATCCTTTCATGCTTAACAGTGTCATATTGGTATTTGCCAATAAACAAGATATGGTAAGGAAACAATACTTCTCGACTATTTGTAATATAGATACACTCGAAAACACGTGTGTGAATCATGTAAGCATGCATTTGTATACAGTAATAGTACAATTTGCTTCTATTTAATGTAGAGTGGTTCTTTTTTCTATCAAGATAATATTACATTTGAGCTGTTTACATTGTACTGATGCGGTGCTTTTGTGGGAAGTTTGTGTGTCTTATTATAGTATAAGTCACACTTCAGTTAATTTTGTGAAATTGGATGTTATGCTTCTTATATTTGGTTGAGCTGTGGATGAGTTTGCAATTGTGAGACATTTCTATACTTAGAGCGGCCACTACATGAAATTGGATGTTATGCTTCTTATATTAGAATGCCAGGATAGGATGCAAGTCTCCGATCCGCTCGTCAGTGTTTCTATAGGTGAAAGAATATGTGGCAATATATTGATTTGCTCTCTCTTTTTTTACTCTTCTCCACTTCTTTACCTTTTGGGTTGTGATAGTATGTTTGAAATCTTTTTCGCTCCTGTCTAACATAGCTTGTTGTTTCAGAAAGGGGCAATGACACCAATTGAGGTGTGTGAAGGTCTTGGCCTCTATGATTTGAAGAACCGTATCTGGCACATCCAAGGTTCATGTGCTCTCAAAGGTGATGGTCTTTATGAGGGCTTGGACTGGCTGTCAAGTACTTTGAAGGAACTGCAGGCGTCTGGTCGCTTACCCTCAGGAGGGACGTAACTGTTCTAAGTAGCAGTTCTGCTTATAAGACACTAACAATCTTTGACACAAGAAAATTGTCGAAAAAAAGGATAATGGTGGTAAAGACCTTATAACCATACATGTCATTTTCAGGCAATATGCTTTTGTGCTGATTCTGCTGAAGAAAAGAGCATGCTTGGGTCTGACTACATCAAAATTGACCAATACAATGATCCTCTAATTCGTGACATGTTAATGTAAATTTCCTTGCGAGTTCAGACGAGCTAACCATGTTTGCATAAACATGATGTTATTAATGTAAATTTTCTGTAAGATTTTGCAAATAAAATTATCCTGTCTCATTACGCAACTCAATGTAGTAACAGTTTTTGGCTAGGAATAATTACTGAATCAAAAGAGAAACCTGGGCACACCGTAAAATGATGGCTCATAAAACTGGTATACAGGGCACCGTAAACGTATTTTACAGTTTGAAATGTAGCCGTAGCTAGAACAAATATCGTAAATCCGCCCTGTATTGCATAGGGCCCACCTCTGGCCCACCACTTCTTTTTTATGTTTTTCTTTACCTCGTGCGCTGCCCCTTATGCCAACACCGCCTGCCTCGCGTTGCCCGTAAAACGACGACCCATAAAACCGGTATACAGGGACGGAAACACATTTTACGGTCTGAAATGTAGCCGTAGGTAAAAAGAACAGATACCGTAAATCCTTCCTAAAAAAACAGATAGGGTAAATCCGGTATGTATTGTGCAGGGCCACCTTTGCCCCACCACTTTTTTTTTTATGCTTTCCTTGCCCCTGTACGCTAACGCCTGCCTCGCGCTGCCCTGTGTGCTGCCTGCCTCGCCGCCGCCCCACGTGCCTCCTGCCGTCCCGCCATCAAAAAACCTACTCGAGGCGCATATAGAAAGCCATTAGAGTCGCATTAAGGATGCGTCTCAAGCGTTACGATTTAAATATTTGTTATGCGAGTCGCATCTTGCATATATGTAGCTTATACAAGACACATTTTTAATACGACTTTAGTATGTATTCAAGATGCGTCTTGCTTATTTCTGTCATATACGCCTTCAATAAGAATATAGATGCGCCTCAAATAGAAATTTCGAATTTAAAATTTTATAGAACCACAATACAGTCAAGAATACACAATACACATGTATTATACAGTCCAGAATACAGTATAAACATCACATAATTTTCAGAAAGTTGCAAATGGCCAAAACATAGTATAACCAACACTAATACAAGTACATCACATATCAACTTGAATTAATCCGCGACATACGAGAGTTCACACATATATATCACATAGAACACCAAGTTTATATCTCTCGGGGACCGAGTACAAGTTCACATCTCTCGGGGACCGAGTACAAGTTCATCACAATCACATTACAACTACACGACGGAGCTCTCTAGGTGAAGTAGAGCACACAACCTACCATGAAGAGCAAGGTGGTGATTACTACGAAGTTCCTCCACTTCTTCCTCCCGTGCTTCCACCATTTCTTTTCCGCCACCTCTCTACTCTTGTAGCCTTTGTAGCTGTTGCCCGAGAAGTTGTTCACTTGCTTCTGGATGTCTTCCCACTCCTCATACACACCTAGAACCTTAACGGCGTACACGACATGGCACTTCTTCGCCATCTCCAGTACACAAGATAGATGATATTAGCTATATATGTTAGTGGAAAGCAATAATAGTTCACAAGATAAGATCATGCATATATATATATGTGGGTGCCATGCTATACGAATGTCGCCATGCTATATGAATCACGAACTTATTTGTCCCCTCTCGACTTTGTGGCTATGTAGTTTATCATTTCATTGTATCATCAAAGACGAAAGGAAAGAAATCATTCCATGATTCATATAACAATGTCGCCCATTGCTATATGAATAGTGAAGTAATGTATTTTCTTTTAACTTTGGGGCTACAATGAGATATTTGAAACTACATAATTCACCATTTCATTTAATTCACACTATCTAATCTCTACTTATCGCCAAAGAAGAAAGGAAAGAAATCATTCCACAATTCATATAACAATGTCGCCCATCGCTATACGAATAGTAAAGTAATGTCTTTCCTTTCGACTTTGGGGCTACAATGAGATATTTGAAACTACATAATTCACCATTTCATTTAATTCACACTATCTAATCTCTTCGTATCTCCAAAGACGAAAGGAAAGAAATCATTCCACGATTCATACAGCAATGTCGCCCATTGCTATACGAATAGTGAAGTAATGTATTTCCTTTCGACTTTGTGGCTACAATGAGATATTTGAAACTACAGGAGGAAACATTTCATTTAAATCACGCTATCTAATATATTCGTATCGCCAAAGACAAAAGAAGAGAAATACTTCCACGATTCATATAGCATGGGCATGATATGTCTAGTGGCAAGCAAAGAAAGGATTCAGTCTCCACGACAATGACTCATTTTGAGTTTGGTGTGTCGAAAGGAGTCATTGACGTGGACCAAGAATCCTTTCCTGGGATTACCACTGGACATATTATGGCTATGTATATGAATCTCGAAAATATCTGTCCTCTTTCTACTTTGGGGATACGAGATGAAAAGGCAAACCAAGAATGTCTTGGATTAGTGCCTCATACTTAGGTTGGGCACGGACATAACAATGCCACTGATGTATCTGGTGCGGCAAGTAGAGGAAGCTCAAATTACAAGTCTACTTGGCACACCAGATCCAGATGCGATATAGTCACACACATATATAGTGCCACAACATGTTTTAATCATCGGCATTTCAAAGAAAGACGAAAATAAAACCAAGAAGTAGGGCGGCAATAACGAATGAGAAGAAACATATGACCAAGCACTAAAATAGTTCATAACACAAATAACTAGCGTCGCTCAGAATCAAGTTCAACGGTTTATGAAACATACTCTAGAGGTTGCTAGGCAAGTTAACATAGGGATAAATTTTACAACACAAGTTTGGAACTAATAGCTAGCTAGGCAAACATCAAGACTTCTTCGGCTGATGAGTCGGCCGGGGGACATTGATGATGCCCTGTTTAGCTCCCTGATGACCCACAAGTATAGGGGATCGCAACAGTCTTCTAGGGCAGTATTATCCAATTTATTGATTCAACACAAGGGGAGCCAAAGAATACCTGCAAGCCTTAACAACTGAGTTATCAATTCAGCTGCACCTGTAAATAGTTCTTGCTCACAGAAGTTTATCAGTAGCAACAGTTTTGTAGTAGCAACAACAAAGCAACAGAAACAACGAAACATGAGCAATAGTAACAGTAGCAGCAAACAGTAGGATGTGAGCGCGGTAGGCATAGGGATGGATGGACGGACGTTGCATGGACGAGTCTAAACATGTAACTTCAATATCTAGGGAAATTGTAGATAAATAAGAATAAGCATCCAAGTACTAAACAATCATAGGCATGTGCTCCATATATAGTCATGCGTGCTCGCAATGAGAAATTGCACAACATCTTTTGTCCTGCTAGCCCGTGGCAGCGGGGCCTCAAGGGAACTACTGGCAATTAAGGTTCTCCTTTTAATAGAGCACCGGAGCAAAGCATTAACACTCCGTGAACACATGTGATCCTCACATCACAGCCATCCCCTCCGGTTGTCCCAATTTCTGTCACTTCGGGGCCTTTGGATCCGGACAATGATATGTGTAAACAACTTGCAGATAAGATCACAAACAATACTATCAGAAAGATTCAATAATAAGTTCAGATCTGAGATCATGGCACTCGGGCCCTAGTGACAAGCATTAAGCACAACAAGTTGCAACAAAGTCAAATAGCACTAATAGAGATACTAGGCACCATGCCCTAACAATCTTATTCGATTACATGATAGAACTCATCCAATCCCTACCATACCCATAGCCTACAGCGGGGGATTACTCACTCATGAATGAAGGAAACATAGATGGTTGATGGAGAGGCGTTGGTGATGACGATGGCGATGATCCTCCCCAAATTCCCCATCCCGGCAGGGTGCCAAAACGGAGTTTCTGGTTCCGAATCGCGGCTTCTGGTGGTGGCGGCGCAGCGGAACTCTTTCTGGAAACACGTCGAACCCCCATGAGTTTTTAGGTCAGGAGGCATCTTATAGGAAAAGATAGAGGCCGAGGGGGTGCCTGGGCTGGCCACACCCTTCCTAGGCGCGGACTGGGCCCACCCGCGCGTCAGGGGTGTGGGCCAAGGGCTCCCCTTCGTCTTGTACTCTGGCTCCGTGGATTTTCTGGTGAAATAGGATTTTTGGCATATTTTCCGGGATTTTTCCTGATAGTTGATTTTCTGCACAAAAACTAGACACCAAGGTAATTCTGCTGAAAACAGCGTCAATCCGTGTTAGTTGTATCCAAATCACACAAGTTTAGAGGAGAAACAATAGCAAAGTGTTCGGGAAAGTAGATACGTTTTGGACGTATCAACTCCCCCAAATCTTAGCTTATTGCTTGTCCTCAAGCAATTCAGTTGAAAACTGAGTGCGATAAAAGAACTTTCACAAACACATTTGCTTCATATGATGTATATATTCTCAGCACATGAGTAGATACTTAAACCATTCATAATAATAAGTATGCAACTAAGTCTACTCAATATTCATTGCAAGTTATGAAGAGAAACCAACTCAATAATAATAAGTAGCATGAGACATAAACATAAGCAACGTTGCAATGCTCATAAGAAGGTATGATAGAGTGGTATCTCGCTTGCCTTTGTTTGTAGAGCATAATGTAAATGCCAAGGAACCTCTGAAGTTCAAGGGAAGACTAGAAGTAAAGATAACAGAGATACAAGCATCAAAGTCATGACATAATTAACCATGTTTTTGATACAAACACAAGAATGACAACTATGCTCTCAAGAAGGTGCTCATAGAATAAGTGGTGACTCAACAAGGAAGTGAAAAGGTTTTGAAAAGTTTTAAAGGCTTCCAAATGCTGAAAGTAAGGTACTCATTAGCTTTGAGATCTCATTGCACCTATCATAGACATCTTTATATGGTTAGTGGTGAAAGCGAGGTCCAATATGAGTTATATGCTTGACAGACCATAAACTAGAAATCCCATGTCCCTTGAGTACGAGGGCCGCTCCTTGTGCTACCGAACTTTAGTTACCTATAAGTTCTTGTCATTGTAAATACATGCATATCATAGAGAACCACCAATGGGGTACCCCTTGAACATGATACAGGAGCTATCCCCTAATCAAAATGACAAGGCAAGCAGACAATGAACATCTTAGTGATCTTTTTATTTGCTATTTGCATAGGTTTTTATTGAGGATGCTTCACATATTTCTCATTATGGTAATGCTGCAAGTTTCCACCGTGATTAGGCCTGGCTTAGGCTAGCAGCCCAGGCGTTTCTCTAACACATATAAATAACTTCATGAACTCACAAGCTCCCCTTTTTTTCACATCGACGACATCCGCAAACAAAAGAGCATGGTATCAACTGGATATGTATCCATGAGTGTTGAAAGCGTTCCTCGTGGCAACACGGTTCTGCTAACTCCCAGCCTATAATTTGCAAGCATATAACTTTCATGGAAAGTCACAATGGTTCGGGTTTATTAAGTGCAAGGAATAAAGTGTGCCATCAAGTTCATGAGAGCTTTACTAACTAACTTTCTCAAAACAGTCAAACATTTTATTTGGAAGAAAACAAGGCATAATGAATATGGACGGAAATATCAAATGATGATAATAGGTAGGTATGGTGGATACTGTTAGCAATAATGGTTTTTGGGAGTTGGATGCACAAGTAGAGCTCATACTCAGTGCAGGTGAAGGCTAGCAATAGAGAGGGAGCGACAAACGAGAGAGCAATAACTGTCATAATCATGCTTGCAACAAAACAAGACTAATTATGGCATGAAAGTGATACAAGAACTCTGAGGCAAAATAAATCATCGAGGCTTACTGACTATTGTTTAGTCATATGCATGCGTGAGCATGTGCCAAGTTGATTCACGTGAAACATTCAGAGGAGGATACCACAATATCATACCGAGTTATGAATAAAACAATACAAGCAAACATTCATATGACATGCTACAAACTATTAGCATGCTGGAGCTAATCACAAGAAAGCAAGAACTACTAAGCATCCATCAATAACATACACCTTACATGAACAAACTAAGCATGCTCACAATGATGAGTATATGTACAAAAATGAAAACAAATAGAGTTCGTTACCAGCCTCTTACCGCACCTCAAGTTGTCTTAATCTTCATTATTGCCCTTCACTTGTGCGACTTGAATAATAACATGAAACCAAACTCCATTGAGGACCCTGCAAAGAACTCACAAAACCAAAGAAGAACAACAAATATTTTTGGTGTTTTCGATTTTTTAAAGCAAGCAAAACAAAGCAAAAACAAACAAAGCAAAATCTTTTTGGATTTTTCTTTAAGGCAAACCAAAACTAAAAAGCAAAGAAACAAACCAAGAGAAACAACGAAAATATTTTTGGTATTTTTGTGTTTTGAGAAAGCAGAAACAAAAACCAAAAAGAAAGCAAAACAATGGATATACAAAGAACCGACGAAAAATGATATATAGATGAGTGTGATGTCGGTATACCTCCCCCAAGCTTATTCTTTTGGCCTAAGTGGGGCTCAACTCCATGGTGACCAAGAAGGTGCACCTCTGTAGTACGACGAGGAGGCCACTTCGTCCTAGTATGAGCTCGAGGACTCCCCTGTGTAGTGTACATAGGGGTCGGGGCGCATCCCCCTGATAGTTGCCATGGAAGCCAAGAATGCACAACTTCTCGTCCATCTCCTCCTTGGAGCGTGACAAAGGTCCCTAGGAGATGCTGAACAAAGTGGTTTGGGGTATAGGGATATCTCTCTTCCCCATCAGTAAACAACATTCTATAAACTAGGCTATCATAAATCCATGGCATGGATAAATGGAAGGGAAGGCTCCTTCCTCACGATGGACTTTCATTTACTCAGGTTCCATCAAATCATATTGATTCAGTGGGTATGCACTCATCTTCCTTTCTGAAATTTGTAGACAAACATCAAACCAAGTGATTTCCAAGTTGATGAATGATGAGAAACTACTATAGGAACTTGCTAAAGGGCTACACATGCATCAGAATGAAATCTCTAAGCATAGAAAAGCATGCAAGATCAAACAACCGTCACCTATAGCAGAAAAATACTCAAGATACAATCTACCAATCACAAATCTAATTGGACAAGCGGAGGAGGCACATACCAAGGAGCAATCCCTCCAAAAATCAGCAGCAAAGATGGGCTGAGCAAGGATATCGAAAATCGGGTGCAAGAATAGCAGGAACTCGAGCTTGAGAAAGTTTTCCGGCATTTTTCGGGAGAGAGAAATAAGATGGCTGGGAGGAGGCATCTTGGAGGGCCATAGGTGGGCCACACCCATGATAGGCGCTACCTAGGGGCTGGCCACGCCACCTAGGGGTGTGCTGGCCTGGGGGGCCCTGTGCCACTGCCCCTTTTTTGAGGAAAAATTTATTTTGAATTTTCTGGGATTTTTTGGGAAACTTTATTTTTGGCCAATTTTCAGGATATGAAAATTGATTTTTCTTGCAGAAAAGACTTTTTTAGAAGCAAAATAAAACCAAATCCAAAAATATAGAAGTTCTAAGACACTCTAACAAGCAAACAACTAGCAAAACTAAAGCTAACAAGAGAAAAAGCAAAGACTAGGAAGGAGAAAAGTAAAATAAAGCAAGTATAACCACATTGAAAACATTTTTTTGGTCATTAAAATCCTTTTGTTAACAAGGTTGATCAAGTCTTGTTACCAAAACAATCTTATATGAAACAAAACTTTGCATTCCACAAGGTGATTATGTTACCTCAAACTTGATAGCAATGGTCCCAAACATAACAAAAAAAATCGTGGAATGGGACAATATATTTCTCCAACATTGATGCTCTCAATATTTTCAATGGAATTCAGGCAATAGCTCTTGGCAACCTTCTTGGGGAAATAGACAGTATGCTCTTTGTCATTAATATTAAAAGTTACTTTTCCTTGATTACAATTAATGACAGCACCTATAGTATTAAGAAAAGGTCTCCCAAGAATAATGGACATATTATCATCTTTAGGTATTTCAAGCACAACAAAATCAGTCAAAACCAAGCAATTATGAGCCACCTGAACAGGAACATCCTCACATATACCAACAGGAATAATAGTTGACTTATCATCCATTTGCAAAGATATATCAGTTGGTATCAACTTTTCTAGCTGGAGTCTTGTAGAGAGAAAAAGGCATAACACTAACTCCAGCTCCCAAATCACATAAAGCAGTTCTAACATAATTGTTCTTAATAGAGCAAGGAATAGTTGGTATACCTGGATCACCAAGTTTCTTTGGAACCTTACCATTGAAGGAATAATTAGAAAGTAAAGTAGAAATCTCCTCGTTAGGAATCTTCCTTTTATTAGAGACAATATCCTTCATATACTTTGAATAAGGAGGCAACTTAATAGCATCAGTCAAAGGAATTTGCAAAAATAAAGGTTTTATCCACTCACAAAACTTGTTTTAGTGTTCTTCCTCCTTTGACTCGTGTTTCTTATTTGGAAAAGGCACAGTTTTCTACAACCAAGGTTCTCTCTCACTACCATGTTTTTTAGCAATAAAATCTTCCTTAGTGTACCTACTGTTCTTAGTGTGTTCCTCAGGTTCTTCCTCAACTTCCTCCTTATTAGGAGCATCATTTTTATCATTACCACTCTCAGTTTCGGCATCATAGACATATATACTATTAGGATCTACAGCAGGTTCAAGTGGTTGCTCAACTATTTTATGTTTCTTTTTCTTTCTCTTATGAGGACTACCACTACTCTCACCTTGTTGAGAATCCTGCTCAATTCTTTTAGGGTGTCTTTCAGGATATAAAGGATCTTGAGTAGATATACCACTCCTAGTTCTAATTCTATAAGCATGTCTATCTCCTGAGGCATTAACTAGCATATCTTTTTGTAGCTTATCAAGTTGGTCAATTTGAGTTTGAACCATTTGAAAGTGTTTACAAAGAATTTTAATATCATTAGCAGTTCTTTCCACAATATTTTTCAACTCATTAATAGCTCTAGAGTTTTCCAATAAATGATACTGAACTTGTTTATTCAAATTACCTTGTTTAACAATAAAAGTTTCAAGTTCCTCTAAGCATTGATCAGGAGGCTTATCATAGGGAATATCACCTTCATCAAAGTGGAGAGAGTGTACCTCACTAGTAGATGAGTGGGGAATTGGCTTACATAATTCTTCTATAGGAGGTAGATTCTTCACATCTTCAACTCTAATACCTTTCTCCTTTAGACATTTCTTAGCTTCCTTCATCACTTCATCATTTAATGCAATAACTCCCCCTCTTCTTTGGTGTTGGTATTGGAACTAGTTCAGGCACAACTGGTTTAGGAGTAATAGGCTCAGGTGTATTTAGCTCAGTTGAAGTCCAATCATTATAATTCTTGCTTATTTTAGCCATTAATTCTCCAGCATCTGTATGAGTTCTTTTCCTGAAAACACAATCAGCAAAGCCATCTAGGTATGTACTAGAATCATCAGTTAGTCCATTATAATAAATATCAAGAAGCTCATTTTTAGTTAATGAACATCCAGGATGTGCATGAATCAAGGAACAGAACCTTGTCCATGACTCAGACAATTTCTCTTCTTCTCCCTGTTTAAAATCAAAAAGTCTCTACAAAGCAGCATGTCTAGCACTGGGAGGAAAATATTTCTGGAAGAAAGAAGCAATCAAGCAATCAGGGCTATCAATGGAACCAGGAGGTAATCTATTAAACCAAGCCTTAGCTTCTCCTTTTAGTGAAAAAGGAAAGATCTTAGTAACAAAGTACTTGCGCATCTTAAAATCATTAGAGAATAAAGCACTCATAGTGGAAAGCTCATTCATATGAGCCACAACACTCTCATTTTCAGTCCCACAAAAAGGTTCTTTCTCAACAATGTCCAAATAGGCTAAATCAAGAGAGAAATCATAATCTTTATCTTTAATATCTATGGGAGAGGTGGCAAACTTAGGATCCGAGGACAGTTTAGGAATAATGGTATGTCTCTCAAGGAGACTCTTAATAACACTAGCACCATGTGTGTTTCGGCACTCTTCAATAAATTCATCAGTAAACTCAATGTAACCATCATTAATATCATATCTCTCTAGACTCAGGTGAGCTAACAGGTGTATCAGTGTCTTCACTAGGAGTTTTAGTATTTTCTAGACTAGCCATAGTAGCATCTAGGAAAGGACCTAATGAACCATTCACATCAAGCACAATAGAAGTAACATCATGAGTATCAAAAGCAGTTTCAGATTCAGCAGTAGTAGCAGTGTGTGTAGCATGTGTATGTGGTGGTGTAACAAGCTTACTTATAATAGACAGTGAATCAAGAGCAGCAGAGGTGTTTAGGACTGTACCTCTTCTTGTAGTGGATGGTAAAATAGGAAAATTTCCATCACGAGACTTACCCATGATGAAAGGAGTAGCAGTGAACAATAGTAGATCCAAGTGAACTTACAAATAAAGCTATGCTCCCCGGCAATAGTGCCAGAAAATAGTCTTGATGACCCACAAGTATAGAGGATCGCAACAGTCTTCGAGGGTAGTATTACCCAATTTATTGATTCGACACAAGGGGAGCCAAAGAATACTTGCAAGCCTTAACAACTGAGTTGTCAATTCAGCTGCACCTGGAAATAGTTCTTGCTCATAGAAGTTTATTAGTAGCAACAGTTTTGTAGTAGCAATAGCAAAGCAACAGCAGCAGCGAAACAGGAGCAATAGTAACACTAGCAGCAAACAGTAGGATATGAGCGCGGTAGGCATAGGGATGTATGTACGGGCGTTGCATGGATGAGTCTAAACATGTAACTTCAAGATCTAAGGCAATTGCAGATAAATAAAAAATAAGCATCCAAGTACTAATCAATCATAGGCATGTGAAAGAGCATTTTTCTATCCCTCTAATTTTGATGTTTGATAACAACACACTTATCAGTTTAATCGTGTGCTAAGTGTATCACAGGTTTGATAAGGGTGTGGCACAAATATTGGCCTAACAATTCCCTTTGCGAAAAACCAATGTGTCAACCGGTAGTACCGGAAATATGTCTGGTACTACCGCTTGGCACTGGTACTACCGGTTCTAGTACCGGTTGGATCCGTGCAAGGCTGATAAGGATGGGTTTTAGTCAGTACCACCCGGTACCACGGAGCGGCACTACCGGTGCAACCGATAGTACCGCTTGAGACAAGCGGTACTACCGCTTGGACACGGTCGTACCGCTCGGCAGTACCGGGCCGTTCTGAAGAAGAACCACCCCTCTCAGTCTTGCTCAGTACCAAGCGGTACTTGGGACCGGTACTACCGCCCGGACCGGTAGTACTGCGTCATACGACCGGTATTACTGCTTGGGGGTAGTACCGCAAGGGAATACCGGGCTTTACTGGTGCTGGCTCGACCATTCAAGACATCTCCGGTACCTGGTCCGGTACTGGACCGGTAGTACCGCTTGCCAGCGGTACTACCGCTTGAGTACCGGTACTACCGGTGCATTAAAGGCTCCAACGGCCAGATTTCCCACCACCCAAAGTCTTTGATCTTTGGGGAATCGAAGGAGGAGGCCCCGATCTACTACTTCACCAAAAGAGATCTTTAGTTCCCCTCATTTCATTGAGGGGCCCTTTGCTCTAGTGTTTTCTTGGAAACCCTAGTTCTTGTTTTGGTTCTTACAAGCTTGTCTTTTATTGCTTTGACAACTTGCTTGTATTTGGGAGCCTCCGATTAAGTTGTGGATGTGTGCCCCAAACTTGTAATGGTGCCGGCTTCCACCTTGAAGGTTGCCGATATAGTGGAAGGTGAATTGATCCCGTTGGGGTGAGATTCATCGGAGAACAAGGGAGGCCTTTCGTGGCGTTGGTGGTTTGAAACCACCCCCTCTCCAAACGTAGACGTACTTCCCCTCAAAAGGAAGGAACTACGGGAAACAAATCCTTGTGTCTCTGCGTCCACCACTTTGGTTACTTCTATACTTTACCGCACTTTACTTACTTGTTCCTACTTTGTGTTGTGGTAGCTCTTGCATAATTGTCATATAGGTAAATTCACCTTAGTTGCATTATCTAGAGAATTTACCTTATTGTCAAACCTTAATTTGAAAAAGAAGAAAATTTGAAGTAGCACCTATTCACCCCCCTCTAGGTGCCCATACGATCCTTTCAATTGGTATCAGAGCCTCAGCTCTTTATTTGGGCTTTACCGCCTAAGAGAATATGGGTAGCAACGAAGGGGATGGTGGTAGTGAGCCGACCCCGGTGACCATGGAAGATCTCAAAAACTTGGAAACAAGATTGAGCTCTTCCTTGGTCAACGAAGTCAAGAATATGCTTGAGCAACTTCTTAAAGACAAAGAAGGCTCATCACCCCCATCTCCTCAAGAGGATCAACCACCATTTTACCTAAAGGGAATACGTCGGTATTCCCCGAGGGTATGATGGTGGGGGGTAAACAAGACAACGCTAATTCCTCCACACAACTTGATGGGGGGAAGGGTGAGCACCATGATTCTTGGTACTCTCCCGATCCTCCCATCCCTCACCCTAATGTGTATAATAGGGGTGACCCACCTGAGCTTGAAGAGTCGGCTACTTTTGCTCAATGGCAATCACTAATGAGAACTCATGTGCGCAGCTCTTGCATTGAACTATGGAACATCATCGAGCATGGACTCTTTATTGGGGATCCAAACAACATGACAAGAAGAGAGGTTGTCAATAGTCAACTCAATGCCACTGCTTTGCATATGATTCAACAAGGATTTGGGACAGAGGATTATCCACACATTGAGCACTTGAGCATTGCCAAGGAAGCTTGGGATGCGCTCACCGTATTGTTTGTTGGAAATGAGAGTATGAGGAGGAACCGATATGATGATCTAAGCAATGAAGCCGAAGGCTTCTACATGAAAGAAGGTGAAGATCACGAATACATGTACCGAAGGCTCAAAACCACCGCCACCGCTTTTAGAAATGTGGGTGCCTCACATGTGGATGATGCATGGATAAAAAGGAAATATGTGAGAGCACTCATGCCTTTTGAGCCCACGGACTTGAAGAGCTTGCAAGTTAGACACAACTACCATCTCATGACCTCCAATGAAGTTATGCAAGAGATGGATGCTTTCAAGGTTGCTGCCAAGAATGCCAAAGACGCATGTGCTCGTGCCCTTGGTATGAGCAATGTTGTCAATGTTGCTTTGAAGGCCAAAGTTGTGGATCATGGGGATGAAGATGATAGTGATGAAGGACTCTCCATGGACCATCCCGATGAAGTCAAGATTGCTCATGGTCAATATATGGCTTTCTATGCAAAGAACTTTTAGAAGAACCACGCCAAGGCCAAGATGGAAATGCAACGGAGAAGCAACCCAAATGGGAAAAGAGAGAATACCACTAGGTTGAGAACTTGCTTCAATTGTGGTGACCGCTATCACTTTGTGGCAAGTTGCCCCTATGAGAAGATAGAAGATCATGGTGGTAAACTTGTGTTGAATAAGACTCTCAACGCACCTTACAAGAAACCTTTCATCAAGAAGAATCCCATCAACATGAAGTCGGGAGAAATTTTCTTGATCACTCATGAAGAATACTCCTCCGACAATGAAGATGATGAAGATGAGGAAGAGGAAACTTCTAATGGTGTGGCTGCGTTAGCCACCACTTCTTCTCCGACATTCTCACTCTTCGATTCTCCAAATGAGAACTCTCCCACCAAGAACGTCACTTGCCTTATGGCAAGAGGAACGAAGGTATCCTCATCATCCCGCTCTACTCCCTTAGATAATGATGAAATTGATGATGAGATGTCTCTTGATATTAAAAAGGAATTAATTGCCTTTGATGAGTTTATGACTAACCTAGAAGGAGATGCTAAGTTACATTTTGGGAACATCTTAGATCAACTCTCACATACTCAAGAACTTCTAGATGTAAGATGTAAACTTGGGCATGAACACATGATTGAGCTAGAGGCTTTAAACAATGCTCTAGAAGAAGAACAAGAAACTAGGTTGTCACTTGAATTAAAACTTGAAGGGCTTGATGAGGCCAATGACACTATTGTTAGCAAACTCATCAAAGAGCATGATCATGCTATTGCTAAATACAGAAGGGTAAAAAGGACAAGATTGAGTTTGGTGTGGTTCATGAAAAACTTGTCGAGGACTTTAGTTTGCTTCACAAGGCTCACAAGGCCTTGGAGAGTGAACTCTTGTCTCTCACAAAGTCCCATGAAACGCTTCAAACTCAATTGGCCAATATTCCTTCACCTAGTAACTTCATTCCATCTAGTAGCACAACTATTCTTGAAGAGAATGCTAGGTTGAAGGGGGAGCTTGCTAAGGCCACATTTCCACAAGGCAACAAGTCCATTGATGATCTTTTGAGCAAGCAAAGGCGTAGTGGTGATAAAGGGGGCATTGGTTTTGTTTCCAAAACCAAGAAGAAGAATAATAATAATAAGAAGGCCAAGCCCGCACAAGAGACCAACAAGACCATTGTTGATAGTAAGACCACAAGTGGTAAAAATATGTCTCATGATGACTTTGCGGGAAGTGCTAACCCTCATTATGTTCTAATGCGTGATTATTATGGTGATGTGTATGCACAATATGTTGGCCCTTATGATGGTTATATTGCTTGGTATATTTGGGTTCCCAAGACCCTTGTTGCTAACAAAAGAGGACCCATTGAAAAATGGGTACCTAAAAATTAGTTTGATCTTTTGTAGACATATGCTTCCGGGGGTTCAAAGTGGGTGATTGATAGTGGTTGCACTAGTCATATGACCGGAAGATCGTCTATTGTCAAGGACCTAAAGCCAAATAATGATAAAATCACTGTGACATATGCCGACAGATCAAAGTCTAAGGTAATGGGTTTCGGCAAGGTAGTGGTTGCTCACGACATTACACTCGTGAACGTCATGCTTGTTGAGACCCTTGGATACAACTTACTTTCAGTCCTTGCTCTTGGAAAGATGGACTTTGCCGTATTTATTGATGTTGATATTGTGTTCCTCTTGTGGAGCAAGTCTCTCAAGGTCGCTTTCATTGGGTACGTCGAACATGACTTGTATGTGGTGGAATTTTCGGAGCAAGCCACTATAGGTCCGATGTGCTTATTCGGAAAGGCCGATGTGGGTTGGTTATGGCATCGCCGACTAGCCCATGTCAATATGAGAACTTTTGTAGAGGTCCCAACCTTTAATAAGGTAGAGATCCCTGTGTTTACAATGCTAATCCCTGGATCAATAGCTAGCATCCACAGTAAGATGTAATATCAAGAAACAAAGGTCATAATACAACTTTATAACCAGGAATAAAATAATTCATTACATCTTACATAGCTCATTTGGCTATCTCATTACAATACAGCAGAATATAACAATAGCATGGGGTCCTTCATCTTCAAAGTGCCACAGGCAAACATGTTGGTTGTAGACTTGTAATCCTAATCAACACACTTCACTAACATCAAACAAACCTGCAACATAACAAGTTACAGCCACAAGGGTCAATACATTTGAATTGTATTGGCAAGTGATACTATGATAGTATAGTGGAGTCTATCATCTATATGCATTTGGCTAAGTGGAGATTAGGCTTGCTTTGCTTAAAATATATTTTCCTTATCATTTGAAAACACTAAGTTTTTGCTTGACAAAATCACCCAAGGCATCTCCCAATAGAAATTAGTGATCCTTCATCCCTTGTTCAACCACAAGTTTTTAACTTAGAAATTTGGATGAGGAGATTCTTGATAGATTCCATGTATTGATGCTCAAATTGTCCTTTACCAGGGACATGGCTAAGTACTTAGATTTTACACTCTGCAGAGGTGGTGCACTTTCCCCACAAGACTTGGTTGCACCAAGACAAGATCTTTCAGAAGCCTTCCCTTAGACCAGAATGGACGCGCTCCAACCTATCATTCCCCTACCACCAACTATCCATTTGGCTAAGTTATTGCAACCTATATGATCCAGGCAGAGCCCATAATGCCAAGTGGCTTCACTTGAAGCTTCTCAACAATTGACATCTCAAATCTCTTTGTTCCTGGGTGGCATTCGACAAGTGAGATAACAAGTTTTCCCCAGCATACTGGACTTGGTGATACCCAAGTTTCCAGCATGCTGGACTTGCATAACCACTCAACACAAACCATTCTTTCCATTCCACCCAGGTGATTCATTCACTTATTTTTTTTATTTGAACAAAACACAAGTCCTTGACTTAGAAATATTCCATAGCATGAATATAATCCACCCTTGTTTTCTACTAGCTAAGCTAAACATGATAGTAGTAGGAATCTTAACTTAGAAAAATTCTACTAAGGTTTCATCTACTAGGATTTCCCATGGCATAGTTTATACTTAGAAAAAATTCCATGCAAGTCCTAGTTAGAAATATCACTAATGCATAGTGAAAATAATGGGACAAAAGTATGAAGCATCACTTGACTTTTTGGTAGAGAATATAAGTTCACTCCTTGTACTTGCAATATTTACACTCTTCAAATCACTACAATTCAATCAAGCAAGCAAAGATTCAATCTACCAATCAAGCAAGCAAAGATTCAATCCCTTAGACCAGAATGGACGCGCTCCAACCTATCATTACCCTACCACCAACTGTCCATTTGGTTAATGTAACATCCCTAAAATCATGTTTCAAACTCATGCATATCATCCATGCATCCATGATCATATAGAGTTCATTTCAAACAAATCAATTCAAAAACAGGAGCATATGAGCTCATTATTTTATGTGATCAGCATTTAAAACAAATACAAATCTCCAATGTGAGATAGGTGTTCAGTGAACCAAACCTTGTCTTGTTGCTTTTAGAGTGTATTGCTAGATTTCTAAGATTTAAACCCAAGTTTCAAAGCAAATATAATTTGAAAACCAATTTCAAAACCTATATAAAACTAGTGCTATGTCACTACTTATTTTATTTTATTCCAAGTGACCAAGCCAATTCAAAGTGACCACTTGGTTTTATGCCCAGAAATGTGATTGTTGCACACTGCAAAAATCCTGAAAAGAATTGAATTCAAATAGATTTTGAAATCATTTGAATTCGATTCCTGAAATTGAAAACAGAAAAAGAAAAGGAGAAAATAATTAGAAAAGGGCCTGCGCCACCTATCTAGCCCAACGACGGATTCAGCCCACTAAGCCCACCCGGGTTCCCCCCTCTCTCTCTCTCACTCGCAGACGAACCCACCAAGTCACTGACTATCTGACCCCACCTCCTCTCTGTTTC
Organism: Avena atlantica; assembly: GCA_910589765.1. Taxonomy (NCBI): domain Eukaryota; kingdom Viridiplantae; phylum Streptophyta; class Magnoliopsida; order Poales; family Poaceae; genus Avena; species Avena atlantica. Next base: position 210,693,536 of record OU342738.1, on the reverse strand, counting down.
ACTCGCTGACAAGTGGACCCTACGACCACGTCGTCGTTGTCGTCAATCACGCGCGGCCGCGACGCTCGCTCCGCCGTTACCTCGCCGCAGTCACTGCGGGCTTAATTGCCATTGATTCCGCGCTTAATCGCCCCCCTTCTGCCTACTTAACCCCCTCTACACCGCGGGCATTTCTCCTCACCTAGCGCCACCACTCCGCCACCAGGCTGCCCGCAATCGCCCTTGCACCTTCGCAGACAGAGCCACTCCGGTGACCAATCCCGGTGAGCTCCGTGCGCCCCTTCTCCTCTAGTTCATGCAGACAGCTTCGCAACTTCCTTGCGCACCTTCTGACACCATTGGTTCATCCTATACCGCCCCAGGTCGTCGACTCCATCAAGCGCAGCAAGTCCCCGACGACGTCTCCAACTCCGGCGACTAAATTCGGTGAGCCCCTTGTTCCCCTTCGCCTCTGATTCACACGAACATGTTCTCCGTAGCCTTGCGCATCTTCTGATGCCTTTTATTCATGCTAGGGTGACCAGGAGCGTCGCCAACGTCGCTGTCCACCCGAGCCCGACGCTGTCAGCAACTTCGACGAGCCCGAGCAGCCGTGTCCGTGCGCCCCTTGCCAAGCCGTCGCCAGGTTGAGCATCAGTGCATCGCTACGAGCCCGGTAAGCACCTTCGACGACCCTAGAACCCCCTATAGCCGCCACGCCACCGTAGACAGAGCCGTCGCCGCCAGATGCCACCGCCAGCGCCGCCCATCTGTGGTCGCTTGGTTGATGACCGTTGGATCTAGATCCAGCGTGTATAAATAGATCACTTATCGAAACGGTATCGATAGATCTGGACCGTGCAGGTTAAGTTAGAACTAACGGCTTGTGAGCGCGATCCTGTGCGAACCGGTACGCACCAATCAGATTATGACGCGTGGCCAGAGTTTAGGTTTAAAATCAGGATTTGAATCTATTAGTTGTTTGAAATTGTTTTAGCCATAACTTTTGATTCCCACGTTCAAATTTGACAAATTTTATATCAATGGAATCAGGAGAGCAAGCCCTTTCCAAATATGCAATGTGTTTAATGTTTTGTTTCTGTTAAAATGATTTTATTTACAGAAACATGTGTAGGCCTATTTTGTGTATATAAATTATTTGAGAAATGTTTTAGTGTTTAAATAAATGTTGTTTGGAAAGTTTTGAACTTGTATATGAACCAGTGCTGTACACTTTTCTTGTTGAGTTTAGAAAATCATCACATATCATATTGCATGCATCCATATATTTTTGCTTGTATTTATTTGGTATGTGATTTGTTTCTATGATTTTATGTGTAGATTTTGGTGCCAATAGTGATTGTGATTGTGAGGAGTATAACTACTCTCCAAACTACCAAGGCAAGTGGTGATTCATGATATTTTTATCCCTATGTTTTCTACTAAGCATTAGAAATATTTTGCTAGTCTTGCATGTTATATTTTGCTTATATGCTATGCTTGGGAAATCCTAGTAGTTGTAGAATTGCTAGAAATTTCTAAGATAAGATGCTTATCTATGCCATGCTTAGCCTAGCTAGTAGCAACCAAATGGTGGTGAAATATACATGCTATGATAAAAATATTTCTAAGTCTTTGGACTTGTGTTTTGCCTAATAAAACAACTAAGTAAATGAAACACCTGGGTGGAATGGAAGGAATGGTTTATGTTGAGTGGTTACACAAGGCCCATTTCTATGGTTTACCTTGTGTATCTCACTTGTGGAAAGCCACCCAGGAACAAAGGGATTTGAGAGGAAAAATGTTAAGAAGCTTCTAGTGCAGCCACTTGGCAATATGGGCTCTGCCAGGATCATATAGGTTGCAATAACTTAGCCATTTGGACAGTTGGTGGTAGTGGGATGATAGGTTGGAGCGCATCCATTTGGTCTAAGGGAAGGCTTCTGAAAGGTCCTGTCTTGGTGAAAATCAAGGCTTGTGGGGAAAGTGCACACCCTCTGCAGATGGAAGAATCTAAGTACTTAGCCATGTCCCTGGTATTGGACAACTTGAGCATCAAGACATGGAAGCTATCAAGAATCTCCTCATCCCAATTTCTAAGTAAAACTTGTGGGTGAACAAGGGTGAAGGACCTCAATGTCTATTGTTGGTTCCTTGGGAAAAAGTTTTGACAAAGAAAAACTTAGTGATTTCAACTAATAGGCAAAACCTATTTTGAGCAAAGCAAGCCTAAGCTACATTTAGACAAATTGCATATAGTATCTAGTCCACCAAAAATTATACTAAGGTATCACTTGCCAATACTATTCCAATGTATTGACCCACTGTGGCTGTAACTTGTGATGTTACAGGTTACTCTAATGAGGATTAGGAGTCATGAGTCTACACTTAACATGTTTGCCTGTGGCACAAGAAGATGAAGACTTTTATCTATTTACTTATTTAAACTCTTGTACTAGGCCTATGGCCATGGAGTTGTAAAGACTATGTTGTCTCTGGAATGACTGTAATAATGACCTTTGTTTCTGTGTACTTCATCTTAAACTGTGGATGCTAGCATTGATCCAGGGACTAGCATTGCAATCACAGGGATCCTTTTACTTTATAAAGGAGGGATCTTATAGATGGTATCAGAGCATTGTGTTGCCTGTAGGATTATGACCCTAGGATTGGAAACCACTAAGGAAAATTTTCAACAACTTCTACACTTGTCTATTCTTCTCGTAAACTTTTCTAATCTTCTTTCTCATCTCTATTTGTAGATGAACTCCATCAACGAAGCCGTAAGGAAAGGACCACTCATGACAATGACTTTGGAGTGTGAGACAGAATTTCCCAAGGCTCTCAAGGACCTCATGGTTGCAATGGAAATACAAGGTGCAGCTGTGTACAAAGGTTTTCCTGTGATGGATGAAGGAGTTGAGTACTGGTGGGTGCAACTTCACTTGTATAAAAACAAGGAAGACAACCACAAGGAATCAGGATTCTGCATGTTCACCAATTCAGTGATGCACACTACATTCTTTGATTCAGCAAGGGATGCAGCTTGGAAGACCATCAAAGAACTTGGTGATAGAGTCAAGTGCAGAATGCTCAACATCCAAAATGACCTAAAGGAAGAGAAGAAACATACCCAAGAGTTGGAGGCTACCAACCAAACCTTAAGAGGAGACATTGTAGACTTAGTAATGGAGTCATGTGCTCAAGATAGAGTGATTGCTTCTAGAAATATTGTGTTAGCCAACATATCTAGTGAGATAGGATTGTAAGCGTACTTCGCTAGTTGGACCACCACTTATCACCTTATTTTCCAAATGTTGCTTAAAATAAGTTGAACCTTGGTTGTTGTAATGGATCCATGTATGCCATGACTTGTGTGTTTTGATTCCCAAAGATATGCATGTGATACTTTGCCTTGTGTTTATCTTAAATTGTGTTGTTTCTAACTTTTTCTATCTTATAAATAGATGCCTAATGTTACCATCAGCACTGTTGAGGAGTTCCAGGGAACTCTCTTTGGCCCTCGTATTATTGAGCTCACTAGTTTGCTCAATCTCCCTCTTCCTACCATCATGGTGCTTCCCCTCACCAAGTTTGAGAGGAAAGACCTTTGGGGTTTCAAGGTCAATCAGACCGGACGTCAGACTGAGCCTACCACGGAGGCTATCATCTTCAAGATCATGCACGATGACAAGGAGAGAGACCTAGAGGTAGTCATGCAGGATTTGATTGGACGTCTGTTAGGGATACACTCTCGACATGTTAGAGGTACTCACTTCCACGTCTTCGGTAGACGTGATGAGGATGGAGAGGCCATCGACTTCGAGGAAACTTCGAGGGAGACAGCCGAGCCGATTCGTCTATACCTCCAGTACTTAGAGGTTCTTCTTAGGCACGTGGACACTGATAGGACCAACGTCATGCTCAGCAATGACGAACTCCAGGTGCAGCTTCGTGAGAAGGACAAACTCTTCGCGGAGCAAGATGAGATAGTCAAGGAGATGGAGGCAAAGTTTGAGAGTCAGGACAGAAAGTTCAAGAGTCAAGAGAAGCGAGTCCAAGATAGGAACAAGAGGATTCAGGACATGACTGAAGAACTGCAAACCAAGGACTTCGAGCTCGAGCATCAGCAGACTGTGATTGAGAGGCTTCGTTCTCAGAAGAGGGCTCTCAAAGCCAAAGTAGAGACCTTGACCACCAATGTCGAGGAATACAAGACCGCTATGGAGAATGCAGGTCTTAACTTTGTTGAGGAGGAGGTTGATGCCGAGGAGTAGTGATGACTACTCATTTATCATTTATCTATCATACTTTATTTGAGTCACAATGACCATCCAACATGTGGATGGCTTGTTGTTGGTGTGTTTACTTTGCAAACTTGTCATTTTTGTTGTTGAACTATTATTATTATGATGCATGCTTGGTGATTGTTTATGTGATGTATTGTGCATGATAGCATCTATGGGTATCTCATTCTTATCTCTATTGAACAAACCACATATGCCTCCCCGTCGTGCCAATCCCAACCCCAACAACAAAAACATCACCCCTGAGATGCAGCAAATGATGACAGCTCAGACTCAGCTAATGCAGATGATGACCACGTTCATCCAGAACCAGAACAATAACAACAATAACAACAACAACAACCCACCGGGTTTTGACATTCTTACCAGGTTCTTGATATTGAGGCCAGCAAAGTTCTCCGGAACAACTGATCCTATGGTGGCCAATGATTGGCTACGCTCTATGAACAAGGACTTGGTGACAGTTGGCTGTACTGATGAAGAGAAAGTCAGATTTGTAGCTCACTTGTTGGAAGGACCAGCAGCTACTTGGTGGGTTAACTTCCAGATCACCACTCCCATTGCAGATGTGACATGGCCTATCTTTGAAGATGGCTTTCGTACTGCTCACATCTCATCCAGAGTGATGAGTTTGAAGAAGAAAGAGTTCCATAATCTGAAGCAACGCCACCGCAGCGTGGCTGAATATATTGAGGAGTTCAACAATCTGGCGCGTTATGCATCGGATGAAGTTGACACTGATGCTAAGAGGAAGGAAAAGTTCCTTGAAGGGCTGAATGATGAACTGAACCTGCAGCTATCAATGGCCTATGTTCCCACGTACCAGTCTCTTTGTGATAAGGCTGCTATTTTGGAGAACAAAATGAAGCAAGTTGAGAGTAGGAAGAGAAAGCACTCTGACAAGCACAGCTCAGGATCGTCTCGCAAACGTTCCCATTATGATGATAGTGGAAGCTCAGGATCCCACAAGCATGGGAAATTCAACAAACACCACAACCACAACCGTCATCATGACAACAAGCATCACCGTAGTCATGACAATGACAAGTACAATAACCACTAGGGTGGATATAAGAGCCACCACAGTGGTAGTGGAAGTGGCAGTGGAAGCCAGCCTGTCAAGAAGTATATTAGTCAGGTTGAGTGTTTCAAGTGCAAAAAAATGGGGCATTATGCAAATGAATGCCTGGAGAAGAAAGTTGAAGGACCCAACAAGCCCAACCCTTTTCAGAAGGGACAAGTGAACTACATCAATGTGGAGGAAATCTATGAAGAGCCAGATGCTGTTGCTGGTAAGTTCAAACTCAATTCTACTCCAGCACTTGTTCTTTTTGATACTGGAGCATCGCATTCATTCATATCAAAAGCATTTGTTGATAGAAATGGGTTTCCAACTGAAAACATTGGGTGTCCAATAAAAGTTAGTTCTCCAGGTGGAGATATGATAGTAAGTCTTGGATACCGGGATCTAGTGATAGAGTTTGGAAAGCATAAGTTTCCAGTGAGTCTGATAATCCTAGATTCCCAAGGACTAGATGTAATTTTGGGAATGGATTGGATGGCTAAGTATGAAGGAGTACTAGATTGTTCTAATTGTACTGTTGCACTCATAACCCCGGAAACAAAACAGATTAAATTCAAGTCTAACTTTGAATCAAAAGGGAGTAAGCTAAATTCTCTTAAGGGGGTTAGCATAGACAGTGTGCCAATTGTGAGTGAATATCCGGATGTGTTTCCGGAAGAATTGCCGGGAATGCCACCAGATAGAGATGTGGAGTTCCTTATTGATTTGCTACCAGGATCTGGACCGATAGCAAAGAGACCGTACAATATGTCAGTTGATGAACTGAAAGAACTCAAGAAACAACTTGGAGAACAGTTGCAGAAAGGATTTATTCAAGCAAGTTCTTCATCTTGGGGAGCCCCAGTCTTGTTTGTGGAAAAGAAGGATAGAAGTCAAAGGTTATGTATAGATTACCATTCACTCAATGAGGTGACTATCAAGAACAAATACCCTTTGCCTAGAATCAATGACTTGTTTGATCAGTTAGAAGGAGCTTTTGTGTTCTCAAAGATTGATCTTCGGTCAGGTTATTTCCAACTCAAGATAAGAGAACAAGACATACCTAAGACAGCTTTCACCACAAGGTATGGATTGTATGAGTATACCGTGATGCCATTTGGTTTGACCAATGCATCAGCATACTTCATGAATATGATGAAAACGGTGTTCATGGAATTTCTTGATAAGTTTGTTGTCGTTTTCATCGATGACATTTTAATCTACTCCAAGAGAAAAGAAGAGCATGAAGGGCATTTGCGTTTGATACTTGAGAAGCTCAGGGAGCATAAACTGTATGCCAAATTTAGCAAGTGTGAATTCTGGTTGAATGAAGTTGGATTTCTTGGACACGTTGTGTCAGGAGATGGTGTAGCAATTGATCCTGCTAAAGTTTCAGCTGTAACTGAATGGGAATCTCCCAAGTCAGTGAAAGAAGTTCATAGTTTCCTTGGCTTAGCAGGTTACTACAGAAGGTTCATTGAGAATTTCTCCAAGGTAGCTAAAGCTATGACAGAATTGCTAAAGAAAGACAAGAAATTTGCTTGGTCTGAAGGTTGTGAACTCAGCTTTCAGGAATTGAAGAAGAGACTTGTGACAGTACCAGTCTTGTGTTTGCCAGATTTGGAAAAAGATTTTCAAGTATATTGTGATGCATCTCATCATAGTTTGGGTGCAGTACTTATGCAATACGGGAAAGTTGTGGCTTATGCCTCGAGACAACTCAAAACTCATGAAGTGAACTATCCTACTCATGATTTAGAGTTAGCCTCTGTTGTCCATGCACTCAAAACATGGAGACATTATCTTTTGGGAAAGCGTTGTGAAGTGTTCACAGATCACAAGAGTTTGAAGTATATCTTCACCCAGAAAGAAATTAACATGAGACAAAGAAGATGGCTAGAACTCATCAAGGACTTGACTTAAGTTTGCAATACCACCCCGGTAAAGCAAATGTTGTAGCATATGCTCTAAGCCGTAAGGTTTTTGTGAATGGCCTTACTAAGGGAGAATTGCCAGATGATCTGTGTGCCCAATTTAGAGATCTCAGATTGGAGATTGTGCCTGAGGGACATCTCATGTCTTTGGATGTTCAACCCACTTTGTTGGACAAGATCAAAGAAGCCCAGAAGACTGATAAGGAAATTGAAGAAATTAAGGAAAAGATTGGCAAAGGAAAAGCCAAAGGATTCCATGAAGACGAACAAGGTACTTTATGGCATGGAAAACGTATCTGTGTTCCACAAGATCCGGAGCTTCGGAAACTAATTTTGCAAGAAGCACACAACTCACCCTATTCCATTCATCCGGGTAACACCAAAATGTACATGGATATGAAGGAAAGATTTTGGTGGAATAATCTCAAGAAGGACATCGCCGAACATATTGCTTTGTGTGATGTATGTAGCAGAGTGAAGGCGAAACACCAAAAACCAACAGGTTTGCTTCAACCACTACCTATTCCTGATTGGAAGTGGGACAAGATTGGTATGGATTTCATTACCGGATTGCCAAGGACCTGGTCAGGATATGATTCTATTTGGGTAGTAGTGGATCGCCTAACTAAAGTGGCTCGCTTCATACCCGTGAAGACAACCTACACTAGTGCTAAGTTATCCAAGATATATATGAGTAGAATTGTATGTCTACATGGAGTACCCAAGAGTATTGTGTCAGATAGAGGAACCCAATTCACTTCTCATTTTTGGAGACAATTACATGAGTCATTGGGAACGAGGTTGGAATTCAGCATTGCTTTTCATCCTCAAACTGATGGACAGACAGAAAGGACTAATCAGATTCTTGAAGACATGTTAAGGGCATGTGCCCTAGACTATGGAGCCAGTTGGGATGAAAGTCTGCCTTATGCAGAATTTTCTTATAACAACAGCTATCAAGCCAGCATTGAGATTGCACCATTTGAGTTTCTCTACGGGAGAAAATGTACCACCCCATTGTTATGGAATGGTGTGGGGGAAAGAAGTTTGTTAGGACCAAAACTTATCAAAGAAGCTGAAGAGAAATTCAAGCTGGTTAAGGACAAATTAAAGATAGCACAGTCCCGACAGAAAAGCTACGCAAATCCTAAGCATAGAGAAGTCACCTATGAAGTTGGTGATAGAGCTTATCTTAGAGTGTCACCACTTCGTGGAGTGAAGAGGTTTGGAGTCAAAGGGAAGTTGGCCCCAAGATATGTTGGACCATTCAAGATTCTGAGTCGTAAAGGAGAAGTTGCTTATGAAATTGAATTGCCAGAGTCTTTGTCAGCTGTTCATAATGTGTTTCATGTGAGTCAGCTTAAGAAATGTCATCCAGAAATGGAAGAAACTTCTTTGAAGGATACTATACCTTTGGAAGAGGTTCAGTTGGAGAGTGACCTCACTTATGAAGAGAAACCTATCAAGATTCTTGAGACTGCAGAAAGAATCACACGGACTAAGACTATCAAGTTCTGCAAAGTTCAATGGAACCATCATTCCGAAGAGGAAGCAACATGGGAAAGAGAAGATGATCTTCGGAAAGACCACCCTCACCTATTTGCTAGCCAATCCGAATCTCGAGGGCGAGATTCACCTTAAGGGGGTTAGATTTTTAACATCCCTAAAATCATGTTTCAAACTCATGCATATCATCCATGCATCCATGATCATATAGAGTTCATTTCAAACAAATCAATTCAAAAACAGGAGCATATGAGCTCATTATTTTATGTGATCAGCATTTAAAACAAATACAAATATCCAATGTGAGATAGGTGTTCAGTGAACCAAACCTTGTCTTGTTGCTTTCAGACTGTATTGCTAGATTGCTAAGATTTAAACCCAAGTTTCAAAGCAAATATAATTTGAAAACCAATTTCAAAACCTATATAAAACTAGTGCTATGTCACTGCTTATTTTATTTTATTCCAAGTGACCAAGCCAATTCAAAGTGACCACTTGGTTTTATGCCCAGAAATGTGATTGTTGCACACTGCAAAAATCCTGAAAAGATTTGAATTCAAATAGATTTTGAAATCATTTGAATTCGATTCCTGAAATTGAAAATAGAAAAAGAAAAGGAGAAAAGAATTAGAAAAGGGCCTGCGCCACCTATCTAGCCCAACGATGGATTCAGCCCACTAAGCCCACCTGGGTTCCCCCTCTCTCTCTCTCACTCGCAGACGAACCCACCAAGTCACTGACTATCTGACCCCACCTCCTCTCTGTTTCACTCGCTGACAAGTGGACCCTGCGACCACGTCGTCGTTGTCGTCAATCACGCGCGGCCGCTACGCTCGCTCCGCCGTTACCTCGCCACAGTCACCGCGGGCTTAATTGCCATTGATTCCGCGCTTAATCGCCCCCCTTCTGCCTACTTAACCCCCTCTGCACCGCGGGCATTTCTCCTCACCTAGCGCCACCACTCCGCCACCAGGCTGCCCGCAATCGCCCTTGCACCGCCGCAGGCAGAGCCACTCCGGTGACTAATCCCGGTGAGCTCCGTGCGCCCCTTCTCCTCTAGTTCATGCAGACAGCTTTGCAACTTCCTTGCGCACCTTCTGACACCATTGGTTCATCCTATACCTCCCCAGGTCGTCGACTCCATCAAGCGCAGCAAGTCCCCGACGACGTCTCCAACTCCGGCGACTAAATTCAGTGAGCCCATTGTTCCCCTTCGCCTATGATTCACACGAACGTGTTCGCCGTAGCCTTGTGCATCTTCTGATGCCTTTTATTCATGCTAGGGTGACCAGTAGCGTCGCCAACATCACCGTCCACCCGAGCCCGACGCTGTCAGCAACTCCGACGAGCCCGAGCAGCCGTGTCTGTGCGCCCCTTGCCAAGCCGTCGCCAGGTTGAGCATCAGTGCATCGCTACGAGCCCGGTAAGCACCTCCGACGACCCTAGAACCCCCTGTAGCCGCCGCGCCGCCGTAGACAGAGCCGCCGCCGCCAGATGCCACCGCCAGCGCCGCCCATCTGTGGTCGCTTGGTTGATGACCGTTGGATCTAGATCCAACGCGTATAAATAGATCACTTATCGAAACGGTATGGATAGATATGGACCCTGCAGGTTAAGTTAGATCTAACGGCTTGTGAGCGCGATCCTGTGCGAACCGGACGCACCAATCAGATTATGACGCGTGGCCAGAGTTTAGGTTTAAAATCAGGATTTGAATCTATTAGTTGTTTGAAATTGTTTTAGCCATAACTTTTGATTCCCACGTTCAAATTTGACAAATTTTATATCAATGGAATCAGGAGAGCAAGACCTTTCCAAATATGCAATGTGTTTACTGTTTTGTTTCTGTTAAAATGATTTTATTTACAGAAACATGTGTAGGCCTATTTTGTGTATATAAATTATTTGAGAAATTTTTTAGTGTTTAAATAAATGTTGTTTGGCAAGTTTTGAAATTGTATATGAACCAGTGTTGTACACTTGTCTTTTTGAGTTTAGAAAATCATCACATATCATATTGCATGCATCCATATATTTTTGCTTGTATTTATTTGGTATGTGATTTGTTGCTATGATTTTATGTGTAGATTTTGGTGCCAATAGTGATTGTGATTGTGAGGAGTGTAACTACTCTCCAAACTACCAAGGAAAGTGGTGCTTAATGATGGCGATGGTGATGACGATGGCGATGATCCTCCCCAAATTCCCCGTCCCACTAGGGTGCTAGAACGGAGTTTCTGGTTCCGAATCGCGACTTCTGGTGGTGGCGACGCAGCAGAACCCTTTCTAGAAACACGTTGAACCCCCTGAGTTTTTAGGTCAGAAGGCATCTTATAGGCGAAGAGAGAGGCTGAGGGGGTGCCTAGGCTGGCCACACCCCTCCTAGGCGCGGGCTGGGCCCACCCGCGCGGCAGGGGGTTTGGGCCACCCAGGGTTCCCCTCCGTCTCGTACTCTGGCTCCATGGATCTTCTGGTGAAATAGGATTTTTGGCATATTTTCCGGGATTTTTCCTGATAGTTGATTTTTTGCATAAAAACTAGACACCAAGGTAATTCTGCTGAAAATAGCGTCAGTCCGTGTTAGTTGTATCCAAATGACACAAGTTTAGAGGAGAAACAATGGCAAAAGTGTTCGGGAAAGTAGATACATTTTGGACGTACCACTCCCTTCGCTAACGTCATGAACGTCCTGCCGTCACCCTTCTTAGCTAAGTGTTCATCTATCTTCTTGTTGCACGGTGGAGTGTCGCCAGATAAGAGGCCCCCAGATTTTATGACATGTTGGTGCATGATTGTCGAGATCTCCTCCTGGATATCAAAGAAATCCATCCTAAGGTTGCAATACTGTATACGTTCAAGATATTTAGCCCACCTTCGAAGGTCAGATGTTGGCAACGCCATGCTATGTTGGTCCCGTATGAACGCCTTTATGTGGTGTAGGGTGTAGAAGGCATCCTTCCCGCTGTCAGGCGCCTGCTTGGCATAGGGGAACTGCATTGTGTGGTCGAACACATGCATGTTGTGCCTCTTAACTATCCTCCTAGGGACGGTGCCTCCCGCTGCGATTTAGCCGTTGAGAGCATCGTCAATAACTCTCTTGATAGTGTAGTAGTCTTTCCTCGTCGCACTACCCGATTCGAGATACACGCGTTTGAGCGTTGCACATCTAAGGATATGATCATGCAGCCTTGGCGTCCACTCTCCGACTCTGGATGGTAGGGAAAGAGAATCACATCCTTGTCCAAGTTTGTTTGCAGGAATGATGAGAGGTAGTCGGTCACCCTTAGGACGCCCTCATGTGGTGTCAAGACGACATCAGACATGAAGTAGGGATCTGCTATCATGATGCCCGGGGTCCCGTCTCTAATGATCTACATGGTCATATTGAGAGAGAACAGCTGGACCAGGGTATCGTGCAGCCGGAATCCTTGCAACGTGTCTAAGAGGTCGGTATGCCGCACGTAGAAAATGTCCCTGCGGGCTACTGTGAAGAAACCCGACACATTTGGTACCTTAGCCTTGTAAACCAGGTATGACTGATCGCCCTCTCAAATGCGGCGCCCCTCAATAAACAGACAGCCATGATGAATAGCCCGCATATGCGAGCCTGCGACCGAGAGCATCAATTCATTGAGCATCGGTGTACCTGCCTCGTGCAACCACTTACTGGGATTTGCTGCATGGGCCGTAATGAGCCTAGAAAGCAGGCTTTGGATTCTAGCTCGCGGCCTTAGGCTTCCTTTTGTGACACTTCTTGCCCTTTACGGTGTCATTGAGTGCCTCTATCACCTCACCGGACACCTTATAGAGGGTGTTGGGGTTGATCATAGGACGAGCTAGCTCGGTGAAGGCGATGGGTGGCGGCGTCTCCTGACTAGATGGGAAGAGACGCAATTGGCAAGTGGGTTTTGCTGAGGGTCCAGGTGCTTCTTGGGGCTCGACAACTGTCTGCGTGAACAGCTGGCCTCCCTGTTTCTCATGGTCATCATCACAAGACCTTGTGTTCAAGAACTGGTCGCCAAAGTTTTCATCAATTTCATTATCATTGTCCGCGGGATCCTATGCCATCTCAATGTATTCATGATGTGCTGGTTGTGCTGCCTTTGGGGTGGTGCCCTGGCCCTCCATCCCCAAATGGATTTGGCTCTTCGGTCATAGGAACATGTAGCCGAAGCCGGTACTAAGGATTGTCGGCTCGTCACTATCCCATCCATGAGGTTGAGAGGGAGGTTCCAAGCCCTCGTAGCCCGGAAGCACCATACTGTATTTGACCTAAGCATGTCGGGTGCCATTGGTTTGTTGTGGAAGATGCGGTTCGCCGGTTGAACGATAGAACCCTTGTAACATCCTTCAACTCTCCGTTCACCCAGTGCATTAGAGTGCAAGGAGTATGTTCCTGCGAAAGACATGTATAGGCCGGTTGTTAGTAAAACAGGGAGATGAAGTCATCGGTTGAGCCTCCCAACTGTCGGTTTAATTAGTTACCTTGAAGGTGTCAAGCTCGGCCAATGCCGAGGCACCACCGCCGACGTCGAGCACGCAAGTGGCAGAGTGGCTGCTTGCTGGCACGGTACGGGCCAACACCTTTGCCGCACAAGACAAGGTAAGCTCCAAAACTTTGGGCTCCGATGGAGGAGTCACCAACACCTCCGACGACACGTTGTCTGATTAGGCGCTGGCGATGTTGGGAACTAGGCACGACCCCCGTTTACCACTCTTCTTCCACTTGGTGTACTGTTCGAAGTAGGCGGGAAGGATGGTGTTGAGATTCTTGGCCACCTGTGTCTAGACTTGTGTATGGACTTGTGATTGGAATTGTGCCCGGGCTGCCGTCACAACCTCCTTCACTATATCTTGGAGCAGCTACGGAAACTTCTCCACCTGTTCCCTTAGGTGTTTTACCTCGACACTCTCGGCCTTCTTCCCCTTCTATGGCAAGGCGCCATAGTAGTACGACCATGCAATACTGCCAAAGCCGTGCACACGGCCAGCCAACGACGGTGGCTCCTGGGGATCGACATTTTTGACCTAGTTCAGCGTCCTGTTAAAAGTGGTGTCCCACTTGGTGACCGGCGCCGACCCCTAGGATGATGAGCTCCTACATTCCTCGTCCTGTGCATAAGGAACGTGAAGCATTTGAGAAACTTGAATTCATTGATTAATTGTGAATGCAATTAATGACTTGCATGCAAATTACTTACATATTTAGTCATGAAGTCTGTCACCTTCGGAACAAAGAGGCGGTAGGGTTCCAAGGAATATCCAGAACTCCCTTTCGGCTTGCAAAACTGGGCCCTAACAAAGTTCTTTGCTCGTAGTTCGACGATATTGGAAAAGGGAGGTGTATCCCTTTTTCAACAGCTTCGGTGTCCTCTTTCTGCCATTTGGGAATCACAATTCTATAACCGCCGGAGCCGAGATGGTGGGTACCAATGTTCATCTCGTACAACTCCTTGAAGTACAGACTCTTGGCCTTGCCCGAGGCGGAGTCACATCTGGCCTTGAACACCTTGAAGTCATCTTCCATGACCAGAGGCTCCTTCTTGACGACCTCCTCATAACTTAGATTTTTCTTGTAAATGAGCCTATTCACCCACGCCTTCCAATTCGACAAGGCCTTGGTCATTGTCTTGAGGGCGAACTTGTTTACCAGATTCCCTATGATATTGTCATTGTTGTATTTGTTGTCCTCATCACCCGGGAATGTGTATCTTGCATGTAGCTTCCTGAAGAGATGATGGCGGTAACGCTCATTCTCACGGGCCTTTAGGTTTCAGTGTTGGTCGTGACGGTGTTCCGGAGGATTGCAGAGAGCTGCAGTGAGTACAACACGACAAATTCCTCCAGTTCCAAAGGAACCCCTTTCTCTCTCATGCTTGTGAAGATGGACCTTTTGAGGCTGACCGTGATCGGGGTCCGTTCCTTTCGGGGCTTCTTCATTTGGCTACCGTCTATGGCTTCACCACCGCTACCACCATTAGTGGTAGTGGTGTCCTCGCCATCGACATCACCCCCATCTCCTCATCGGGCGATGTATCCTCCGAGTCCACTTGTAATTCCTCTTTATAGAAGTCATCTTGAAGTACAGACTCTTGGCCTTGCCCGAGGCGGAGTCACATCTGGCCTTGGACACCTTGAAGTTATCTTCCGTGACTAGAGGCTCCTTCTTGATGACCTCCTCGTAACTTAGATTTTTCTTGTAAATGAGCCTCTTCACCCACGCCTTCCAATTCGACAAGGCCTTGGTCATTGTCTTGAGGGTGAACTTGTTTACCAGATTCCCTATGAGATTGTCATTGGTGTATTTGTTGTCCTCATCACCCGGGAATGTGTATCTTGTGTGCAGCTTCCTGAAGAGCTGATGGTGGTAACGCTCATTCTCACGGGACTTTAGGTTTTCAGTGTTGATCGTGACGGTGTTCCGGAGGATTGCAGAGATCTGCAATGAGTACAATGCGACAAATTCCTCCGGCTCCAAATGGTCCCAATAGTCCTTCTTTCTAGAAGTGGCCGCCTCGGCGTCGTGCTGTCCACCACCCGACATATATAAACATGAAAAGAAATGGAATTAATAAGCACCAAAATTCACAAAAAATTGGGCATGACCTTTGATAATTTTATAGACCTAGGAGTGCCATAAATTCGCCAGAATAGAAATGAATCAACATTCCGACGACACATTGGCATCTCAAAAAGAAAAAAATGCACAAAAATGGCCTAAATAGGCACAAACACAACCAGCAAAACACATACACCACTAGTTGGTTGTATCACTTCAGTAGTGCATGTTCAATACATATATATAAATAACAATATATAAACAATAGTATATAAACAACAACAGTGCATAGTTCACTTCAGCAGACACATACACCACCAGCAAGACACATATACTACAGGTGTTGGTGCATAGTTCATTTTTTGCACTAGGCAGACACATACACCACCAGCTGTTGGGGATATGCTATATGGGTATCCTCATAGCATGTCTCTTATCCGACTAACCCAGGTGGCCCATAGTCGGTAGCATGGCCTGTGTCCTGCTGGGCGGCCCAGTTAGGTGGATCCAGAAGGGAGGCCCATGCCGGATAAAGGAAGGCTATGGTGGAGTCACCAGCGTACCCGGAGCCTTGGAGTACAAGATACACAAGACTAGTGGTAGACGGTGTAGGACTCTGTAACCTGTCCGGCTAGGAATTTTCCCTGTAACCCCAGGTCCTGGCGACTATATAAGTCGGGCCTATGGGAGCCTTTAGGGCAGACAATCTCATACAACCTAGTATCGTTTTACATACACCTCGCACAGCGAACCTATCTCTGTAACTCGGCGTATTGCCATTATAGTGATTTATAGCACGAGTAGGATTCCGCCACCCTTATGGGATCTGAACCTGGGTAAGTTCTGTTACCTCGTACCCATCAACCGTCCGCCTTACCCCACATCTCTAAACACGCACTGTGAGGACCCCTCCATGGCGTACTCGTCGGCAATACCACGACAGTTGGCGCCCATCGTGGGGCAAGAGGCGCTTCAGGCTCTTCAGCGGGCGAGGACCAAGATCTTCGCGGGAATCGGCGAAACCGTAGCCATCGGTCGCGTTCTTTTCTCTGGCAACATTACGATCGTCCCCCCCCCCACGAGTTGTTCGATCGTTCCTATCGGAGACATCCACCTCTTCATCGGCGAAACCGACTCGGGCACTAGTTCCCTGGGAGTCGGAGGAGCATCAAGACCCGCACAGACCGCCTACGGGCAGGACACGTTTGCGGAAGGATCGATGTCGGATCTCTCCTCGGAGTTTGCCAACAAAGATCAGAAAAATTCAAGACCCACCCAAACCGCCCCTGTGCAGGATATAAAGGTGGAAGATCACTGCAAGTCCACCGTCTTTATCCGTGCATCTAGACAGCAGAGATCCAAGTTCGTCGGTGTGGTTACCATCTTTGATCTGGCGCACTGCGTTTAGAGAGAGGGCGAAAACCCCCGCGACTACCTCGCCAGGTGGCTCCGTATACGGGATGACCTGACCAACTACCCCAATGATGATGCTATCTATCACTTTGTGGAAGGACTGGACCATGGCACGCTTCTCTGACATTCTCTAAGGCGACAGCAGGCGTCAGGACGCCTTACCTTCGAAGGCATGGTGAACACCGTCAACAATTACGCGGAGGCCAAAGCGGCAGCTCAGACAGCGCTTGCGCTCATTGACAGAGCCCCTCCGATTCAGCCACCACCACCACCTCCGGCCGCCATCGTCGCAGCAGCACCACCACCTCCAGTCATCGTCGAGGCTGTTGCACCTCCACCGCCCGTCGTCGAGGAAGTCCTGGCACCCTCCGACTCTGTCATTGACGCGCTTTATGCTGATTTCAGTGCAGATTCAGAGGAAATAGACTTCAGTCTAGAAGAGCTAGACTCTGCTATGCAGGAGATGGAGGAGGAGTACTCGCGCGACGAGCAAGCTAATAATACCGTCATGTCCCGAGGGGTGTTTGTCACCATTGGGATGGCGATGGATGAAGACCAACCCAGGCAAGCTCCGCCTACGGCGCTGGATAAGGGGAAGGGGCCACTTATTGCTGCTGACGATGATCGCGCAAAAGTCATGCCTCCTCCGCCTAACCTAGTGCAGCAGCCGCAGGAACTCGGCACCGATCTGAGTAACAACAACACCGCAAACTTGCCGCCCCCGACATCCACGTCGGCAGTAGCCCATGTTACTCCAGCTGATAGAGTGATGTACGGCAATCTCCTCGTTGAGCCACTAACTGTTGATCATATTCGGAACGTGACTCAGCTTGACGAGAAGCGCCAGCAGCTGCTGGAGGAGGCACAAGCCATCGCGGAGCAAGGCGCTAAACTAGATCGAGATCTGGTCAACGCGCAGAAATCCACAGAGAAAGCTAGAGCAATGGAGGCCGAGTACAAGACTCTGCTGCAGCAGCAGAAGGCTAAGAAGGCTCCGGCTCGCATCATCAATGATCCTGGTGTACGGTGCAACCTAGGATGGGCTCCCTCGAAGCCGGCACAGGCCAAGCCATACATTGATAGTGAAGGCAAGCAGGTGATGCCCACCCCACTCCTTAACCTCGCCGTCGCCAAGACCCTTCTGGAGCAGGATAGATCGCCTGAGGCAATAGAACAGTTCTATGACCTAGTGGCCAAGGCGGTAAAGGAGCAGGAAAAAGCCACCTCTCAAAGGCTTGAGTCTGACCCAGCGCTCTGCCGATCTAGCCAGTATAAACCGCCAAGGGACAGATCTCCTCAGGATGTCGGATCACAGACGGGTTCGTCAGAACGAAGACGGAGGGATGCGCGCAACAGGAAGGATTCTATCCCCATATCCTCCGACCACGGAGAAAGAGCCCAACCTCGCCGCCCATCGCCACCGCCCCGATCCCCCCGACGTCAGGAAGACTACAAGGCTCACCATCGCACGGATATGCCCCCACCAAAGCAGTGCGGCATCGTCATCCGCGACAACGCGGTACAGACCCATCATGATGAAGAACGCCACCAAGGACATAAGAGCAGGTCACACCACGACCCTTCGCGTCTGACAAGCAACCATGACAGGCGTGGGGTGTCGCAAGAGGGTAACAACAAGAAGGCTAACCCATCGCCACCTTCCCCTCCGTCGCCACCAAGATGTCACCATGGGCGAAGAGGCCCGCGTCATTCACGCAACCCGTCCCCTGTTGACAACAAGAAGAAGAACCCAGAGCCGTACGACGCACGTTCATGGATCGATAAGATCCACGAGGCCCGGGAAGGACCGTACCTAGGACCACGTGGTTTTGGACCTGCAATACGGTCCGCAACTTACCCCAAAGGTTTCCGGATTGACAAGACCATCAAGCCCTATGACGGCACTGCCAAGCCCGCCACATGGTTGCAGGACTACGACAACGCGGTGGAGATTGCCGGAGGCAACCCCAACATCGCCGTCAAGTACCTCCCGTTAATGTTGGCGGGCACGGCCCGTCAATGGATCGACAACTTGCCGGAGAGATCTATCTACAACTTGCTGGACATGCAAGAAGCATTCACCAAGAACTTTGAGGGTACATATAAGCGTCCCTGCACTGTGGGAGATCTACAACGGTGCGTGCAGGAGAAAGACGAGACATCTCGCGCCTACCTCTCCTGCTGGCTGGATATGAAGAATTCCTGCGCAGGAGTGCACGCTCAGACCGCCATGGCCGCCTTCATTGATGGGTTGGAAAGGGGCACGTTGCTCCAACATAAGCTAAAGCGCTTACAGTACAATCATCAGCTTGACTTGAATCAGATGATTCAGTTAGCTAGTGAGTTCGCAGATGCCGACGACGATGCTCGTGGCTCTTTGCCGGCAATGGCCGTTCCAACTCAAGCTCAGAGGAACAGAAGTACAAAGCGGAAAACAGCTCCAGAAGAAAAGCAATCTACCGACATGGTCGCCATGACTTTTGCAGGACGAGGAGAAGGCGGACAACGTGGCCGAGGAAGGGGAGCAGGCCGCGGGCAACAATGAGGAAGTGAATCCAACTCGGCGCTGCTCCGCATTCCCCAAACCTACGAAGAGTACCGCGATATGCCGTGCCTCGTACACCTCGACGCCAATGGCAAGGCCACCCATACCAACCGACACTGCAAGTTCGTCAACGACCTCAAGGAAGACCCGGAGTCCGGCTATAAACAAAGTCGGAAGACCAGACCACGATGCAAGGGCAAGGGGAAGAAGAAGGAGGAGGAGTCCAAGGATTCAAGTGACATGGACGAGGACGTTGACCCCAAGCACGCCGCCAAGAGCGACGACAAGGGCAAGAAACCCTTCGCAAAGAAGGCCCCAGTCTACCACACTTTCCTTGGCACCCCCACCGTTCGACAACAGAAGACCTCTCTAAGGATCCTGATGGCCACTCTCCCCCAGTTCCCCAATACCTGCGCTGGTCGGAGGTTCCAATCACTTGGGACAGGATGGACCACCTAGACCTTGTGCCCACGGAGAACCAGTACGCCATGGTCATCAACCCATTAATTGACGGCGTGGAGTTCACCAAGTGCATGGTGGAAAGTGGAAGCAGAATCAACATCATGTACCTGGATACACTGCAAAAGATGAACTTGACAGAGGCAAACCTAAGGCGGACCAACACCGTGCTCCATGGCTTAGTTCCTGGTCAGGAGGCTCGGTCCCTTGGGTGCATCACGCTTCAGGTAGCCTTTCGCGACGTGAATAATTACCGCCAAGAGCGCATGACCTTTGAGGTGGTCCCCTTCAAGAGCGTGCACCACGTCATATTCGGCCGCGACATATTCCACACGTTCATGGCCAGGCCATGCTTCGTCTACAACAAGCTCAAGATACCCGGACCTAACGATATCATCATCGTATCCGGAAGTTTTACCAAGGCAAGGGACCGCGAGATCAACGAAGCAGCCGTTGCAGAAGCTGTCCTCTACAGCGAAGAATTCAAGGAGATCCAGAGCAAGGTCGACTCAGAGATGCCGCGTCGAAGAAACAGATCTCCGACTCTGCTCCTGCGTTCAAGGCCGCCATCGAGACCAAGCCGGTGGAACTTGTGGTAGGCGATGCCTCCAAGACCGTCGCCATTGGGACGAACCTGGATCCCAAATAGGAAAGCGCGCTCGTCGAGTTCCTCCGTGAGAATAGGGACATCTTTGCCTGGCAACCTGCCGACATGAAAGGTGTACCTAGGGAACTTGCCGAGCACATCTTAAACATAGATCCAAAAGGTAAACCAGTGAAACAACCTATACGACGCTTCGGAGATGAGAAGAGACGCGCCATTGGCAAAGAGATAGTTAGGTTACTTAAGGCTGGTTTTATCCGAGAAGTCCTTCACACCCGATGGGTGGCCAATCCTGTACTTGTCCCCAAAAAGGGAACCAATGAATTAAGAATGTGCGTTGATTACACTGGCTTGAACAAAGCATGTCCCAAAGATCCGCTTGCTTTGCCTCGCATTGACCAAGTCATTGACTCGACGGCTGGCTCGGAACTTTTGTGTTTTCTCGATGCATACTCAGGATACCACCAGATCAAGATGAGGAAGTCAGACCAATTGTCCACTTCGTTCACTACCCCATACGACACGTTTTTCTATGTCACGATGCCCTTTGGGCTGAAAAACGCAGGTGCTACCTACCAGCGGACAATGCAACGTTGCCTTCACGACCAAATTGGTCGGAACGTTCACGCCTATGTGGAGGATATCACGGTGATGTCTAAAAAGTCAAATGACTTAATCTCTGACTTAAAAGAAACCTTTGATAATCTCCGGAAATACAACATGATGCTCAACCCTAAGAAGTGCGTCTTCGGGGTTCCAGCCAGCAAACTGTTGGGCTTCATCATTTCCCAGCGTGGAATCGAGGTCAACCCGGAGAAAATCAAGGCCATCTTAAACATAAACCGTCCGACATGCCTAAAGGACATCCAACGACTAACAGGTTGTGTTGCAGTAGTTAGTCGGTTCGTCAGCTGACTTGGAGAGAAGGCTCTGCCGCTGTACAAATTGCTGAAGAAGGCGGACAAATTCACATGGATAGATGAAGCAGACGCAACATTGAAGCAGCTCAAGGAGATTCTTTCCTCAGCGCCTATCCTTGCAGCACCCGAGCCTGGAGAGCCCCTGTTAATTTACATGGCGGCAACCAACCGGGTTATTAGCATCGTCATCGTGGTAGAGAGGAAGGAACCAGGCTACGAGCACGGAGTTCAACGACCAGTTTACTATGTAAGCGAGGTCTTGACGGAGTCCAAGCGACGTTACCCGCACTACCAAAAGATATCTTATGGAGTATTCCTTGCTTCTCGGAAGCTGAGACATTACTTTCAGGAGCACCCAATCACAGTAGTGAGCAAGACTCCACTGTCCGACATTATCAACAACAGCGACGCTACAGGAAGGATCGCGAAGTGGGGCATTGAACTTGACGCCTTTGAGATCACCTACAAAAGACGCGACGCCATCAAGTCACAAGCTTTCGCGGATTTTATTGCAGATTGGACGGAGAATCTAGATGCAACTCCACTGCCAGAACCAGAGTATTGGGTGATGCACTTTGACGGATCAAAGTTGCTCAACGGCTCGGGGGCTGGTGTACTACTACAGTCACCAAAAGGAGATAAGCTACACTCCGTTCTACAGATCCAGTTCGAGGCTACAAACAACATGGCGGAGTACGAAGCACTCATTCACGGACTGCATGTAGCCAAGGATATTGGCATCAAGCGCATAGTTTGCTGTGGAGATTCCGACTTGGTTGCCCAGCAGGTGGCTGGCACCTGGAATGCGCGGAACCCTATGATGGCGGCATATCGCGACAAAGTGGACGAGATAGCCAAGAGCTTCTTGGGCTACGAAGTCAAGTACGTGCCCAGGGAGCAAAACGAGGCGGCTGATCTACTGTCTAAACTTGGATCAGGGCGCAAGCAAATTCCGCCAGGAGTTTTCCTAGAGCATCTACGCACACCATCCATGAAGGGCGCCGACATCGACAACCCGGATAGAGCTGACTCTTTCATCAACATGGTGACAAAGATCCCTCCGTCTTGGACAAAACCGTTCATGGAATATCTCGAACACGGAACTTTGCCCGACGATGAAGTCGAACGATAGCAAATAGTACGACGAGCAAAGGGTTATACCATAATCAATGGGCAACTCTATAAAAGGAGAACTACTGGTGTATACCTAAAGTGTGTTTCCCAGCTAGAAGGTATGGAAATCCTATGCGAGATCCATCTCGGAGATTGCGGGCATCACGCCGCTCCTCGATCGTTGGTCGCAAAAGCCTTCCGGCAA
Source organism: Avena atlantica (assembly GCA_910589765.1). Lineage (NCBI taxonomy): Eukaryota > Viridiplantae > Streptophyta > Magnoliopsida > Poales > Poaceae > Avena > Avena atlantica. The sequence continues at coordinate 210,670,929 of OU342738.1, read as the reverse complement.
GGATTCTACTAGCTGACCGCGAAGGAGGACGCCGACAAGCTGGTTGAGACATGCACATGATGCCAGTATTACGCTCGATAACCACATGTTCCTGCTGAAGATTTGCGAACCATACCAATAACTTGGACGTTTGCAGTCTGGGGGCTAGACATGGTGGGGCCGTTACAAACGGCACCGTGTGGATTTACGCATCTGCTTGTAGCAGTTGACAAATTCACCAAATAGATAGAAGCTAAACCCATTAGAAAGCTTGATGGGGCAACTGCCCTCAGGTTTGTCCGGGATCTAGTGGTGAGATTTGGTCTCCCACATAGCATCATCACCGACAACGGAAGCAACTTGTCACTCAGAGAAGTGGAGGCCTATTGCTGGGACAAAGGCATCCGACTTGACCTTGCATCTGTGGTACACCCACAATCCAATGGTCAAGTTGAGCGAGCCAATGGATTAATTCTGCAGGGAATCAAGCCACGTCTTGAGGCACCGCTACATAGAGCAGCTGGAGCCTGGGCGGAAGAATTGCCATATGTGCTGTGGAGTTTATGAACTACACCCAATAGATCCACCGGCTACACCCCTTATTTCATGGTATATGGAGCAGAAGCCATCCTACCTTCCGACATCCTCCACGATGCACCAAGAGTTCCGCCTACAACGAAGATGACGCCGAAGAATCCAGACGCCTAGATGTGGACCTTCTCGAGGAGGAGCGTGTTTTGGCATGCCAAAGATCCGCCATCTACCAGCAGAAGCTACGCAGCTACCATAGTCGCCGCGTTCGGCATCGCTCGTTTAAAGAGGGGGATTTATTACTCCGACTTAAGCAGAAGAAGTCACACAAATTATCCCCGCCATGGGAAGGACCATTCATCATAAGCAAGGCGCTGCTCAATGGGTCTTACTACCTTGTCGACAATCGTGAACTCAAGGATAGACCCAACGAGGATCATAAGCGTAAGTGACGTGACCCGGATGATGACTACCCGGATCTTGATCGGCCATGGAACATAGGACAGCTACGTCCTTTCTACACTTAGCATTTTTTATCTAATTGTGTACCTCTTATATGATCAATGAAATAAAGCTTTTTGGTTCACTCATTTTGCTGAGTCTTTTACCTCCTTTAGTGTTCATTTTTGGATCATATAAAACTTTTATGCACAAGTCTTGTGATCGCACTTGTGAAAATTCCGCCTACTGGCGTTAGCTTAAGTTTTCTGGTCTACACGTTCTTTGTTGTTTTTATGTTGATTATAGAGTAGTGACTTTCGGCACTTATTGTCGGCGATTTTGTGCTCAGGTTATTGACGGTGCCATTGGGTATCATCACCTAAGCTCATGGTTCCGACAACGAGTCTTCCGACTCACGAAAAGTCAAGCATAAGAACCAGAGTAATGGATAAGCCAGCACTTGCTTAAAAAATATACATGCTGAAACTTAATTCTTAAGTAGCAGGATACGATAACTATTGTTTTCCGCCTTAAGATTACATCAACAAAGTTTTTTCCCGTGCACACTCCAGAGGTGAAATGGAAATTACAAAGTGTTTTTTACTCTTTGGGTGCACGGGACTTGGAGGCCGCATCATCACCAGCCGGAGAATCACCCTCAGCGTCGGCGCTGTGATGAGACTCGGAGGAATCCGGGTTGGCGTTGTCGAGAAAGTTCCTGGGCACGAAGACGTCAACATCTACCAACTCGGCAACCCTGGTATCATACCCCGCGAGTGATGACAGGATGGCTTCGTGATCGATCTCCTTGCCGTCATCATCTACGTCGGGGATGCCAGAGGTCACCGTGTCGATGTCGGCATCTTCATAGTGTGCCTTCACCATAGACAGCACCATCCTTGCGCCAGCCCGTGCGCATGAAGCTTTCCAGCTTGCGACGTGCTCAGGTGCTCGGCGCAGAATGTCCGAGTACTTCACCACGGAGTCCGAGGCCTTGATATAAATCTGGAGGGGCTTGGCAATCTCCTTGGCTTGGGAGATGGCGGTGTTGATGAAGTTGCCGGCAAGAATCATGCATTCCTTGTCCGAAGGAGGCGAACGGGTTAAACCCATGGGCACTGAAAAATCCAACAAGGATTGCATGAGTTCAATAAACTCTAAGTATCCAAACTACAGAACTACAAGGCGGAGGACACTTACTGAAGATGCTGGCCTTAGCCTGCCAGACGGTGTCCGCCAAGGATTCCTTCTCTTGTTGGAGGAGCTTAAACGCTTCGTTATGGCGAAGGTTTTGCTCATCAGAAGCTAGCTTCTGATCCTTTAGGATCGCAAGATCCTCCTTCAAGCGATTGATCTCCGTGGAGGCGGAGTCTTGCAGGGCTTTCATGGAATCCTCGTGCATCTTCAGCATTTCTTCCCTCTCCTTCTTAAGGATCCTGTTCTCGCTATCCAGCTGCTGCATGTGCTTGGACTGCTCGACAATATCCTTAGCCTTGGCAACATGCTCTGCAAGTCGGAGAAAACAAAGTACAATTGAGTACTCGGAGATTATGGGCACAAAAGTAAGACGGAAATGCGTAATAAGAAAACAGACTCTTGTTTTTGATGATCTCTTCCTTCAAGATGGCGGTTTTACCCTTTTCAGCTTCAAGGTCTGCGCGCATCTTCTGGTACTTGTAGTTGTCCATGCCCCTCCGAGCATTCTCGTTCTGTGGAAACAAATACAAAGTCAAGTCGTTGTTTAGTCTGCTTGGAGCTTCTAGTCAGAAATTTTCCACCTAGATGCTCGGGGGCTACAGCGAGAGTTTTTAACTTACCAATATACTTAAGCTTTTCTTTAAGCATCTAGTCGGAGCTAATCGAGTTCTCAACTAGAGGCTTGGGGGCTACTGTCAACACCCGTATTTTTTAATCCCAGATGCCTGTTATGCCATACATCGCAATCCCAGGATTACCATTTTTGCGAGACATAACAGAATTGGATACCATAGTACATCATCCATTACAACCCGTACATAAGTTCTTACACAAATAGGGATATCATGATCCAGTTCTTAATACAACATCAAGAAGCGGAATACGTAATAATAACGGTAGCGTAGGCGAAGCTCCATCTTCGGGGTCACAGGCAATGCTGACGATGGGAGATGATCCTAGTTGTCGTAACCTTCCTGGGGTCCATCCTCCAGGTACTCCTCTTCATAGTATGGCCATGGGAATAGAAAGGGACAAAGCCATGAGTACGCTTTAAGTACTCGCAAACTAATACTAACAAGTGAGAGGGGTTTTTGATAATAGGACACTAGGCTCTAGGGTTGTTTTGCAAAAGCCAGATTTATCTCTACTAAGTTCAGAAGAAACAAATGCTAGTTGAAGTTTTATAACACCTAAATGGGAACTTGTAATTCAGATCACAATCCTGTTGTGGTCAAGTCAAAGTCTCAATTCATTTCACAAGTCATTTTGAAAAGTCTGACGGGGAACAATATGGACACTCCAACTGTCCATAACCGCGGACGCGGCTATTCGAATAGTTTGACACTCTACAGAGATTGTACACTTTCACCACAACATTCGATACATCCGTCAGGAACAAATCCCGAATGCACCATACTCAGTATGCGGATAATCAATCCTAACCTTTCAATTACACGCCCTAGTATAAGAACCTCTCCTGTGAGTTTGGCCTCCCAACCATGACCAACTGTCATCTTGGATACTACACAGGTGGACAATCTTCACAAGGTAGCCTCAGCTCAGACCTTGGCCGTGAGGGAACTAATACTAAGGTATATAAGTTTCTAGTCAATCCCTACCCAATCTTCGGGTATTGTGGTTGTACGATAAAATTGGAATGGTATCGCATCCAGACAACCATCAGTTTTATAAAGGGCTAAGGCTCATGCCTCAACATTTTCATCACCAAAATCATCAGGTGTTCGGAAACACATGTCCAAAACATTTCAATAGAATGATCCATCATTCCAAGGTTTTCATAACCATTTTTCCACCAAGTATTCCCATCTAAAGTTGATCAAGTTTTATGCTTAGAACTAGCATCTACAAGTGGGGGTGAGTACTAATGAGGGGTGGTACACTAGTGGGGTTTTGACTAAGTTCAATCTCATGCCTTAAGATGACATCAAGACTATCTAGCTTAGGGCAAATTTTATGCTCTTTATGCAACCTTCGCATATCTTTCTAGTATCTACCATTTATTTAGGTAAAATCTAAGTAAGAGCTTTGATAAAGAAATAAGGTATAAAGCTTGTAGGTAAAACTAGGAATGGTTTATCAAGTGGTTATGATCATATATGCTTAAGGCATATAGTTGGCATGGTAACAAGCAAGTATTGTCTTGCATCAATATCAGTATAAGCTTGCTAAATTGCAAGTGTTAGCTTGCACATTCAACTAGTAGTATTAGGCTTGTCTTGTGTAGAGCAGTGGTTGAAGTTCTCCTCGGCTTCTTCTTCGTAGAATCCTCCTTCCTCGTATCCTTGGTCGGTACTAGCGTCTATGAATAAATACAAGGTACACAATCACCAAAAAATACTTAACTACTTGCAATCATCACACACAAGTGTCCTATAGATGATCTAACATCATCACTAACATTACAAGATTTAGGCTTGGTTTAATTCCTTTTATTTTTAGAAAAGTAATTTCTACTCATTGAAAAACTACTTAAGACTTAATATTCTCCAAAACCAAACATGGGATCATGTTGACACATGTCAGCAACACATATTTTAGTCCATGGTAATATGATTTAAAGTGGTGTCATAATTTAATAAGGTTTTACCCTTTTATTTTAATTAAATAAAGTGACTAGAAATGCCTATGGGGCATTCTTTTATTACTTGAAAATTATTTCTGCAAGTAAACCTATATATTTTTATATATTCTGAAAGGTATGGTTAAATGTGATTTTTGAGAGTTGGAATCAACTCAAAAGCTATTATGGTTTAAATTTTAAAAATGTTTGAATGCAGAAAAGCTTCTGCCTTTTTATTTTTACCATGGGTGATCTATAGATCCAAATGACTTGAATCCAATGGGCTTGGATTCAGCATTCCTAGACCTTTCCAACAAAATTAGTTTCATTCAATTTGGTGCACTGAATCGATCTGGGTTAATTTTTGAAGTTGGGTACAGAAGTGAGTTTGAAATAAAAATGGAAAAGGTTTAATTCAAATAACTGGGCTGCGCGGGAAAAGTTAACGGGCCGGCCTGCTAAGCGCAGCGCTTCCGCGGGCTGCTTAAGTGGGCGTCCCCACTCGTCGGTGAGATAGGGGTGCGAAGCGGTACAGGGCAACGTGGTGCGTTCAATCTGATTCTAATCCAACGGCTGAGAGTCATCGTCGACGTTGAGCAATGCCGGCGAGACAGAAACCTAGCACGGCCAGTGGGGGTTGTTGGGGGCTCACCGGGGTGCAGGCGAGGGTCGGCGAGGCGGGCGAACGACGAAGTCGATGACGGTGAATCTCCTGGTACTGGTGGCTCCTCCTGGGGCGGCTCCAATCGCTGGCTCCCTTCTTCTCCAGAGGCGGCGGGCTCCGGTGAAATTCTGGCGAAGTGTTGCTCGCCTTGCTCCGGGAACGGTGTGGCACGATCAGTGATGGGAGGGGAGTAGAATGGTGTGAAGAATTCTAGCGGGGGTGGCCTATATTTATAGTCGAGCGAGGGGACCGACGGGGCGCACGGTGAGCTCGTCGGGGGCGATGGTACAGGCGGCTATTGGCATGGGCGAGGGTAGGGGGCGATGCGGTGTTCCCTGGCGATGCTCAACGACATGGTTTCGAGGCATGGGGCGGTGCGAGTTGGTCTGGAACACGCGACGCTCTGCACGGCAGAGGCGGCGTCTTCGGCGGCGAGCGGTGGCTGTGCGTCACGGGGCGGCGAACGGGGATGTCTGGCGGTCTCCTGGGTCGGCGGCGATCGTGTGTGCACGCGGCGAGGGCGGCGCACAGTCTGTGGACTTTGGTCGAGGGTGGCGCTCTGGCGCATGCTCGGCATGGTCGCTGGCGGTCTGGGCGCGGTCCGTGCGTGTGGTCCAATGGCTGGCAGGGTTCGAGCGCTGTACAGGGAGTGGCGGTGGACGGTGGGCTGCCTCCCAAACAAGGTTGGCACGGATTAATCTTCTCCTAGCTTGCTGTCTCCACTAGGGTGGCATGTGTGTGCTCGGCTGTTCACCATTGATGGCAATGCCAAGCTTACAGTGGGGCTAGTGCTTGGTTTAACTTGCTAGATGATCTACTGAGATGGTTGTGAGCTAGAGAGGGAACAAGTTAGGCTTCAATCACTACTCACTATAGTGTTTAGATTTTGTATGATTTGTGTCTGCAACCTGTTTGATGAAATGGCCGCATGAATTCAAGTTTTGAATTTTGAAAATATTTTTGGTGGGTGTTCTAGGTTGGTGCTGGTGAGTCTGCAGATGCTTGGGTTTTGAAAGTTGAGCTTGTTTGAGTGGTTTTTGAAAAAGTGGGATCTTCTCATATGATAGATTCAATTTTGAATTTTCATTTAAACTATGCATTTGAAAGTTTATGAATGATCACAAAGTGGGCCTTGATACTTTGTTATGAGTACATTCAAGGGGTGCAAGGATCCAGAAAAGTTTTTGTTAGGTTCTGAAAGTTTGAGACAGCCAAAGTAGGCATGGGAGTTAAATTGGTCAAAGTGACCATTCCTTTATTTTATTTGTTTTGATTTATTTGTCTTTAGGAAAAGTTTGGGAAATGTTTAGATGATGTTTATTTCACCTAAGCATCCATTTACAAGCAATGGAACACACAAACAAGGTGGTTCAAAAGAATTTCAAATTCAATGCATACTCATATGCATGCTTTCAAAATTTTATTTAGAAAAGTTTTTGTTAACCCTAATTTTGATGATTAGAGTTTGATGATTTAAGTTTAGTAGTTTTGTGATGTTACAAACCTTCCCCCCTTAAACAAAATCTCGTCCCGAGATTTGAAAAAGGACGAAAAGATTACCTAGGATTTGAAGAGATCGGGAAACTCCGTCCTGATGTGATCTTCGCGCTCCCAGGTAGCTTCCTCTTCTGTGTGGTTGCTCCACTGAATCTTGAGAAATTTGATGCTTCGGGTTCGGGTAGTTCGAAAAGCTTATTCCAAATTACGGATGGTTACTTCGGGATAGGTCAGGTCATCGTTGATCTCTATGGTCTGGTGATCGATATTCTTGAACACTTCGGTCTTATCGAGGACTTCGAGACACTTGCGAAGTAATGAGATATGGAACACATTGTGCACGACTGACATCTCTTCAGGTAGTTCCAATTGATACGGTACTTCTCCTCGACGGTTCAGGATCCTGAAAGGTCTGATATATCTGGGGGGCTAACTTTCCTTTGAGTTGGAAACGCTGCATTCCCTTCAATGGCGACACTTTCATATAAACAAAATCTCCTATGTTGAAGGCGAGGTCTCGACATCTCTTGTTGGCGTAACTCTTTTGTCTGGATTGGGCGGTCTTGAGGTGCTCACGAATCTTGTGAACCTTCTCTTCTGCTTCTCGTAGGATGTCAGGTACGAAAATCTAACTCTCTCCTACTTCCGACCAGTTCAAAGGGGCACGACACTTCCTTCCGTACATAAATTCAAATGGGGCCATTTGCAAACTGGCTTGATAACTGTTGTTGTATGAAAATTCTGCAAACGGCAGACAGTCTTCCCACTTGGATCCATATTCTAACACACATGCTCTCAGCATATCTTCGAGTATTTGATTTACTCGCTCCGTTTGTCCATCGGTCTGAGGGTGATACGCGGTAATGAATCTAAGCGGGTTCCTAAACCTTCTTGGAATTTCTTCTAGAATCTCAAGGTAAACTGAGTTCCTCGATCCAATACGATGTTCTTGGGGACTCCATGCAAACTAACGGTTCTAGCGATGTACAACTCTGCTAGCTTCGAACTCTGATATGTGGTCTTAACGGGTAAGAAATGGGCGACTTTGGACAATCTGTCCACTATGACCCAGATAGAGTCATTTCCCCTACTATAAGTAGGTAGTCCAGTGATAAAGTCCATTCCAACGGAATCCCATTTCCATTCCGGAATCTGCAATGGTTGCAACAACCCAGCGGGTCTTTGATGTCCGGCCTTGACTCGCAGACAAATATCACACTTGGCGATATAGCTTCCGATTTCTCTCTTCATCTTATGCCACCAAAATTGCTCTTTCAAATCTTGATACATCTTAGTCCCTCCGGGATGGATAGAATAAAGAGTATCATGAGCCTCCTTCAAAATAACTTCTTTCAACTCAGAATCTGCTGGTACACAAAGGCGTCCTTTGTAACACAAAACTCCTTCTTCGTCTTCGGTGAATCCGGGTACTTTGCCTGTACCGATACGACGCTTGATTCCGTCAATACTGGCATTTCCCTTCTACGCCTCTTTAATCTGACTGATCAAAGTGGGCTGAAGTTCTATACTAGCCAAAAATCCTTCACTCACTAATTCCATCCGAAAATCTTCCATCTCTTTGTGGAGACTTGGTTGCTCCTTCAAAATCATGGAGTTCAAGCGGCATGGCAATCTGCTAAGGGCATCTTCTACTACGTTGGCTTTACCCGGGTGATAGTGCATGTCTAGATCGTAATCCTTGATTAGTTCAATCCACCTTCTCTGTCTCATATTCAGCTCCTTCTGAGTGAATATATACTTTAGGATCTTGTGATCTGTATAAATCTCACAATGGTTTCCCATCAGGTAATGTCTCCATGTTTTCAGGGCTAGAACTACGGCTGCGAGTTCGAGGTCATGGGTTGGGTAGTTCTGCTCGTGCTGCTTCAGTTGTCGAGATAGATAAGATATAACTTTGCCTTCTTGCATTAGCACACATCCGAGACCGATCTTGGATGCATCACAATACACATCGAAGGTCTTCGTGATATCTGGCATGATCAAGATTGGGGCTAAAATCAATCTCCTCTTGAGTTCTTGAAAACTCGCTTCACATTTGTTGGTCCATTCAAATTTCTTGTCCTTCTTCAGCAATTGGGTCATGGGTCTGGCGATACTAGAGAATCCTTCTACGAATTTGCGGTAATATCCCGCCAATCCGAGAAATGCACGAACTTGGGTTTGAGTGGTTGGGGCTTGCCAATCTTCCACATCTTTCACTTTTGCAGGGTCAACGGCAATTCCTCCGGCTGATACAATGTGACCGAGGAATCCTACCTCCTGTAACCAGAATTCACATTTGCTGAACTTTGCATACAACTGATGCTCTCTAAGGGTTCCAAGAATGGTCCTTAGGTGTAGCTCATGTTCTTCTTCTGATTTGGAATAAATCAGAATGTCATCGATGAAAACAACGACAAACTTATCCAGGAAGTCCATAAAAATCTTATTCATGAGATTCATGAAATAAGCAGGGGCATTGGTTAGTCCGAAAGACATGACTGTATACTCGTACAATCCATATCTGGTGGTAAAGGCAGTCTTTGGAATATCCTCTGCACGAATTTTGAGTTGATGATAGCCAGTTCTAAGATCAATCTTAGAAAACACTTTGGCACCGGTCAACTGATCAAACAAATCTTCTATCTTGGGAAAGGGGTACTTGTTCTTGATAGTGACATCATTCAATTTCCGATAATCCGTACACAAACGGTTACCTCCATCCTTCTTGTCCATAAACAAGACAGTTGCTTCTTCAGTTCTGCGAGCTCTGACGGGTTCATACTATATGGTCTCTGGGCTATGGGTCCGGTTCCAGGAATTAGTTCGATGATAAACTCGATATCCCGATCTGGGGGCATACCGGGCAAAACATCTGGAAATACATCGGGGTATTCACAGACTATCCAGACTTGGTCAATGGTAGGTTGGGCTATACTCTTGTTGCATTTGAATTGGTGAGGTAAGGTTTCAGTTATATGCTCGACTGATATTCCGGTGGTGCTGGTCATGGTTATGGCTTTCTTGGCACAGTCAATCAATCCTTTATGTTTGGACATGCAATCCATTCCTAGTACTACTTCCAAACCTTTAGTTCCGAGTACTATCAGATTTGCATAAAAATCTATGCATGGATTCGGATAGGGACGACTTTGCAAATTTGCCTAGCCTTGGTGGTTGACCCGGGGATTTGAACAATCATAACATGCTTCAGTTGGGTTGGTTGAATTTTACTAGTGCATGCAAATTCTTCGGTGACAAATGAATGCGATGCACTAGAATCAAACAACACTCTTGCACGTACTGAATTAACAGAAAACATACCCAGCACGACGTCTGGCGCTTCCTGAGCTTCTTCAGCATGCATGAGAAAAAGATGGCTGTTGCGGTTGAGTGAATTCCCTGGGGCAAATCTTCTTCCTGGCTGAACACGACGCTGCTGCTGAGCTGGGGCATTGACATTGGGGGCTGTAGCATTCTTCTTGTTGGGGCACTCGTTGGAATAGTGGCCTTTATTTCCACAGTCATAATAGGTCACTTGCGACTTGTCCTTGGCTGCTACAGGCACATCATTGCTTCCAGTCCTCGGGGCAGTGTTGGTGTTGGTGGTAGTACTGTTGTTGTTGAACTTGGGTGGGGCACGATTGAAACTGCTAGCGTTGCCGGGGTTGTTGTGATTTCCTCTGGGCCTAGGGTTTCCATGGTTGGGATAGGTTGGACGGTTCATCGGGGGTCTGTTGGTTCTTGGGGCAAATCCTGGAGATGGGTTGGGGCGATACTTTGGGGTCGGATGGGTTCCTGGCTGATGAATCATTCGACGCTTGAGGTTCTCATTGGCTTGGTTGATCTTTCCTTCCATCTGGATAGCAGAGTTGACAAGGGCTTCAATATCAGCAAAGGGGATATTGACTAACACAGTCTGCATCTCATCATGCAGACCATTCAGGAATCTTTCTTTCTTCTTGGCTTCGGTGTCGATCTCATCCGGGGCATACCTAGCTAATGACAAAAATTTGTCATGGTATTCCACTACAGTCATCCTTCCTTGCTTCAGCTCTCTGAACTCGTCTCTCATTCTCTTGATCAAACCTGGTGGCACATGGGTTATGCTAAACTTGACCTTGAATTCCTCCCAGGTCATCATCTGGCCTCCGGTCATTGCGCGAACACTGTTCCACCATGTCTTGGCATCTCCGGCTAGATAGTGGGTGGCGAACAGAACTTTCTCGTTGGCTTCCACTCCGGCGACTTCTAGGTTATTTTCCATGGTTTGCAGCCAATCATCGGCGTCTAGGGGTTCTTCTGACTTAGTGAAAATATGTGGGTTGGTATTCTGGAAGTTCTTGAGCTTAGATCCATGGTTTTCCTGATTTCCGTGGCCTTGGTTGTTGTGGGCAAGCTGGGCTATCTGCTGAAGTGTGGCTAGGTTGGCTTGACGTTCGGCTCTTTCAGCTTCGCGGTCAGAAGTCAACATTTGCAGAATCTGCAACATCGGGTCTGGGGATGAACCACTTCCTCCACGTGGCATCTGAAGATTGAGATAGATCATGAGAAAAGAGGGAAATTTTCTAAAGTTTTGGGTCTTTGAAATTTTTTTAAAGTTTGACTCAGATTTTCTAGCAACTTGCATTTTCATTCATTCATTCAGTCATAGCACCCGATACAACACACACCACAACAAAGAAAAACAGATGGTTTTAAGAACCATTCTGGAAACTACGATACAGTGGGACCGAATACTATCACTACGCTAGTGCTCAGGTGCTACTACTCCTCGGAATCTGTGGCCTCATCATCCTCATCATCATCGATGAAGGCGAAATCGTCCTCATCGGTGAAGAAATCCATAGCCTGATCCTCCAGAAAATCATCATCATCGCTGAGATAGGAGTAGGGGTCTCCACGAAGATCCTCTCCGGCATTTTCCCTTTCCTCCAACTGCATGTCTCTCTCGTGGATGGTCTCCTCCAAAGATGAGATGCGGTGACGAAGACGGGCAATAATGCACTCCTTCTTGTCGAGCTGACAGCGGCGAGACTTGCGATCCTTTGCTAGCATGGCGATGGTTTGGTCCTTCGTCTTGATGATGGCAAACTTGTGGTTGCAGTAGTCACGGCAGTTATCCAACTTCTGCTGACAATCGTACATCATGAAGCTAAGGTGGTCCAATTGAGTCTTCAGCTCAGGGTGGTATGGGGCTTCCAGTGGTTGTCCATTAGCATCACGCCTTGGGCAAAACTCAAAGCGAGTTCCCTTAATCTGATTGATGCTCTGCCCACATAGACGGGAAAGAGCTTCCTGCATTGCTCTGGCAAGTCCATCGAGCCAGTTGTTTTCCCTCAAGGTAAACTGAATTCCCTCCGCAGTGGGAGGTTCAATCTTTCCTCGGAGACTTGCAACAATTAGCCACTGCAGGTCTTCTCCTCCTTGATCATTGAGATGAGCTCCGAAGAACTTGGGGTGCGGACGCTCCAGAAGTTCCAAAAGCTGGTCCAAATCCCTCTCAAAGATAAGGTCTCCTCCATTCCCCAACTGATAAAACTTGCTGTACTTCACGTCCATCTATAAGAATATAGGATGATTAAGTTAGTAGAGTGATCAAGTGTGTCAAAATTTTATGTATTTACAAGAGTTTTTGAGGAACATGAATTTTCATGAAAGAATCAAAGCGATAAGAATGAGAATAAGTTTTTGTAAATATTTGTTTTCTTTGGTTTTGGAAACTAAGTTTTTGATTCAAACGTCCAATCTAAATAGGGTCTCCTATGGTCAGGATGGCTCTGATACCAACTTGTCAACACCCGGATTTTTAATCACAGATGCCTGTTATGCCATACATCGCAATCCCAGGATTACCATTTTTGCGAGACATAATAGAATTGGATACCATAGTACATCATCCATTACAACCCGTACATAAGTTCTTACACAAATAGGGATCTCATGATCCATTTCTTAATACAACATCAACCAGCGGAATACGTAATAATAACGGTAGCGTAGGCGAAGCTCCATCTTCGGGGTCACAGGCAATGCTGACGATGGGAGATGATCCTAGTTGTCGTAACCTTCCTGGGTTCCATCCTCCAGGTACTCCTCTTCATAGTCTGGCCATGGGAATAAAAAGGGACAAAGCCATGAGTACGCTTTAAGTACTCGCAAACTAATACTAACAAGTGAGAGGGGTTTTTGATAATAGGACACTAGGCTCTAGGGTTGTTTTGCAAAAGCCAGATTTATCTCTACTAAGTTCAGAAGCAACAAATGCTAGTTGAAGTTTTATAACACCTAAATGGGAACTTGTAATTCAGATCACAACCCTGTTGTGGTCAAGTCAAAGTCTCAATTCATTTCACAGGTCATTTTGAAAAGTCTTACGGGGAACAATATGGACACTCCAAATGTCCATAACCACGGACGCGGCTATTCGAATAGTTTGACACTCTACAGAGATTGTACACTTTCACCACAACATTCGATACATCCGTCAGGAAAAATCCTGAATTCACCATACTCAGTATGCGGATAATCAATCCTAACCTTTCAATTACACGCCCTAGTATAAGAACCTCTCCTGTGAGTTTGGCCTCCCAACCATGACCAACTTTCATCTTGGGTACTGCACAGGTGGACAATCTTCACAAGGTAGCCTCAGCTCAGACCGTGGCTGTGAGGGAACTAATACTAAGGTATATAAGTTTCTAGTCAATCCCTACCCAATCTTCGGGTATTGTAGTTGTACGATAAAATTGGAATGGTATCGCATCCAAAACATTTCAATAGAATGATCCATCATTCCAAGGTTTTCATAACCATTTTTCCACCAAGTATTCCCATCTAAAGTTGATCAAGTTTTATGCTTAGCACTAGCATCTACAAGTGGGGGTGAGTACTAATGATGGGTGGTACACTAGTGGGGTTTTGCCTAAGTTCAATCTCATGCCTTAAGATGACATCAAGACTATCTAGCTTAGGCCAAATTTTATGCTCTTTATGCAACCTTCACATGTCTTTCTAGTATCTACCATTTATTTAGGTAAAATCTAAGTAAGAGCTTTGATAAAGAAATAAGGTATAAAGCTTGTAGGTAAAACTAGGAATGGTTTATCAAGTGGTTATGATCATATATGCTTAAGGCATATAGTTGGCATGGTAACAAGCAAGTATTGGCTTGCATAAATATCAGTATAAGCTTGCTAACTTGCAAGTGTTAGCTTGCACATTCAACTAGTAGTATTAGGCTTGCCTTGTGAAGAGCAGTGGTTGAAGTTCTCCTCAGTTTTTTCTTCGTAGAATCCTCCTTCCTCTTCGTATCCTTGGTCGGTACTAGCGTCTATGAATAAATACGAGGTACACAATCACCAAAAAATACTTAACTACTTGCAATCATCACACACAAGTGTCCTATAGATGATCTAACATCATCACTAACATTACAAGATTTAGGCTTGGTTTAATTCCTTTTATTTTTAGAAAAGTAATTTCTACTCATTGAAAAACTACTTAAGATTTAATATTCTCCAAACCAAACATGGGATCATGTTGACACATGTCATCACCACATATTTTAGTCCATGGGAATATGATTTAAGTGGTGTCACAATTTAATTAGGTTTTACCCTTTTATTTTAATTAAATAAAGTGACTAGAAATGCCTATGGGGCATTCTTTTATTACTTGAACATTATTTCTGCAAGTAAACCTATATATTTTTATATATTCTGAAAGGTATGGTTAAATGTGATTTTTGAGAGTTGGAATCAACTGAAAAGCTATTATGGTTTAAATTTGAAAAATGTTTGAATGCAGAAAAGCTTCTTCCTTGTTATTTTTACCATGGGTGATCTAGAGATCCAAATGACTTGAATCCAACGGTCTTGGATTCAGCATTCCCAGACCTTTCCAACAAAATTAGTTTCATTAAATTTGCTGCACTGAATCGATCTGGGTTAATTTTTGAAATTGGGTACAGAAGTGAGTTTGAAATAAAAAGGGAAAGGTTTAATTCAAATAACTGGGCTGCGTGGGAAAAGTTAACGGGCCGGCCTGCTAAGCGTAGCGCTTCCGCGGGCTGCTTAAGTGGGTGTCCCCACTCGTCAGTGAGACAGGGGGTGCGAAGCGGTACGGGGCAACGTGGTGCGTTCGATCTGATTCTAATCCAACGGTTGAGAGTCATCGTCGATGTTGAGCAACGCCGGCGAGATAGAAACCTAGCGCGGCCAGTGGGGGTTGCTGGGGGATCACCGGGGTGCAGGCGAGGGTCGGCGAGGCATGCGAACGACGAAGTCGACGACGGCGAATCTCCTGGTACTGGTGGCTCCTCCTGGGGCGGATCCAATCGCTGGCTCCCTTCTTCTCCAGAGGCGGGGGGCTCCGGTGAAATTCCGGCAAAGTGTTGCTCGCCTTGCTCCGGGAATGGTGTGGCACGATCAGTGATGGGAGGGGAGTAGAATGGTGTGAAGAATTCGAGCGGGGGTGGCCTCTATTTATAGTCGAGCGAGGGGACCGACGGGGCGCACGGTGAGCTCGTCGGGGGCGATGGTACAGGCGGATATTGGCATGGGCGAGGGTAGGGGGCGGTGCGGTGTTCCCTGGAGATGCTCAACGACATGGTTTCGAGGCGTGGGGTGGTGCGAGTTGGTCTGGAACACGCGACGCTCTGCGCGGCAGAGGCGGCGTCTTCGGCGGCGAGCGGTGGTTGTGCGTCACAGGGCGGCGAACGGGGATGTCTGGCGGTCTCCTGGGTCGGTGGCGATCGTGTGTGCACGCGACGAGGGCGGCGCGTGGTCTATGGGCTTCGAGGGTGGCGCTCTGGCGCATGCTCGGCATGGTCGCTGGCGGTCTGGGAGCGGTCCGTGCGTGTGGTCCAGTGGCTGGCAGGGTTCGAGCGCTGGACAGGGAGTGGCGGTGGACGGTGGGCTGCCTCCCAGACAAGGTTGGCACGGCTTAATCTTCTCCTAGCTTGCTGTCTCCACTGGGGTGGCATGGGTGTGCTCGGCTGTTCACCATTGATGGCAATGCCAAGCTTACAGTGGGTCTAGTGCTTGGTTTAACTTGCTAGATGATCTACTGAGATGGTTGTGAGCTAGAGAGGGGAAAAGTTAGGCTTCAATCACTGCTCACTGTAGTGTTTAGATTTTGTATGATTTGTGTCTGCAACCTGTTTGATGAAATGGCCGCATGAATTCAAGTTTTGAATTTTGAAAAGATTTTTGGTGGGTGTGCTAGGTTGGTGCTGGTGAGTCTGCAGATGCTTGGGTTTTGAAAGTTGAGCTTGTTTGAGTGGTTTTTGAAAAAGTGGGATCTTCTCATATGATAAAGATTCAATTTTGAATTGTCATTTAAACTATGCATTTGAAAGTTTCTGGATGATCACAAAGTGGGCCTTGATACTTTGTTATGAGTACAGTCAAGGGGTGCAAGGATCCAGAAAAGTTTCTGTTAGGTTCTGAAAGTTTGAGACAACCAAAGTAGGCATGGGAGTTAAATTGGTCAAAGTGACCATTCCTTTATTTTATTTGTTTTGATTTATTTGTCTTTAGGAAAAATTTGGGAAATGTTTAGATGATGTTTATTTCACCTAAGCATCCATTTACAAGCAATGGAACACACAAACAAGGTGGTTCAAAAGAATTTCAAATTCAATGCATACTCATATGCATGCTTTCAAAATTTTATTTAGAAAAGTTTTTGTTAACCCTAATTTTGATGATTAGAGTTTGATGATCTAAGTTTAGTATTTTTGGGATGTTACAGCTACAATATAAAGTTTTTAACTCAGAAAATGCTTAGCTTTTCTTTAAAGCATCTAGTCGGAGCTAAATTCAGTTACAACTAGAGGCTTGGGCGCTACAACATTGAAAATCATGAACATTGCTTGTGCTACTCTTAAAGCATCTAGTCGGAATAATACATTCCATCTAAATGCTTGGGGGCTACAGTGAGAGTTTTTTCTCACTTAGTCACTCTTAGAGCATATAGATGCAAAACCTATGGTTTTCTGTCTACATCCTCGGGGGCTACAGTGGGATACTCATACGAAATGCAAAAGGTAAAGTAAAACTTACAAGTGCGATGATCTTGAGGCTTGTAGTGCTCTCGGCCAGCAGCTTGCCAAAGGTAATGATGTTTCCTCGCAAGATGTCTACTTGTCGGAGTAGCTCCTCAAGACCGCACGTCGGAGATGACGACACTCCTCTAGGAACCATAGTTGTGTTACTCGGCATAAGAGCTGGGTAAACAATCTTCGGGAACTCGAAGGGTTTCTGGGGAGCAGAGGCGCCGCCTTCGGCAGAAGTACCAGCTCCCACCACTGCCTTGCCGCTACCGATGGCATCCTTAGCCGGAGCTTCAGCCATTTGAAGAGCAGCACTCTCCTGCGTTGCCTGCTCGCCGACAACAGCTAGTTCGGTAAAGGCGCCAGAGTCCACTTCCATGGCGGAAGGGCCTGGTGCCTCTTGGACTTGGGAGCTTGTCGGAGCAGAGGAGGGCTTGGCGGCAGGAGTGGCAGGGGCGATGGCGAGGGAGGAGTCACGATGCAGCATATCTTTGATATTTCTAGAAGCCCCAAGAGTCTTGGAGGACTTCTTGAGGCTGGTTGTGTCTTTCTTCCTGAAACATGCAAAATGCATAAGTGCAGGAATAAGACAGATAAAATAGGACGATGTCGGAGAACGAGAGGCTTACACTAGGGGGGGGGGGCGCTTTGGCAAACATCCCGGTGGCTTTCTTCTTTTCTGCCTCCAGGGCGGCAGTACTCTTTTTGGAGGCTCCACCCTCCGTCTTCTTCTTCTTACCTCCGTCGGCAGCGTTAGAGGTGGAGATCTTCCACTTTCGCGCCAATGGGGCATCGTCGTCGGACACGACCGTGACTTCCTTCATCTTGGGATCATAGATTTGGGCAGCCAGGTTGCCCTCCTCTAGATCGCTAAGCTGTTAAGTGAGAAATCATCGTGTTAGACAAGATGGTATTGGCAAGACGGAAAATTGGAGCAATGTCATACACAGAAAATAAATATCTACCTTTGGGCACTTGCCGTCTACAAACATGTCGTAGGTGAGGGTGAATCCACGCTTCTTATCCTTCACCTTGACGATGTCCTTAAGGCGTAACTTGACGGAGTCGCTCGAGAAGTTTTCCTCGAAGATCCGGAGGGTATCCCTTCGATCGCCGGTGTACTCGTGCATAAACTTCGTGCGGTGCTGCAGAGGTTGGATCCGCCTGATGAACCAGCACATGGCTAGGTCCAAGCCGGTTAGACCCGTCTCTACGAACCACTCGATCCACCTTATTGCGCGAGAAGCGTCGAGGTCGGAGGGAAGGGAGGCATGGGACCGCCATGTGGAGACTTCAGCGGCGGCTCCATCCATGAAGTCCGGGTACGTTACTTCTCGGCCCGCCAAAGGAATGTCGGGGCCGTAGAAGTACGTCCGCTGCCAGTTTTTACACGACTTGTGGCCGACGATGTCGGGGAACCGCCAGCCAGGACGGATCTTGAAGCTTATGGTGCCGTAGTTCCTAAGCTCCTCCCTACTATGTCTGGCTTCACGTTTGACGGTGAAGAAGTATACAAACAAGTCTAACCTAGGCCTAATCCCTAGGTAACCCTCACAAAGTGCCGCGAAGTTGCTAAGCACTAAGATACTATTGGGGAAGAGGTTATGGGGTTGGACCTTGAAGTGATTCAAGATGGACAGAAAGAAGTGAGAGATGGGCAGAGAAACGCCGCGTACCAATTGCGCCTTGAGGTACACTTTCTCTCTGGCTTGGGGAGAAGGGGTCACCTCGCCGGCCGGCGCCGCCCGCCAGGCGAGCCCCTCCGTCGCGGGGACGTAACCCTCAGCGACCATCTCTTGGATGTCGCGGATGGTGATGTCCGAGCCACGCCAGTTGCCTTTGTGCGAGTCTAGATCCTCTTCCAGGGGCTCCAACGCCGCCAGATTGTGGTTGCCGCCGGTGGTTTCAATCACCGCCAACGCGGGGATGACCAGGCCCTCGGGGGGCACGACGACGGAGCTCGCCGGCTTCGCCGTGGCTTCTCTCGACGCCGCCATCGACGGGGAGGAGCTGCTGCTAGCCATGGAAGGAATGGAAGGAAGTGACTGGTGCAGAGAGAGGTTAGGGTTTCTCGAGGTTTTCCGCGGAGAGCTCGAGGAGGCGTGCGGCTGGAGGAAGAAGACAACGACGCTAGAGAATGGGGTGAAAAAGTGGCAAGTGTCCCACGGTTACTATTTATCTTGCTCTGTGTCAAGATTCGTGCATCTAATCGGACGGTTGCCGCATAGACGACGTGTTCGTGAACGTGCGAGGTAATTTTGCCACGTCGCCAACCGCCGCCGCCAACGGTTCGTATCGCTCGCACGGGAAAATCGGATATGTTTACGTTCTCTGCATGTGTGAGTTACGAGGCGTCGCTGACCTACAGCCTACGTCACCATAACTGACATGGTAGATGAGCTGTCCCATCGAATATTCCGGCATGGACGGATTTAATCCAACAACGGGAGCGTACGATGGAAGATTCAGCATTTCTCCGACTTACTAATAGAGGACGGAGAAAAACTTTGCAGGGTTCTTTGGGAGGACTACAAGATGTTTCTTGACGACTTGCCGACATCCACCTAGACGGAGCATTCCAAGAGAAGAGGCAAGACGGCGCAAGATCTCGGAGTTCTCCGGGGGCTACTGTTGGGGATATGCTATATGGGTATCCTCATAGCATGTCTCTTATTCGACTAACCCGGGTGGCCCATAGTCGGTTACATGGCCTGTGGCCTGCTGGGCGGCCCAGTTAGGTGGATCCAGAAGGGAGGCCCATGCCGGAAAAAGGAAGGCTACAGTGGAGTCACCAGCGTACCCGGAGCCT
The DNA here is from genome assembly GCA_910589765.1 of Avena atlantica. Lineage (NCBI taxonomy): Eukaryota > Viridiplantae > Streptophyta > Magnoliopsida > Poales > Poaceae > Avena > Avena atlantica. The sequence continues at coordinate 210,651,173 of OU342738.1, read as the reverse complement.
TGGAGTACAAGATACATATGACTAGTGATAGACGGTGTAGGACTCTGTAACCTGTCCGGCTAGGACTTTTCCCTGTAACCCTAGGTCCTGGTGACTATATAAGTCGGGCCTATGGGAGCCTTTAGGGCAGACAATCTCATACAACCTAGTATCGTTTTACATACACCTCGCACAGCGAACCTATCACTGTAACTCGGCGTATTGCCATTATATTGATTTATAGCAGGAGTAGGATTCCGCCACCGTTGTGGGATCTGAACCTGGGTAATCTGTGTTACCTCGTACCCGTCAACCGTCCTCCTTACCCCACGTCTCTAAACACGCACTGTGAGGACCCCTCCATGGCGTACTCGTCGGCAATACCACGACACCAGCAGACACATACACCACCACCAACAGACATTTAGTAGCAATGTCATCTCAAAGAAAAAACAACATTAACATATATATGAGATGGGACAATGGAGGAACTTGAAGGATAAATACTCAAAAACTTATTCTTGATTGTTACATAAAAAGCAAATACTAACTGTATTGAACAATGTCTTTTTATTTAAACTTGACCAAAGGAGCCAGAACCCACCCTAGCCTTTTCACTTGTATACATATATGAGCAATGCGTTACAGAAATGAGCAATGCATTACGTATAAACATATAAACCGAGTTCTGGTGTATACCGAAATGTCCATAATTTTACTAAATTTTTGATCCATAAGCAATTCTAAACCAAATGCTAACATAAGCAATTCTAAACCTAACATAAGAAATTCTAAACTTAAACTAAACCAAATACTAAACTAAACCATGCCCTGGAAATCTATCTAGCAATTAAACCTAAACTAAACCTAAACTAGCAGGGGAGGGAGAAGGGGCGACTCACCTGAGGATGAGATGAGCGGGGATGACGAGTAGGATCTTGCAGCTATGAGAAGGAGAAGGAGCTTGCGGTGACGAGCAGGAGCAGGAGCTTGTGGCGACGATGAGCAGGAGCTTGCTCTCCTGGCTCCTCCTTTGCGAATCGGACATCGACAAGTAGGATCTTGCGGGCGCTCACCTACGGACAGCGACGAGGTCCTTGATTAGATGAGGAAAGAGGAAATAGGAAAGGGGAAGGGGGTGGGGCGCTCACCTGCGGTTGCGGCAGGAGCTCGATGACGGACGACGACACGAGCTCGACGACGAACTACATAGGGGTTCGCGGGGGGCAGATCTCGAGCTTGCGAGCGAGATGGAGAGAGAAAGATTGAAAGGGGAACGAGAAGATCCGTGCTTGGCCTAGGTCGATGGGAAAACATACTCGAGTCACATTCTATAAGAATGCTTTTCTAGTATAGGATTATGCGAGTCGCATTCCATAAGAATGCGTCTCCAGTAGAAGATTATGTGAGTCGCATTCTGTAAAGATGCGTCTTATATAACTTTGCATGCCCTTGTTAAATAGAATACACAGGCCTTGTTTATTACAAAATGATTGCTAGCCCAGTGGCTAGACACCAAGTCCCTTGGCCACCCATGTTTGAATCCTAGTGCAACAACCTTTTTGGAACTTAAAAAACAAATATGAACTATAAAAAACATTCTAAAATTAATATGAACTATAAAAAAATAGTCTAAAATTAATATGTACTATAAAAATAGTGTAAATATTTTAAATATCCAAATATTGGCAAACCAATAGAAGTGATAATTAAGAATGTTTCGATACATAATATTCCATCCAATTAGCATATAAAAGAGATAATTAAGAATGTGTCGATACATAATAATTCCACACACACACGCACACGGCAGGTCGTGCTTTCGTTGTTGGACCTAGCTAGTTAGCGTTTCTTGTTGATAGTTATATTCTTGCCCTTCTTTGTCGTGGTTGAATAGGTTAGGTCCGGAACGTCTTCACTTTTCCTCTTGAACAGTAGTCCTTTCTTAGGTAGGCTTGTTATGTATGGTGCTTGGTCGCCGTATCCGTCTTCCATCTTCGGGTCACCGTACTGGTCAAAGTCTTGCTCACTGGCGACTCCATCCATTCTGATGATGTTCCTTTTTCCTCTACTGATGACAACCCGGCTAGGATTTGACAGGTCGGTAATGTAGAAGCATTGGTCTAGTTTACTAGACAAAACCCATGGCTCATTTTTCGGGGGTACGTTCACGCCGGAGGTCTTTGACTTTGGAGGTATAACCATTGTGGTGAAATACCGGTCTTCTTATTCGACACTCTTGGCCCACTTGACACGGAACATCGGCACCTTCTCTGTAACTTAGTCAATCTCCCATATCTCCTTGATCCTTCCGTAGTGTATTTCCGGGACGTCGTTGATGAGTTCATATTTGCATCATGTTTTATATTATTATTTTGCACTATAGTGGTAGGATCTTGGTATTTTATGACATTCGCACGCACCTTTTATGTTTATTTTCACCAGGATCAGGACAAATGATGGATACAATGGACACATTCTTGGACCAGTTGTACTGGAGCAAAAAGGAGTCAAAACAACATAAATTGCTAAATTGGGAAATATCAATAACACCAGAAGAAAACCTGAAGAGACTGGAGGACACAAAAGGTTTAACAACCAACTATACGGCGGGAGGAACTTTTCTGGCCATATAGTTCCTGCCGTATAGTTGGCGCTTACACCGCGTCCTCAAATAGTTTCTCCCCGTGCAACTGGATCGGGGAGACAATATTCAGAACACCCAAAAATCACCAAAAACCTCACCTCCGGAAGGGATCTAAAGGGGGAACTTGCCCTAGGGATCCATCTTCGCCCTAAGCAGATCTAGGAGGCCAAGGCATCGATCTCCATCTTCATCAACCGCTGCATCACCATCATCTCCATCCATCCCATCTAGATTTTGTTGTAATTATAGCACTAGTTGTGGATTTATACAATAACTATTCATCTATTCCATTACCATTGCCATGATATTGTTTTCCTCCATGTCTGAGTAGATCATTAGTTCTTGGGGAGATGGAGAAACCCTAATATATGATCGATATGAGATAGAGATTATTATGTTATACATCATTATGAGTATCTGTTAATTGTCTTCATCTTGATGTTGGGATTTGTGCACCTCTTTAATATTTGCTTCTTATGGGGACTTGATGAAGGGTATTACTTGTTGGTAGACGAAGGGATGATAGCACTTACTGTGACTATAAATTCATTGTCACATCCCAAATTTTAGATTTGGTCTTGCATATCATTCATTGCATCGCATCATATCTTACCATGCATTACCGTCGAGTAGAGATGATCGATGAAACGCTATTTGTGAAAACCTATTTTACTTCGCTTCGAGTTTCCTGTGGGAGGCTTCAGAGGGGCTTGCAACAACCACCCCTGTAGGTTTGAGCTTTCGCTCAAACTTCGACTGAAGGTTGTGCCCCTCGACGATACGAACCCGTAGGCGCGAGAATCGCTCCAATCGGAGTTCGTATGCAAAAGACTCGGACGTTTTAGTAAACCAAGAGACTTGCAACAACCACCCCTGTAGGTTCGAGTTTTCGCGCAAACTTCGACTGAAGGTTGTTCCCCTCGACGATACAAACCCGTAGGCGCGAGAATCGCTCCAATCGAAGTTCGTATGCAAAAGACTCGGACGTTTTAGTAAACCGCCGGAAAACGGTCCGAAAATCCGGACCGATTTCCGAATCGAAGTCAAATCTAGACCGTTTCGGATCAGATTTTTTTTCTCTTTCTCTTCACGCGTGGGGCTTCTTAAAGAGGGGCCACCGCTGGCCTTGGGACCCGTGCCCCGCCCTACTCGACCCAACCCCGCCGCCGCCATCTCCCTGCGTGCGCGCTCCCAGGCGCGAGCACGTACGCCGCCTGCCACCTTCGCCTCGCCGCCGCCGGCCACCCCTCCGTCGCCGTTCGTCGCCGCGTCTGTTGTCGGGTTCGTCTCGCCGCCCTCTTTCCGTTCCCGTGCTCCGCGTCTCCATCCGCCGCCGCCAACTGCGCCCTGCAGATCGCCGCGTACGCGCACGCGTTTATTGTTCCGGGAGCCGTAGTTGACCGTGTGTGTACGTGCAGGTAGAACCACGACGCCGGAACCGACCGTCGCCACCGTCCGGAGCTCGCCGGAGTTCGTTTCGCAGTCCGTTTCCGGTAAGACAGCAGCCACCGTCAGATCTCAGATCAGCGGCTTAGATCGTTCGTTGACTGGTCAGCACTCCACACGTTGACTAGTCAGACGCCCCAGACGTTGACTGGTCAGACGTCCGGTCAGCGCCCAGTCATCAGACACAGTTGACTGGGTCAATTTCGTTAATCCTATTAGTTGGCAGATTTCGATAGAATCTTGTAAATTGCGTAGAAATTAAACCGCTTGGACAAAAATTGCAAATAAAATATGTACGCGTTCAGTGAGTCGTGTAGAATCTCTCTGTAGCTTTGGTTCAGACTTTTACCGTCAGCTTTAGTACAGTTTAATCAAACTAGTTAGTGGCCTTTTCGGAGTAATAAATTCGTAGTAAAAGTTTTGTAGCTCCAAAAATCGCGTGTGATATGTCCCTGAACTCGTGTGAACGAGGGGAATCTCATCGTGAAATAAAAAGATAGGCTTACAGTAAAAACTTCTGCAGTATTTGTCTAATGGATTTCTGCAGTGTTTTAATTACTTGGGATGTTTTATAACTCCTTTTTGAGTAATTCCAATTGGTACTGTTTCTTATCAGCGATGCCTATGCGGTAGAATTTTTACAAGATTTTACAAACAGTATACTACCGGTAGTGAATTATTTAAGTTCTAGCTCTAGTAGTGATCACTACTTTTGGTTAATGGTTTCCCTTGCGCCAAATCTATTTTCCATGCATGTATTCGGTAGTAATATGTATTAGTATTATGTGGTGCAGCTGTAGCACCAATTCACTTGCCGTTCTTGCATTCATGCATCATCTTTGTTGCATATGTTTGTGAATTGTTTGTTTATAAATGCAATTGTGTCGTGTAGATTGTGTGGAGTGCAACCCTTGCTCGTGTGTGGATTGTTCCTCCGACCGCTACAACCAAGGCAAGTAGATGCTACTTTGTTCATGATATCGTACTACTATTTTCAATGCATTGTCGTGTATTTTGTAGATGCATGTGTAGGATGATACTATCGCTATGCTATGTCCTATTATGTGGTAGGGCTTTCCTTGTAGATGAACCACCGTTGTAGATGTGCTTAGCCATGCTATGTTGAACGAGGGCTGGGTTACATCATTGATACTTGTTTTCTCAAAGTATGGGTTTGTGAAAACTAAAACAACTTAATCAATGAACCCCCTGGGTGTGATGGTATTGATAAATTTTGGTGGTTTCATTGCGGAAAGGCACCCAGGTATCAAGAGAAATTGATTGGCTTCTTTATTGTGTAGCTTACGTGTACAACCATGTGCCAATAATGGAATGGGCGGTTGGTTGGACTTAGTAGGTTGTGGTAACTCGAACCCGCGTATCCAGAGATGTAGAATTTTGGTAGGTTGGACCGGTGCGCGTCGGGATTGAGGAGCTACTTCCCGAACAGTCTCTTCTTGGTCTTCTCCCTATCATCACCCAAAATGACAATGATGGTACGAGCTGGGCTGGCCAAGTCACATGGGTAAAGTGTACTAACCTCTGCAGAGTGTATAATCTAATCGGTTAGCCGTGTCCCCGGTTATGGACATCTGAGTTGCTAGATATTGATTCCATGACATGTGTAGAGGTCTCAACCTGGTAAGGTAGATTCCTCCTGTGTTTTACAATGCTAGTCCCTGGATCAATAGCTAGCATCCACAGTTAAGATGTAATATCAAGATACAAAGGTCATAACATAACTTTATAACCAGGAATAACATAATTTTATTACATTATACATAGCTCATTGGGCTATTACATTACATTGCAGCGGAATAACTATAGTCATGGGGTCCTTCATCTTCAAAGTGTCACAGGCAGATGTTGGTTGTAGACTTTGTAACCCTAAACAAACAATCTTCTCAAATATCAATCAAAACCTGCAACATTACAAGTTACAGCCACAAGGGTCAATACATTTGAATTGTATTGGCAAGTTTCACTTCTATGTGTAATATGAGTGGATCCTATCAATACATGCATATTTGGCTAAGTAGAGTTTAAGGCTTATTTGCATAAAGCAACATTTATCCTATCTTTTCAAAATGGTTTTGGTCCTTTGTCAAATCTCTTTTTCAAGTTCCTTGAACTCCTTGGTAGAAACTCAAGTGTTCAAGTCCTTGTCAAAATCCCTTGAGCTACTTGGAAACCCCAAGTACAACAAGTTTTGTTAAATCTCATGAGTTCCTTGGTAACCCCAAGTACATCATGCTCTTGAGAACCTTGGTATCCCCAAGTGCAACAAGCTTTATCAAATCTCTTTGAATTCCTTGGTACCCCCAAGTGCATCAAGTTTTTATATTAGAAGTTGGAATGTCGAGATCTCCCATGGTTCAAACTTTAGTTGCTCAGTATTGTCCATAACCGGGGACACGGCTAAGTACTTAGATTTTATTAACTTCTGCAGAAGGAGTACACTTTACCCACATGACACAATCCCATCTTGTTGCCACCAGTGGCCTACTGGATTAGTGCTCACCAAGATGGAGTACTGGCAGACTGAGAGTGTGACGAAGTCTTTCCAAAAGGTCCTCCCATACATCATTGCTAGCTTGTCTTCAGCCCCCATGAAGCATTCCAGATCCCCATGTCCGGTAACTAAAGACAATGTATGGGTCTTCCTAATGTAGTTGACTAAGCCAGAGCCATAATAGCATGTGGTTGCACACGAAAGCCACAATTGGAGAAACATGTTCAATCTCTAAGTTTCCTAGGTGGTTTTCATTTGGAGCACAACACAAAGTGATTGCCATAGACATGGTTCCCTTTTGTTGCCACCTTCTCCAAAACATAAAGAGTCCACCACCTAGGTGGTTCATTGAGTCCTTGTTTTATTATGCAAAAACACAAGTCCTTTTCTCAACCTTTGTAATATCTCAACATGTATCTCTTTTCAAAACATAGCATGGCTAAACATGTACAACTTCAATATTTTCACTAAGGAGTGTAGAGGGAATCCTATTAGGATTAGCATAGCATAAGTATAAAACATTTTCATGCATGTATACAAAACCCACTAAGTATAATGAAAATAGTAGGTCTTTTGTATGATAGTGTAACTTGCCTTTTTGGTAGGGAATGAGGGTTTACTTCTTGATCTTGTTAGTCTCACACTTTGCTAATTTCACTACAATCAATCAAACAAGCATGGTATCAAGTAGCATTCCAAACCAATATTCAAACAATCTTCCACACACACATGTAATGGAAACTAAGTCATGTATAAGTATGCAATGGTTGATTCTATGGTAAGGATGGTCTCTACTAGGTTTCTAAACTTTGTAAGTTCCAAATTGGTCATTTACCAAGATGGCAAAGTCCTTTGTAATTTGAGTTTTATCTCAAGACCATTTTAAAAATCCATTCATCATTTTATGTGGTGAAAATTATTTTTATCACCCAAAACTTTATGTTTTTCACCAAGTGAGTTGCTCTTGGCAAAGCTTGGTGTAAGTTTTTGTCCAAAACATTTTTCCTAAGGTTTTCCTTGCAAAAACATTTCCATCATAAAATCAATGAGTTTATTTGGCTAGAAAATGGCTAAGTTAAATAATTCAACCTAAATTCTACCAAAATCACTTTTAACACCAAGGGTTGGTTCCTAGGGTCAGTATGGTCACTACAAATCCTTTTGCAAAGGTTTTATCCTTAAATTCAATTTTAAACAATTTTTATACTCTAAACTAGCTCACAAAAGAATCTGCAAAACAAGCAAACAAACAGATACTATTTTCCAAACTAAGGCCATGGTTGGCTAGGGCTTGTCCTCCTGAATCCAACGACATAAAATTTGAAATTTTTGGACGTATGGTTTGAAAGTTACAAGGGTTTGAAGTTTGCAATTAAATCAGGTTCAGTTTTTAGTTTTAAACCTGGCCACGTGTCGTGTTCCTATTGGCTCATAACGGTTCGGTAGGATCGCGTGATGTGGACCGCAGGATTTAAGTGGGATTGTGCAGTGCAGATCAAACGTAACGGTTCAGGTTATGTGATCTATCGTGTGCATAGGATCGTGATCTAACGGCTCACATCGTATCAGTCAGGAACTGGCGGCGCTGCGGCGGCTACCGGCGGCGGAGCGGCCTGGCGGTGACGTTGCCGGCGATGCAGGAAGCGGGAGAGGAAAAAGGGATGCTCACCGAGTTCGTGAAGTGACGCTGATGCTCAACTCGCTTGCGGTTTGTCAGGGGGCGCACTGGTTCTGCCGTGATTCCTCGCCGGAGTTGAGGACGATGTCGGGCGCGTCAGGTGGTCGTCGTGGACGGCGCTGTGGATCACCTCAAAGCGAAATGACGACACAGTTTGATGCGCAGGAACAAGACAGAGTCGGGTGCGTGAACTAGAAGGCGCGGGGCGGTCAGATACTACCTGTGGGCTTCGCCGGAGATGAAGCAGACGGTGACGACGGTGTTCGTTGTCGAAGGCGAGGTTACAGGGTACCCGCGGTCGAGTTGGATGCACTAGCAGATGCGCATGAGAGTGGGGAAGCTGTGAGCTTGGTCGGGGAGGAGAGGAGCAGTGAGGGGCTGCCGGAATTGGCTTGGGAAGTCGTCGGAGCGGCGGCGGTATAGAGAGAATTGGAGGCAGCCTAGGGGCAGAATGGAGGCGACGTCTGGGGGAAATGACAGAGGAGAGGGAGGCTTTTAAGGGAGCGTGGTCGCTGCGAGTTAAGGTGGCCGTGTTAAAGCGAATTGATGCCGCGAAGTTACAGCAGGAAACGGCGACGAGGAGGGGAAGAACTGGTCGCGCGGGTGGTGAAGGAGAACAGTGGAAAGGGGGTCCAGCGGACAGTGGAAATAGAAGAGAGGAGGAGGTCCACCTGTCATACTCAGTGTGGTTCAGGAACAGGGTGCGAATCGTTTTTCTCGTGGGGTGAGGGACTGGGCTGTTTCCTGGGCTTGTTGGGCTGCCTGGGCTGGGTTGGCCAATCTCCATTTTTTTATTCTGTAACTTTTTCCTTTTCCTTTTCTGATTTCTGTTTTGAATTTCCAATCAATTATTCATCAAGTCAAACATTGTTTAAATCAATTCAAATAACATCCAACTTTGTGATATTGAAAATAGTTCTGTTTATTATTATGAACCAAAATCCAAAATAAAATAATAATTTTATTCTTTTTAAGAACCACTCTTTAATTTAAATAAAATGGTTCTTTTAGTTATTTAATAAAATAGGGTTTGTTTTAATTAATAAAATCTCCTTTTTAAATCCAAATATTTTCAAAACTAAATCAGTAGGTTTTATTTGGAAATAAGGAATACTTGGAAAGCTTGTTTAAAATAAAGTAACCTTTTATTTATGGTCCATTTACAATTAATTAAATGGTTCTCAGTTATTAAATCAAATATGATTTGTTTTATTGAGATAATTATTTTAAACCTAAAATAAAGTCAAAACACATTAGTGGGTTTTATTTGTGAAAACCAAATAATTGGGAAAACTTATTTTAAATAATTTAACAAGTTTTGATGTTTCAATTTAAATTAGTAAAACCTTTTATTTAAATAAGGTTGGATATTAAATCCTTATTAATTTATTTAAATAAACTTTAGTTAATTTAAATAATAAAATGTTTTAATACCAAAGCTTGGCCAAGGTTTTAATTTGGTTTTATAAAACATTCTTCATTTATAAACTTCTATTTCATTTAAAAAAAAATCTTTTCACTCAAGATTTTCAAAATAGTATTTCCAAATGTTTTTATTTTTCCTTTTATTAAATGTTTATCTTTTAGATCCCTTTGGGTTTTATTTAATTCAAATGGGTTTGAAGTTCCAATTGAATTCAAAAAGTTTTCTTCTGGCTAAGAAAATCAAACAAAGTTTTATTTTATTCATTTATTTTCACATTACAAGATTTGGAAAATCTTGGGATGTGACAGGCTACTACCCTTAAAATAAATCTCGTCCCGAGATTTGGGGAGGCTAGGGTTACAAGCAAGTTCAAACAATTAGGGTACTACCACCCTTAAAATATTTCAAACAAAAATTACATATTGTCCTTCTTGGGTCCTGGAAACTTCTCTAAGCAAACTTTTGCTTTATTCCTATGCTTGACTCATGGACCAAGGTTGAGTTTCTCCATAGGCTTGTTCAACTTGTTCTTCATCCTTTCTGGACAGTTGCTTGCATAATGTCCTGGATTCTTGAAGTTGAAACAATGAATGTCCTTGAGTTCTTTGCGTTGTTCTTGTGGACAAGTTACCACATAATGGCCTGGTTCTTTGCAGTTGTTGCACCATACTTGGTCAATCTCTTTATTCTTCTTGTTCTCTGGGCATCCACTGGAGTAGTGTCCCATTTCCTTACATTTACGACATTGTGCAAGGCTCATGTCTTGCTTGGGCTTCTTGATTTTCTTTGATCCTTTGAATTGGGTTGTCTTGTTTGGAGGTATGAGTGGTCCTCTTCCTTTGGTAGATTTGGATCCTTCCTGCTTCCTTTGTTCTACCATGGCATAGATGGGACATTGGTCAGGAGTATGATCACTCCCTTCACAAAGGTAACAAGTAGCTTGAGAGGTGGGGCATTGTCCAACAGGATGATCTTCTTCACAATTGGGGCATTGTCCTTCATGCTCCTTGGAAGTATGATCCTTGTCTCCACATATAGTGCAAGCTGGGGCTCCATCCAGAATAACATTCTTGTCAGCCTTGTTATCATAGACTTCTTTGGGGTAGTTTTCCTCCATGTTGATCATTTGATTAGTCACCTTAAGCATCAGTTGGGATTGCTCTTCCAAAAATTTTTGTAGTGCTGGATCTTTAACACTATTGTTGACTATGAACTGAGCTGTCAGTTGGTTCAACTGGTGTTGGGTTGCTATGAGCTCTTTCATGCTGTCAGCTTGATTGGTGTTGATGACATCAACCTTGGAGTCTTTCGGAGTAGTCATCTGTTTGGGTTGAAGGGAGGTTAGAATAGGCAAGATTTTTCTAAGGAATCAATTCTAATCTCACACACCACAATTTACACAAACAATGTGCATGCAATCACAACCAAATATTTCACTCAAACAATGTTCAAGCACATACTTAGGCAACAAAATATTTTTGTTACACCACATAAGTTGGTGGTTTAGACTTAACTAAATTATGGTGGTCCATCTATATGGTTCACTTGTGATCTTTCCATCTTTCTTGGTTGATTCTTCTTGTATGAGATCATGGTTTCCTTGAGAAAAACTCCTGGTTACAATACTTCAAAGTTGTTGATGGTTTCTTCTTATTTTGCATTCCCTCGGTCTCTAATTCTTAAGTAAGATTTCCTTGTCTCACTTGTGGTCCTTAGTAGTTTCCATGTTGGAAGTCCTTGGTGAACATGCTGAAGATGTTGAAGTCATTAGAGCTGAAGAAGTTGAAGAAGTCCTTTACACATGGTGTAGTCTTTGGCCATGGGGTTGGTTTTTCCATCAGGTTTGAAATAGAAGAGATGTAGAGTTGAAACCAAAATGGTTGAGGAAAGAGTTTACAAGTGTTTTTGTAAATAAGTTTTTGGAACAAAATAACTCTTATTTTTCTAAGGGTCTTTGTCCAATCTTAGGTTTACAAATCCTACAGGCAACACAATGCTCTGATACCATCTGTAGAGATCTCAACCTGGTAAGGTAGATTCCTCATGTGTTTTACAATGCTAGTCCCTGGATCAATAGCTAGCATCCACAGTTAAGATGTACTATCAAGATACAAAGGTCATAACATAACTTTATAACCAGGAATAACATAATTTTATTACATCATACATAGCTCATTGGGCTATTACATTACATTGCAGCGGAATAACTATAGTCATGGGGTCCTTCATCTTCAAAGTGTCACAGGCAGATGTTGGTTGTAGACTTTGTAACCCTAAACAAACAATCTTCTCAAATATCAATCAAAACCTGCAACATTACAAGTTATAGCCACAAGGTCAATACATTTGAATTGTATTGGCAAGTTTCACTTCTATGTGTAATATGAGTGGATCCTATCAATACATGCATATTTGGCTAAGTAGAGTTTAAGGCTTATTTGCATAAAGCAACATTTATCCTATCTTTTCAAAATGGTTTTGGTCCTTTGTCAAATCTCTTTTCCATGTTCCTTGAACTCCTTGGTAGAAACTCAAGTGTTCAAGTCCTTGTCAAAATCCCTTGAGCTACTTGGAAACCCCAAGTACAACAAGTTTTGTTAAATCTCATGAGTTCCTTGGTAACCCCAAGTACATCATGCTCTTGAGCACCTTGGTATCCCCAAGTGCAACAAGCTTTATCAAATCTCTTTGAATTCCTTGGTACCCCCAAGTGCATCAAGTTTTTATATTAGAAGTTGGAATGTCGAGATCTCCCATGGTTCAAACTTTAGTTGCTCAGTATTGTCCATAACCGGGGACACGGCTAAGTACTTAGATTTTATTAACTTCTGCAGAAGGAGTACACTTTACCCACATGACACAATCCCATCTTGTTGCCACCAGTGGCCTACTGGATTAGTGCTCACCAAGATGGAGTACTGGCAGACTGAGAGTGTGACGAAGTCTTTCCAAAAGGTCCTCCCATACATCATTGCTAGCTTGTCTTCAGCCCCCATGAAGCATTCCAGATCCCCATGTCCGGTAACTAAAGACAATGTATGGGTCTTCCTAATGTAGTTGACTAAGCCAGAGCCATAATAGCATGTGGTTGCACACGAAAGCCACAATTGGAGAAACATGTTCAATCTCTAAGTTTCCTAGGTGGTTTTCATTTGGAGCACAACACAAAGTGATTGCCATAGACATGGTTCCCTTTTGTTGCCACCTTCTCCAAAACATAAAGAGTCCACCACCTAGGTGGTTCATTGAGTCCTTGTTTTATTATGCAAAAACACAAGTCCTTTTCTCAACCTTTGTAATATCTCAACATGTATCTCTTTTCAAAACATAGCATGGCTAAACATGTACAACTTCAATATTTTCACTAAGGAGTGTAGAGGGAATCCTATTAGGATTAGCATAGCATAAGTATAAAACATTTTCATGCATGTATACAAAACCCACTAAGTATAATGAAAATAGTAGGTCTTTTGTATGATAGTGTAACTTGCCTTTTTGGTAGGGAATGAGGGTTTACTTCTTGATCTTGTTAGTCTCACACTTTGCTAATTTCACTACAATCAATCAAACAAGCATGGTATCAAGTAGCATTCCAAACCAATATTCAAACAATCTTCCACACACACAAGTAATGGAAACTAAGTCATGTATAAGTATGCAATGGTTGATTCTATGGTAAGGATGGTCTCTACTAGGTTTCTAAACTTTGTAAGTTCCAAATTGGTCATCTACCAAGATGGCAAAGTCCTTTGTAATTTGAGTTTTATCTCAAGACCATTTTAAAAATCCATTCATCATTTTATGTGGTGAAAATTATTTTTATCACCCAAAACTTTATGTTTTTCACCAAGTGAGTTGCTCTTGGCAAAGCTTGGTGTAAGTTTTTGTCCAAAACATTTTTCCTAAGGTTTTCCTTGCAAAAACATTTCCAATAATCAACCTAAATTCTACCAAAATCACTTTTAACACCAAGGGTTGGTTCCTAGGGTCAGTATGGTCACTACAAATCCTTTTGCAAAGGTTTTATCCTTAAATTCAATTTTAAACAATTTTTATACTCTAAACTAGATCACAAAAGAATCTGCAAAAACAAGCAAACAAACAGATACTATTTTCCAAACTAAGGCCATGGTTGGCTAGGGCTTGTCCTCCTGAATCCAACGACATAAAATTTGAAATTTTTGGACGTATGGTTTGAAAGTTACAAGGGTTTGAAGTTTGCAATTAAATCAGGTTCAAATCTGTTTTTAGTTTTAAACCTGGCCACGTGTCGTGTTCCTATTGGCTCATAACGGTTCGGTAGGATCGCGTGATGTGGACCACAGGATTTAAGTGGGATTGTGCTGTGCAGATCAAACGTAACGGTTCAGGTTAAGTGATCTATCGTGTGCATAGGATCGTGATCTAACGGCTCACATCGTATCAGCCAGGAACTGGCGGCGCTGCGGTGGCTACCGGCGGCGGAGCGGCCTGGCGGTGATGTTGCCGGTGATGCAGGCAGCGGGAGAGGAAAAAGGGATGCTCACCGAGTTCGTGAAGTGACGCTGATGCTCAACTCGCTTGCGGTTTGTCAGGGGGCGCACTGGTTCAGCCGTGATTCCTCGCCGGAGTTGAGGACGGCGTCGGGCGCATCAGGTGGTCGTCGTGGACGGCGCTGTGGATCACCTCAAAGCGAAATGACGACACGGTTATATGCGCAGGAACAAGAAAGAGTCGAGTGCGTGAACTAGAAGGCGCGGGGCGGTTAGATACTACCTGTGGGCTTCGCCGGAGATGAAGCAGACGGTGACGATGGTGGTCGTTGTCGAAGGCGAGGTTACAGGGTACCCGCGGTCGAGTTGGATGCACTAGCAGATGCGCCTGAGAGTGGGGAAGCTGTGAGCTTGGTCGGGGAGGAGAGGAGCGGTGAGGGGCTGCCGGAATTGGCTTGGGAAGTCGTCGGAGCGGCGGCGGTATAAAGAGAATTGGAGGCAGCCTAGGGGCAGAATGGAGGCGACGTCTGGGGGAAATGACAGAGGAGAGGGAGGCTTTTAAGGGAGCATGGTCGCTGCGAGTTAAGGTGGCCGTGTTAAAGCGAATTGATGCCGCGAAGTTACAGCAGGAAACGGCGACGAGGAGGGGAAGAACTGGTCGCGCGGGTGGTGAAGGAGAACAGTGGAAAGGGGGTCCAGCGGTCAGTGGAAATAGAAGAGAGGAGGAGGTCCACCTGTCATACTCAGTGTGGTTCAGGAACAGGGTGCGAATCGTTTTTCTCGCGGGGTGAGGGACTGGGCTGTTTCCTGGGCTTGTTGGGCTGCCTGGGCTGGGTTGGCCAATCTCCATTTTTTTTATTCTGTAACTTTTTCCTTTTCTTTTTCTGATTTCTGTTTTGAATTTCCAATCAATTATTCATCAAGTCAAACATTTTTTAAATCAATTCAAATAACATCCAACTTTGTGATATTGAAAATAGTTCTGTTTATTATTATGAACCAAAATCCAAAATAAAATAATAATTTTATTCTTTTTAACAACCACTCTTTAATTTAAATAAAATGGTTCTTTTAGTTATTTAATAAAATAGGGTTTTGTTTTAATTAATAAAATCTCCTTTTTAAATCCAAATATTTTCAAAACTAAATCAGTAGGTTTTATTTGGAAATAAGGAATACTTGGAAAGCTTGTTTAAAATAAAGTAACCTTTTATTTATGGTCCATTTACAATTAATTAAATGGTTCTCAGTTATTAAATCAAATATGATTTGTTTTATTGAGATAATTATTTTAAACCTAAAATAAAGTCAAAACACATTAGTGGGTTTTATTTGTGAAAACCAAATAATTGGGAATACTTATTTTAAATAATTTAACAAGTTTTGATGTTTCAATTTAAATTAGTAAAACCTTTTATTTAAATAATGTTGGATATTAAATCCTTATTAATTTATTTAAATAAACTTTAGTTAATTTAAATAATAAAATGTTTTAATACCAAAGCTTGGCCAAGGTTTTAATTTGGTTTTATAAAACATTCTTCATTTATAATCTTCTATTTCATTTTAAAAAAAAATCTTTTCACTCAAGATTTTCAAAATAGTATTTCCAAATGTTTTTATTTTTCCTTTTATTAAATGTTTATCTTTTAGATCCCTTTGGGTTTGATTTAATTCAAATGGGTTTGAAGTTCCAATTGAATTCAAAAAGTTTTCTTCTAGCTAAGAAAATCAAATAAAGTTTTATTTTATTCATTTATTTTCACATTACAAGATTTGGAAAATCTTGGGATGTGACAACATGTTTCTCGCTCATTCTAATTTCATAATTGTTTTAATATTGTTGGGCTAACTTAATTGGGATCTTTTCAAAGAAAATTCAAAACTGTTTATGAAAGTAGGACAAAGTTATTTGCAAATGCAAGCCAGACACAGCTCCACTTGCCAAATATGCATATAGATGTTAGTACTATTGTCTCCATTACTAGCTCTACTTGCCATACATTCCATGTATTGACCCTTCGGGGCTGTTGAGTTTTATGCTGCAGGTTATTCCGATTCTGATTGATCGTTATAGGCCATGGTACTCCACTCGGCACTTGTTCACTTGTGGGCAATTTGAAGATTGGAGGATTTACTCGCTTTTGTTGCTACCTGAACAATTTGAGCTAGCTTTATGCTAAGCCTTTACATTGTAATAATGGTACTCTGGATCTTATAGATCATGATACACGGTTATTTGCTATGATTATCTATCTTACTCTATTGTGGGCCAATGAACCGATCCAGGGATTGGCATGTCACATAGAGGCCACGGTCTTATCAGAACCGGGGTGTCACAGGATGGTATCAGAGCCCGTGTGTCGACTGTAGGATCGTAACCTAGGATTGGATTAGGAAGCCATAGAATTATTAAGCCTATATTAACACTATCTTTCCTCTTATGCCTTTCACCCTCGTAGATTCTTACCATATGCTATTCTCACACTTTCCTCTTTTACTTGATAGATGGGAGACGTCAGGACCGAGTATGTCACCATGGAGTCACCAAGGCCCTTTGCAAGGTAGTTAGCTCAGCTCTCTTAGTCATTGGGATTGCCACTGCCTATGTTCAAGGGAAGAAGGCTGTACACCTATGGATATGGAGAGGATGCATGGGAGATCACTACCTTCATATTCAGAGATGCCGCCTTGCCAAACCCTGCGCACTTGGTCTACACCAAGATATACTGCAACTAGGGACTTGGAATCAACTTGGCTGTACATGAAGCCCTGTCTCGCTAGTGCCACAATGTCCGACACCTACTGCCTGCAGATTCACCCTACCGTGATTATGGAAGGCGTGATGAAGAAGGGAACGTTGTGATTACCCCGGGTGACAGGAACAACATGCCGCCCCGTCGGAGGCACATAGTGGACATGGAAAGAGAGAATGGAGCTCTAGCAGAGAAGGTGAGGATGTTGAAGGAGATAGCAGACTTTACTAGCAATGGAATGGTGGTCCAAGGACAGGAGATAGACACTCTGCATGAAGCTGTGGGAGTTATGGAGACTGTCCTGATAGCCAGAGATGATACCATAGCCCATCTTCATGGTACTGTGCAAGAGAACACTCAGAACATACAACAGTTGCAAGGGATCGTCCAGGAAAGGGACCAAACCATTGAAGTTATGACAGCCCAGATTTCCGCTCTCCAAGCACAGCTGAATCCACCCTCTGATGATGACAATGGAGATGATGGCAACAATGGGGATGATGATGACAGTGGAGACGATGATGATGAGGACGAGGATGACGATGATGGAGACGATGATGGTGGAGGAGATGAAGCTGTTGCTGCAGCAGCTGAGGATGAAGAAGAAGAGGAGGATCCAGAAGAGGTGGAGTTTGAAGTCTCAAGTGATGGTTCAGGAGAGGTGTACACTCCGCCGCCATGGTTGTACCGCGAGCCGAAGCGCCAACGCATGACCGCAAGGACCTACCTCAATCTCTTCAAGAAGTAGATAGAAGTCCACCAATTAGTCCACGTTAGGCGAATTCGTTAGGATTAGTCTCGATCATTATGAAGCTTAGTTCGTGCTAGTTTAAAAGTGTTTAGTTGCTTATTTGTGTACTCCAATATCCCAGGAATTATTTGTGCGAATTTTAATGAAAGAGTTATGGCAATTTGGTTATCATCTGTGTGTTTTTCGCTGCAGTTTTTCTGCTGATACAGCAGTACTGCGTGATTTTTAATATTTTTCTGATAACTCGGAAAAATCTGAAAAAAATTGGGCTGATGCTAAACTCTCTGTGACATATGCACAAAAATTGGCTAATTTTTCTGACGAGTTTAAGTCAGGCGGAAAAATTCGTGAACGCTGTTGTACTGTTCTGGCAGAATTGCTGTTTTGGTTGATTAGTTGATCTATTGTTTAGTTAACCATTGCCAACTCTTGCAAAACTATTTCAGTAGGTATATACTGCTAGGATAACACCTGGGATGTTGCTGGATTGCTTGTTTGTTGATGTGTTGCTTGCTTGTGATTGTCTGCTACTGTTTGTTGTTGATTGATCATATGCATGGGTAGAATCCTATTGTCGTAGTTGATTCTTTCTAAACTTACCTATGCTGAACCGCAGATGCCTCCCCGCTGACAACCCACTGAGATGGAGCAGCTCATGGCAGCTCAGGCACAGCTGACCCAAGTGATGACCCAGTTCATGGCGAATCAGAACAACAACAATGGAAACAATCAGCCTCAAGGAGATGCTCTCACCAGATTTCCGAGGTTAAGGCCAGCTAAGTTCTCTACTGCATCGGAACCAATGGTTGCTCTCGACTGGTTGCGTTCAGTCAACAAGGATCTAGTAACTATCGGATGCACTAATGATGAGAAGGTGAGGTTTCCCGCTCACCTACTGGAAGGACCAACCGCTTCTTGGTGGGACACTTTTCAGATCACCCACCCGCTGGATACCGTGACTTGGGCAATGTTTGAGGAAGGTTTTAGGACCAACCACGTGTCTTCAGGAGTTCTGAGCCTGAAGAGGAAGGAGTTCCGCAACTTGCGCCAAACCAATCGCACCGTGGCCGAGTACATTGAGGAGTTCAACAACTTGTCCCGTTATGCACCTGAGGATGTTGACACTGATGCCAAAAGGAGGGAGAGATTCCTGGATGGCCTCAGTGATGAGCTTTCAGTACAGCTACTGGTGGTTTATTGCCCCACTTTCCAGGAGCTTATGGACAAGGCCAGAATCTTGGAGGGGAAGCACAAGCAAGTGGAGAACCGCAAGAGAAAGAGCAATACTCATCACTCTGGTTCACACCACAAGACTCGCACTTCATATGATGGATACTCCAAGCATGGAGAAAGTGACCATGGGAGCTGTAACACCCTCAGAATCGGACCTATGCAAGTTTTAGCGAAACCCGCCAAACCCGCATAGAAACGATTCAAAGGTGCCCACCAGGCACTTCCGTGCGGGTGGAAAACAAAGTAATAACATTACACAACAGTCCTCGATGGGACCCACAGAACAGATATATATATACAGCAGCGACTCAAAGAATCAAGAATACAGATATACGATACAAAGATCCAAATCACCTGTAAAACGATACAGCGTCCGACTACGGGCAAGATGCAAATGGGGCTAAGAGCCCTGAAGAATAACCAATGGCGTCCATAACCCTGCCCAGGCCAAGCCGGAAGGGTAACCCTGCTAACGGCGTCGATCTCAAAACCTGCTTAAACAAAAGGGGTGCCGACAAAGGGCAGAGGAAAAAGAGGAGCGTCAGTACTGAGGCCAGTACACGGCGAGACTAGAATTCGGCGGTCCTCGCCTACATAGGTATGGTGGACTGAAGCGGCAGCGGCAGCATGCACTAAACACCCTATAGAGACTTGATGCAACTGGCGGTTATCAGAGAGGGATAAGAATGACCTATCCGGATCCAACCTGAAGCTAACACCAAACAAACCCATCCTGGTGTTTCCCCCTCGAGACCAAACGAGGAAGTCAACCGAGGAACTCACACAGTTGGCAGTTTTACTTCTTCAGTTGTCGTTGCAGCAATTACTAGTCAGGTTTAGATATTCATCCTGATAAAATAAGCAGTGGGCCATTTTAGTTAACCATTCCGTTGTAGTGGCATCACTTACTAGTCAGATACAATTAACATGAGATGACCCCAAAACCCAGCAGTTATTGGTACTTTTATTTAGCCATTCCGTTGTAGTTGCAATATTTACTAGTCAGGTACAATGGTCGCAAGCGACAATCCAAACAAGCAGTTGTGGGCAGTATTATTTAGCCATTCCATTATAGTGAAGCTGATTACTAGTCATTATAAAATCAAATTTATAGCAATAAACTTTAGTTATGCTTGTCTATGGTCGAGATACTGTGCTCCAAGTCGTCCATAACCGCGGACACGGCTTTCAGAAAGTTTTAACCCGGCCGGGGTGCACAAATAGCAACACACACACGATCAACCTCGGAAAAACCAAATCAAAACCCAACGAGGTCTTCACGACAGAGCAATCACAGGATTCAGAAATATTTCAGGGGGCCACCCCTTGGAGTACACCCGCAACGAAGTAAGCAAGCTCCGAGACGGACTCAAGGTTTGCGACAATGGCTGTAAACGACAGCAAATCCCCAAACGGGGACTGTCGATACCGCGAAAACATTCCGCTTCCAAAAAAGTACAGCGTGCTCCTCACACAATCGTAAATAAAGCAGTAAAGCATGGCATAAGGATAGTAAATAAAACCTCAAACTAGTTGTGGCCCCAAGAAATAAGACGGAATCAAGCTCTGGCTAAGGGGGGCCCATACTCCCCATATGTGGATAGCGCGATAAATCAAGGAACAGGTATCAAGTACTCGGGGTCCTACGGGACACAAGTGGGCGTTCGGAAACCAAATATTATCTATCACCCACCGATGCCTCTGCTTACTTCAATTTTAGTTGTTAAACAGGAATTAAAGTGTACGATAAGTAAAACTATGATCATCTCCAACAACAAACATGCGGCAAGGCTCCAACAACTGTGGCAATTGACGACACGCAGCCGCACTTGAGCAAGCGACTAAGACGCGCAGGTCCAACTATCTACCAAACAACAGGTAATAGGAGGTGGCCATGGCAATATAGGGCTGCAAGGGATATCACGGGTACGAAAACTAGAGCATCGCAACACAGATAGCAATAGATCAACAGGAGGGAATAAATACTATAAAAGTAAGATAGGTAGAAAGGGGGAGATGCTCGCCTGAAAACATTGACGAAGGGTTCAACCGAAGATCGGGGCGAAGCTCACATCAACTCAACGGCCTTATCCGCGAAGAACCAAAACACTAGAGGAAACACCGGATGCAATATTTAATACAACGGCAGAAGATCGGCATGATGCATGTATGATGTATGGCATGGAAAAGATGCGATGCAATTAAGTCAATATTAAGTGGAACCGGGGTCCCGACAATCAATTAGATGGTTCAAGTTGTTGATCTACCCCGCAATTAATATGTTGTTTTAACATGGCAGAAGATAGCACCGGGTTCGCTACACAAATTTAAATGAGGCCAATATAAGGCTAGATTTGCCCGCATATGGACCCCATATTTAATTATTAGGTGAATCGGCATAAGGCCCCCAAACCACAGACAAGGATGCATGCATGAACAATTAAAATGCAACAAGTTGTATTATGTTATAATATAGGGTTTCGGGAAGGGGTTCACACATTAGGGTTCGGCAAATCTTGGGGTTCCGGGGTTCGGGGTTCGGTCTCAGGGTCCAGGGTCCGATGGATCGTTCTCGGACTACTAGATAGATCTTGTCGCACGGCGCTCGCGTAGTAGATCTTGTTGTTCTGTGTCGGTGACCTCGGCATCCGGGAAGCAGGACTTGGTTCGGCGTCAGGAACGCATCGGATTCTTCCGTGTCGCTGTCGTTCTTGTCGTCATGCAGATCTTGACGGGTTCACGGGTCGGTTCAGACTCGGTTGCGGTAGATCTTGGCCATGTCGAAGTTCTTGCCGGGGGTTCGTCGAGGGTCACAGGTTCGGTACAGTCTTCATGTGGTAGATCTTGTCGAGTTCACTGCAACGGCCTTGTGGTTCCGATGACGATCTTGGCGGTTCCATGATGGAGTTCTGGGAGTGCGGCGTTATCCACTTCATGTTTCCAGTTGCGAGTGTGGTCGACGAGCTTGGATTTAACGTCGAAGTTCTTGATGTTCTCTCTCGGAGATCTTGTGGTTCCCCTTGGTTTGTCGATGTCGATTTGCATTGGCCGCGGTTGTTTTGGGGAACACCGACGGTTGTCTCGGCACACACACATACGGACGCATCTTTTTGTTTTGTAGGCGTCATAGATGAACATTAAGCTCCACAAGGGAGCCGCGGAACGGCTGGCGATGACGGTTGCTGCAGGGAAGCAGTTGGTCAGGAGGAGGGTGACCGCAGCGGCGCTGGGCCGCGGAGCCATGGTGGATGCTAGGCTGGTGGGGTGGGGGCCAAGGCGGCGGCCGGACAGAGGCTCCCGCGGCAAGGTGGATGGCGGCAGATGCTGGTGAAGACGGGATGCTCAGCGCAGGGCGAGGCGGCATGGAGCCGGGGTGGAGGGCGCGAGGCTGCGGGAGGCGCCGCGTCGGGCCGGAGGAGGAGCGGTGGCCGACGGTGAGGACGAGGGGGGACGCCTGGCGCGGGGAGCGGGTGAGGCAGACGGGGGCGGAGGGGCGTGGCCGCCGCGGTCGGGGGCCGGCGCCGGGGCCAGGACGGCCGGAGGAGAGGACCCCGATGGCAGACGGCAACGGGGCTCGCGGGACGGAGGAGGCCCGTCGGCCGGCGCTGGAGCTTGGTGAGGGATGTGGGGAAAGCGGCAGAGGCGGCCGGAGGAGGTTGAGGGCGAGCGGCGGACGAGGTTGGCGGCGGGGTGGACGGAGCTGAGGGAGGGAGATGGCCGCGCGCGGGGGAGGGCGCGCGCCGGAGCTCGCGGACGGAGGCGGGGCCGCCGGGGCCGCGGGGCGCGCGGAGCGACGGGCGGTGGAGCCTGGGGTCGGGGAGGGGCGTGTAGCTCGTCGGGGCTGGCGCGGCAGCGGCCGGCGACGGGAGGGAGCGGCAGTGGCCGGCGGGGTGCACCGCGTGGGGCTGCAGGCGGGTGGAGGAAGACGATGGGAGAGGAGGGCGAGCGCGTGAGGGAGAGAGCCGGGGTGGGGACGGGGCGCTGCGGGTGTCGCGTGCGTGCGCGTGGGGTCCGTGAGTGGGGCCCAGTGGCGGGGCCCGGGGACAGGGGGGACAGGGGTGTGTGTGGCTGGCGAGCAGTTGGGGGAGGGGTGAGGCTGAGAGGGTGGGGCCGGGTGCGGGCCAGAGGGTGGGGAGGAGGCGCGTGGCAGGTAGGGGGTGTGTCCAGGTGGAGTGGAGGTGAGGGAGTGGGGGTTAGGTGGCGGCATGGGGTTGGTTAGAGGGGAGGGAGAGGGTGAGGTGGCGAGAGATGATAGGCTGGGGTGAGGTGGAGGGAAGGGCTGGGTAGGTTAGTTGGTAGCTGTAGGATTAATGGGGTGGGCCAATTTAATTTCTGGGGTGGTCGTTCGGGTCGATTCGGCCCGTTCGACTGCCCCACTAAAATAGTTTAATAATTTTATTTAATTAAACGGACCGTTTGCAAAACATATTTAGTCAAACAAAATATTCCGGCGACCCGGGTTTGCGTTTGAATTAAGACGGGCGTTTAGAAAACATGAACCGGTTTTTCCGCAAATAATTTTATGCAAGCAAATGCAAGATGATGACGATGCTCAAATGCAATGTGGCATGATGACATGAGCATGCGGTCATGATGATGCAATGCACAAAAACAACGCGATTTTCTAGTAGTGGTTTTGAGGGATGCCACAATTCGACACCACTAACAATGGATCTCGCCATCGAGATCCGCCTCATGGTACCAGAAGGAAAGGTCGGCGATCTGCGTCTTCTCGCTTCGTGTAGATCCTCGCGACACCACTAACAAGAGGTCGTTGTCCGTGATCGTCGAGAGAGCACTACGGAAACAAAAGGTCGAAGGTAGAGGTATCAACAAATAGAGCCACCTCTAGCTTCCGATGGAAAGGGAGAACCGATGAATTCTCATCCACTTCAATGTACAAAAGCGAATAGAAGGGGTAGTCGGCATGGGGGCCAATCCATCACGCACCCAAACTATTACTCTGCACAATCAGTGGTATAGCATGCAACCATTCTCGGAATCAGACTGAAGATCTCGACAAGCGAGGTTCGGAAGCAAAGGAGTGATGCAGACTCTGCATCGGGACTGGCGTAGATGATGTCGTCGCGTCGGAAAACACCGGAAGGCACAAACAAGGAACAAAGAATGGTACCACCGTAGACGGATTCTTCAAGCAGCATGAACACCGGATGGTAGAACACCGTTTCCAAGGGAGGAAGCGAAACCCTGAAGGTACGACGGAAACCCAACCACGAGAATTCCTGGACTCGAAGAGAAAGAAGAGAGCGGATTCAAAACACGTAGAGATAAGAGGAGAATAGCAGAGGGGTAAGGAGTAAAATCAGACCTAATCAGAACTATCCAACCGATTTTGAAAAATAGTTTTGACACTCTACTTCGGCCGTTAGCTAGGTTATCCTACAGGCTGGACTTGTGGGGTATCGTAACTGCTGAGCTCTGATACCACTCTGTAACACCCTCAGAATCGGACCTATGCAAGTTTTAGCGAAGCCCGCCAAACCCGCATAGAAACGATTCAAAGGTGCCCACCAGGCACTTTCGTGCGGGTGGAAAACGAAGTAATAACATTACACAACAGTCCTCGATGGGACCCACAGAACAGATATATATATACAGCAGCGACTCAAAGAATCAAGAATACAGATATACGATACAAAGATCCAAATCACCTGTAAAACGATACAGCGTCCGACTACGGGCAAGATGCAAATGGGGCTAAGAGCCCTGAAGAATAACCAATGGCGTCCATAACCCTGCCCAGGCCAAGCCGGAAGGGTAACCCTGCTAACGGCATCGATCTCAAAACCTGCTTAAACAAAAGGGGTGCCGACAAAGGGCAGAGGAAAAAGAGGAGCGTCAGTACTGAGGCCAGTACACGGCGAGACTAGAATTTGGCGGTCCTCGCCTACATAGGTATGGTGGACTGAAGCGGCAGCGGCAGCATGCACTAAACACCCTATAGAGACTCGATGCAACTGGCGGATATCAGAGAGGGATAAGAATGACCTATCCGGATCCAACCTGAAGCTAACACCAAACAAACCCATCCTGGTGTTTCCCCCTCGAGACCAAACGAGGAAGTCAACCGAGGAACTCACACAGTTGGCAGTTTTACTTCTTCAGTTGTCGTTGCAGCAATTACTAGTCAGGTTTAGATATTCATCCTGATAAAATAAGCAGTGGGCCATTTTAGTTAACCATTCCGTTGTAGTGGCATCACTTACTAGTCAGATACAATTAACATGAGATGACCCCAAAACCCAGCAGTTATTGGTACTTTTATTTAGCCATTCTGTTGTAGTTGCAATATTTACTAGTCAGGTACAATGGTCGCAAGCGACAATCCAAACAAGCAGTTGTGGGCAGTATTATTTAGGCATTCCATTATAGTGAAGCTGATTACTAGTCATTATAAAATCAAATTTATAGCAATAAACTTTAGTTATGCTTGTCTATGGTCGAGATACTGTGCTCCAAGTCGTCCATAACCGCGGACACAGCTTTCAGAAAGTTTTAACCCGGCCGGGGTGCACAAATAGCAACACACACGCGATCAACCTCGAAAAAACCAAATCAAAACCCAACGAGGTCTTCACGACAGAGCAATCACAGGATTCAGAAATATTTCAGGGGGCCACCCCTTGGAGTACACCCGCAACGAAGTAAGCAAGCTCCGAGACGGACTCAAGGTTTGCGACAATGGCTGTAAACGACAGCAAATCCCCAACGGGGACTGTCGATACCCCGCGAAAACATTCCGCTTCCAAACAGTACAGCGTGCTCCTCACACAATCGTAAATAAAGCAGTAAAGCATGGCATAGGTACAGGATAGTAAATAAAACCTCAAACTAGTTGTGGCCCCAAGAAATAAGACGGAATCAAGCTCTGGCTAAGGGGGGCCCGTACTCCCCGTATGTGGATAGCGCGATAAATCAAGGAACATGTATCAAGTACTCGGGGTCCTACGGGACACAAGTGGGCGTTCGGAAACCAAATATTATCTATCACCCACCGATGCCTCTGCTTACTTCAATTTTAGTTGTTAAACAGGAATTAAAGTGTACGATAAGTAAAACTATGATCATCTCCAACAACAAACATGCGGCAAGGCTCCAACAACTGTGGCAATTGACGACACGCAGCCGCACTTGAGCAAGCGACTAAGACGCGCAGGTCCAACTATCTACCAAACAACAGGTAATAGGAGGTGGCCATGGCAATATAGGGCTGCAAGGGATATCACGGGTACGAAAACTAGAGCATCGCAACACAGATAGCAATAGATCAACAGGAGGGAATAAATACTATAAAAGTAAGAAAGGTAGAAAGGGGGAGATGCTCGCCTGAAAACATTGACGAAGGGTTCAACCGAAGATCGGGGCGAAGCTCACATCAACTCAACGGCCTTATCCGCGAAGAACCAAAACACTAGAGGAAACACCGGATGCAATATTTAATACAACGGCAGAAGATCGGCATGATGCATGTATGATGTATGGCATGGCAAAGATGCGATGCAATTAAGTCAATATTAAGTGGAACCAGGGTCCCGACAATCAATTAGATGGTTCAAGTTGTTGATCTACCCCGCAATTAATATGTTGTTTTAACATGTCAGAAGATAGCACCGGGTTCGCTACACAAATTTAAATGAGGCCAATATAACGCTAGATTTGCCCGCATATGGACCCCATATTTAATTATTAGGTGAATCGGCATAAGGCCCCCAAACAACAGACAAGGATGCATGCATGAACAATTAAAATGCAACAAGTTGTATTATGTTATAAAATAGGGTTTCGGGAAGGGGTTCACACATTAGGGTTCGGCAGATCTTGGGGTTCCGGGGTTCGGGGTTCGGTCTCAGGGTCCAGGGTCCTACGGATCGTTCTCGGACTACTAGATAGATCTTGTCGCACGGCGCCCGCGTAGTAGATCTTGTTGTTCTGTGTCGGTGACCTCGGCATCCGGGAAGCAGGACTTGGTTCGGCGTCAGGAACGCATCGGATTCTTCCGTGTCGCTGTCGTTCTTGTCGTCATGCAGATCTTGACAGGTTCACGGGTCGGGTCGGACTCGGTTGCGGTAGATCTTGGCCATGTAGAAGTTCTTGCCGGGGGTTCGTCGAGGGTCACAGGTTCGGTACGGTCTTCATGTGGTAGATCTTGTCGAGTTCACTGCAACAGCCTTGTGGTTCCGATGACGATCTTGGCGGTTCCATGATGGAGTTCTGGGAGTGCGGCGTTATCCACTTCATGTTTCCAGTTGCGAGTGTGGTCGACGAGCTTGGATTTAACGTCGAGTTCTTGATGTTCTCTCTCGGAGATTTGTGGTTCCCCTTGGTTTGTCGATTCGATTTGCATTGGCCGCGGTTGTTTTTGGGGAACACAGACGGTTGTCTCGGCACACACACATACGGACGCATCTTGTTGTTTTGTAGGCGTCATAGATGAACATTAAGCTCCACAAGGGAGCCGCGGAACGGCTGGCGATGACGGTTGCTGCAGGGAAGCAGTTGGTCAGGAGGAGGGTGACCGCAGCGGCGCTGGGCCGCGGAGCCATGGTGGATGATGCTGGTGGGGTGGGGGCCAAGGCGGCGGCCGGACAGAGGCTCCCGCGGCAAGGTGGATGGCGGCAGATGCTGGTGAAGACGGGATGCTCAGGGCAGGGCGAGGCGGCATGGAGCCGGGGTGGAGGGCGCGAGGCTGCGGAGGCGCGCGTCGGGCCAGAGGAGGAGCGGTGGCCGGCGGTGAGGACGAGGGGGGACGCCTGGCGCGGGGAGCGGGTGAGGCAGACGGGGGCGGAGGGGCGTGGCCGCCGCGGTCGGGGGCCGGCACCGGGGCCAGGACGGCCGGAGGAGAGGACCCCGGTGGCAGACGGCAACGGGGCTCGCGGGACGGAGGAGGCCTGTCGGCCGGCCGGCGCTAGAGCTTGGTGAGGGCTGGGGGGAAAGCGGCGGAGGCGGCCGAGGAGGTTGAGGGCGAGCGCGGCGAGGTTGGCGGCGGGGTGGACGGAGCTGAGGGAGGGAGATGGCCGCGCGCGGGGGAGGGCGCGCGCCGGAGCTCGCGGACGAGGCGGGGCGCCGGGCCGCGGGGCGCGCGGAGCGGCGGGCGGTGGAGCCTGGGGTCGGGGAGGGGCGTGTAGCTCGCCGGGGCTGGCACGGCAGCGGCCGGCGATGGGAGGGAGCGGCGGTGGCCGGCGGGGTGCACCGCGTGGGGCTGCAGGCGGGTGGAGGAAGACGATGGGAGAGGAGGGCCAGCGCGTGAGGGAGAGAGCCGGGGTGGGGACGGGGCGCTGCGGGTGTCGCGTGCGTGCGCAGCGGAAGCGTGAGTGGGGCCCAGGGGCGGGGCCCGGGGACAGGGGGGCCAGGGGTGTGTGTGGCTGGCGAGCAGTTGGGCGAGGGGTGAGGCTGAGAGGGTGGGGCCGGGTGCGGGCCAGAGGGTGGGGAGGAGGCGCGTGGCAGGTAGGGGTGTGTCCAGGTGGAGTGGAGGTGAGGGAGTGGGGGTTAGGTGGCGGCATGGGGTTGGTTAGAGGGGAGGGAGAGGGTGAGGTGGCGAGAGATGATAGGCTGGGGTGAGGTGGAGGGGAGGGCTGGGTAGGTTAGTTGGTAGCTGTAGGATTAATGGGGTGGGCCGATTTAATTTCTGGGGTGGTCGTTCGGGTCGATTCGGCCCGTTCGACTGCCCCACTAAAATAGTTTAATAATTTTATTTAATTAAACGGACCGTTTGCAAACATATTTAGTCAAACAAAATTCCGGCGACCCGGGTTTGCGTTTGAATTAAGACGGCGTTTAGAAACATGAACCGGTTTTTCCGCAAATGATTTTATGCAAGCAATGCAGATGATGACGATGCTCAAATGCAATGTGGCATGATGACATGAGCATGCGGTCATGATGATGCAATGCACAAAAAACAACGCG
The DNA here is from genome assembly GCA_910589765.1 of Avena atlantica. Taxonomy (NCBI): domain Eukaryota; kingdom Viridiplantae; phylum Streptophyta; class Magnoliopsida; order Poales; family Poaceae; genus Avena; species Avena atlantica. The sequence continues at coordinate 210,622,346 of OU342738.1, read as the reverse complement.
ATTTTCTAGTAGTGGTTTTGCGGGATGCCACAATTCGACACCACTAACAATGGATCTCGCCCTCGAGATCCGCCTCATGGTACCGGAAGGAAAGGTCGGTGATCTGCGTCTTCTCGCTTCGTGTAGATCCTAGCGACACCACTAACAAGAGGTCGTTGTCCGTGATCGTCGAGAGAGCACTCCGGAAACAAAAGGTCGAAGGTAGAGGTATCAACAAATAGAGCCACCTCTAGCTTCCGATGGAAAGGGAGAACCGATGCATTCTCATCCACTTCAATGTACAAAAGCGAATAGAAGGGGTAGTCGGCATGGGGGCAATCCATCACGCACCCAAACTATTACTCTGCACAATCAGTGGTATAGCATGCAACCATTCTCGGAATCAGACTGAAGATCTCGACAAGCGAGGTTCGGAAGCAAAGGAGTGATGCAGACTCTGCATCGGGACTGGCGTAGATGATGTCGTCGCGTCGGAAAACACCGGAAGGCACAAACAAGGAACAAAGAATGGTACCACCGTAGACGGATTCTTCAAGCAGCATGAACATCGGATGGTAGAACACCGTTTCCAAGGGAGGAAGCGAAACCCTGAAGGTACGACGGAAACCCAACCACGAGAATTCCTGGACTCGAAGAGAAAGAAGAGAGCGGATTCAAAACACGTAGAGATAAGTGGAGAATAGCAGAGGGGGTAAGGAGTAAAAATCAGACCTAATCAGAACTATCCAACCGATTTTGAAAAATTTTGACACTCTACTTCGGCCGTTAGCTAGGTTATCCTACAGGCTGGACTTGTGGGGTATCGTAACTGCTGAGCTCTGATACCATCTGTAACACCCTCAGAATCGGACCTATGCAAGTTTTAGCGAAACCCGCCAACCCGCATAGAAACGATTCAAAGGTGCCCACCAGGCACTTTCGTGCGGGTGGAAAAACGAAGTAATAACATTACACAACAGTCCTCGATGGGACCCACATAACAGATATATATACAGCAGCAACTCAAAGAATCAAGAATACAGATATACGATACAAAGATCCAAATCACCTGTAAAACGATACAGCGTCCGACTACGGGCAAGATGCAAATGGGGCTAAGAGCCCTGAAGAATAACCAATGGCGTCCATAACCCTGCCCAGGCCAAGCCAGAAGGGTAACCCTGCTAACGGCGTCGATCTCAAAACCTGCTTAAACAAAAGGGGTGCCGACAAAGGGCAGAGGAAAAAGAGGAGCGTCAGTACTGAGGCCAGTACACGGCGAGACTAGAATTCGGCGGTCCTCGCCTACATAGGTATGGTGGACTGAAGCGGCAGTGGCAACATGCACTAAACACCCTATAGAGACTCGATACAACTGGCGGTTATCAGAGAGGGATAAGAATGACAAATGCGGATCCAACCTGAAGCTAACACCAAACAAACCCATCCTGGTGTTTCCCCCTCGAGACCAAACGAGGAAGTCAACCGAGGAACTCACACAGTTGCAGTTTTACTTCTTCAGTTGTCGTTGCGCAATTACTAGTCAGGTTTAGATATTCATCCTGATAAAATAAGCAGTGGGCCATTTTAGTTAACCATTCCGTTGTAGTGGCATCACTTACTAGTCAGATACAATTAACATGAGATGACCCCAAAACCCAGCAGTTATTGGTACTTTTATTTAGCCATTCCGTTGTAGTTGCAATATTTACTAGTCAGGTACAATGGTCGCAAGAGACAATCCAAACAAGCAGTTGTGGGCAGTATTATTTAGCCATTCCATTATAGTGAAGCTGATTACTAGTCATTCTAAAATCAAATTTATAGCAATAAACTTTAGTTATGCTTGTCTATGGTCGAGATACTGTGCTCCAAGTCGTCCATAACCGCGGACACGGCTTTCAGAAAGTTTTAACCCGGCCGGGGTGCACAAATAGCAACACACACACGATCAACCTCGGAAAAACCAAATCAAAACCCAACGAGGTCTTCACGACAGAGCAATCACAGGATTCAGAAATATTTCAGGGGGCCACCCCTTGGAGTACACCCGCAACGAAGTAAGCAAGCTCCGAGACGGACTCAAGGTTTGCGACAATGGCTGTAAACGACAGCAAATCCCCAAATGGGGACTGTCGATACCGCGAAAACATTCCGCTTCCAAACAGCTAGCTCTCCACACAATCGTAAAATAAAGCAGTAAAGCATGGCATAGGTACAGGATAGTAAATAAAACCTCAAACTAGTTGTGGCCCCAAGAAATAAGACGGAATCAAGCTCTGGCTAAGGGGGGCCCATACTCCCCGTATGTGGATAGCGCGATAAATCAAGGAACAGGTATCAAGTACTCGGGGTCCTACGGGACCAAGTGGGCGTTCGGAAACCAAATATTATCTATCACCCACCGATGCCTCTGCTTACTTCAATTTTAGTTGTTAAACAGGAATTAAAGTGTACGATAAGTAAAACTATGATCATCTCCAACAACAAACATGCGGCAAGGCTCCAACAACTGTGGCAATTGACGACACGCAGCCGCACTTGAGCAAGCGACTAAGACGCGCAGGTCCAACTATCTACCAAACAACAGGTAATAGGAGGTGGCCATGGCAATATAGGGCTGCAAGGGATATCACGGGTACGAAAACTAGAGCATCGCAACACAGATAGCAATAGATCAACAGGAGGGAATAAATACTATAAAAGTAAGATAGGTAGAAAGGGGAGATGCTCGCCTGAAAACATTGACGAAGGTTCAACCGAAGATCGGGGCGAAGCTCACATCAACTCAACGGCCTTATCCGCGAAGAACCAAACACTAGAGGAAACACCGGATGCAATATTTAATACAACGGCAGAAGATCGGCATGATGCATGTATGATGTATGGCATGGCAAAGATGCGATGCAATTAAGTCAATATTAAGTGGAACCGGGGTCCTGACAATCAATTAGATGGTTCAGGTTGTTGATCTACCCCGCAATTAATATTTTGTTTTAACATGGCAGAAGATAGCACCGGGTTTGCTACACAAATTTAAATGAGGCCAATATAAGGCTAGATTTGCCCGCATATGGACCCCATATTTAATTATTAGGTGAATCGGCATAAGGCCCCCAAACCACAGACAAGGATGCATGCATGAACAATTAAAATGCAACAAGTTGTATTATGTTATAAAATAGGGTTTCGGGAAGGGGTTCACACATTAGGGTTCGGCAGATCTTGGGGTTCCGGGGTTCGGGGTTCGGTCTCAGGGTCCAGGGTCCGACGGATCGTTCTCGGACTACTAGATAGATCTTGTCGCACGACGCCCGCGTAGTAGATCTTGTTGTTCTGTGTCGGTGACCTCGGCATCCGGGAAGCAGGACTTGGTTCGGCGTTAGGAACGCATCGGATTCTTCCGTGTCGCTGTCGTTCTTGTCGTCATGCAGATCTTGACGGGTTCACGGGTCGGGTCGGACTCGGTTGCGGTAGATCTTGGCCATGTCTAAGTTCTTGCCGGGGGTTCATCGAGGGTCACAGGTTCGGTACGGTCTTCATGTGGTAGATCTTGTCGAGTTCACTGCAACGGCCTTGTGGTTCCGATGACGATCTTGGCGGTTCCATGATGGAGTTCTGGGAGTGCGGCGTTATCCACTTCATGTTTCCAGTTGCGAGTGTGGTCGACGAGCTTGGATTTAACGTCGAAGTTCTTGATGTTCCCTCTCGGAGATCTTGTGGTTCCCCTTGGTTTGTCGATGTCGATTTGCATTGGCCGCGGTTGTTTTGGGGAACACCGACGGTTGTCTCGGCACACACACATACGGACGCATCTTGTTGTTTTGTAGGCGTCATAGATGAACATTAAGCTCCACAAGGGAGCCGCGGAACGGCTGGCGATGACGTTGTTGCTGCAGGAAGCAGTTGGTCAGGAGGAGGGTGACCGCAGCGGCGCTGGGCCGCGGAGCCATGGTGGATGCTAGGCTGGTGGGGTGGGGGCCAAGGCGGCGGCCGGACAGAGGCTCCCGCGGCAAGGTGGATGGCGGCAGATGATGGTGAAGACGGGATGCTCAGGGCAGGGCGAGGCGGCATGGAGCCGGGGTGGAGGGCGCGAGGCTGCGGGAGGCGCCGCGTCGGACCGGAGGAGGCGGTGGCCGGCGGTGAGGACGGGGGGGACGCCTGGGCGGGGAGCGGGTGAGGCAGACGGGGGCGGAGGGGCGTGGCCGCCGCGGTCGGGGGCCGGCGCCGGGGCCAGGACGGCCGGAGGAGAGGACCCCGATGGCAAACGGCAACGGGGCTCGCGGGACGGAGGAGGCCCGTCGGCCGGCGCTGGAGCTTGGTGAGGGATGGGGGGAAAGCGGCAGAGGCGGCCGGAGGAGTTGAGGGCGAGCGGCGGACGAGGTTGGCGGCGGGGTGGACGGAGCTGAGGGAGGGAGATGGCGCGCGCGGGGGAGGGCGCGCGCCGAAGCTCGCGGACGGAGGCGGGGCCGCGGGCGCGGGAGCGGCGGGCGGTGGAGCCTGGGGTCGGGGAGGGGCGTGTAGCTCGCCGGGGCTGGCGGCAGCGGCCGGCGACGGGAGGGAGCGGCGGTGGCCGGCGAGGTGCACCGCGTGGGGCTGCAGGCGGGTGGAGGAAGACGATGGGAGAAGGAGGGCGAGCGCGTGAGGGAGAGAGCCGGGGTGGGGACGGGGCGCTGCGGGTGTCGCGTGCGTGCGCGTGGGGTCCGTGAGTGGGCCCAGGGGCGGGGCCCGGGGACAGGGGGACAGGGGTGTGTGTGGCTGGCGAGCAGTTGGGGGAGGGGTGAGGCTGAGAGGGTGGGCCGGGTGCGGGCCAGGGGTGGGAAGGAGGGAGGCGCGTGGCAGGTAGGGGGTGTGTCCAGGTGGAGTGGAGGTGAGGGGTGTGGGGGTTAGGTGGCGGCAATGGGGTTGGTTAGAGGGGAGGAGAGGGTGAGGTGGCGAGAGATGATAGGCTGGGGTGAGGTGGAGGGGAGGGCTGGGTAGGTTAGTTGGTAGCTGTAGGATTAATGGGGTGGGCCGATTTAATTTCTGGGGTGGTCTTTCGGGTTGATTCGGCCCGTTCGACTGCCCCACTAAAATAGTTTAATAATTTTATTTAATTAAACGGACCGTTTTCAAAACATATTTAGTCAAACAAAATATTCCGGCGACCCGGGTTTGCGTTTGAATTAAGACGGGCGTTTAGAAAACATGAACCGGTTTTTCCGCAAATAATTTTATGCAAGCAAATGCAAGATGATGACGATGCTCAAATGCAATGTGGCATGATGACATGAGCATGCGGTCATGATGATGCAATGCACAAAAACAACGCGATTTTCTAGTAGTGGTTTTGCGGGATGCCACAGGAGCCATGACCGCCGCGATGGACATCGCCATGACAACCATAGGAACAGCCACCACAACCACAAGGGAGGACACTCTCACCACTCTGGAGGACACGGTGGACATGACCGCAACCGTGATCGCAACTTTGTGAAGAAGGATCTGAGTGAGGTGACGTGCTTCAAGTGTAAACAGAAGGGACACTATGCTGACAACTGTCCAGAGAGGAAAGGACTCAAGCCAACCAACGGTGAGAAGGCCACAGTGAACTACATGAATGTGGAGGAGATTTCAGATGAACCTGACCTTGTGAGTGGTAAGTTCCCAATCAACACTTACCCTGCACTTATACTTTTTGATACTGGTGCATCGCATTCATTCATATCAAGGGCATTTGTGGATAAGTATAAGTTACCTACTGTGTCTATGAAAAGGTCTATTAGAGTGGGTTCACCTGGAGGAGATATGATAGCTAGTGCGGGATGCCGCGACTTGACTGTGAGGATTGGAACACACAACTTCATCGCACATCTAGTAGTGTTGGATTCACAGGGATTAGATGTCATTCTGGGTATGGATTGGATGTCTATGCATGGGGGACACATAGATTGTGCACAGCGAGCTGTTTCACTCAAAACCCCGGATGGTAAGAGGATTAGATTCTAGTCATCCGCACGACCAGGAAGGTGTAAGCTGAATTCTCTTAAGGGGGTTAGCATGGATACTGTGCCAGTGATTAGGGATTACCCCGACGTGTTTCCGGAAGAGCTGCCAGGGATGCCACCTGACAGAGATGTAGAGTTTCTTATCGACCTGATGCCGGGAATAGGACCTATAGCAAAGAAACCATATAAGATGGATGTGGATGAGCTGAAAGAATTGAAGAAACAGTTGAAGGAACAACTGGAAAAGGGATTCATTCAGCCTAGTGCGTCGTCATGGGGAGCACCTGTTCTATTTGTGGAGAAGAAAGACAGCACCAAGAGATTAGTGGTAGACTATCGCTCGCTGAATGAAGTAACCATCAAGAACAAGTACCCTCTGCCGAACATAAATGACTTGTTTGATCAACTGGAAGGAGCAAAGGTGTTCAGCAAGATTGATCTGCGATCAGGCTATTTCCAATTGAAGATCCGAGAGGAGGATGTACCAAAAACCGCCTTCACCACTAGGTATGGTTTATATGAGTATACAGTTATTTCTTTTGGACTAACGAATGCCCCGGCATACTTCATGACCATGATGCACAAGGTATTTATGGAGTATTTGGACAAGTTCGTGATGGTGTTTATTGATGACATACTGATATATTCCAAGGATGATGCCGAGCATGAGAAACATCTGAGGATGATTATGGAGAAGCTGAGGGAACACAAGCTGTATGCCAAATTCAGTAAATGTGAATTCTGGCTTAACACTGTTGGGTTTCTTGGACACGTAGTGTCAGGAGAAGGAATTGCTGTTGATCCAAACAAAGTGACTGCAGTAACTGAGTGGGAAGCGCCCAAGAATGCTGGAGAGATTCGAAGCTTTTTGGGACTTGCTGGATATTACCGGAGGTTCATAGAAAACTTTTCTAAGATTGCTAAGCCGATGACTGAACTTCTGAAGAAGGAGAGGAAGTTTGAATGGTCAGATGTATGTGAAGCCAGCTTTCAGGAACTGAAGCGTCGACTAGTGACCGCGCCTGTTCTATGTTTACCAGATCTTCAAAAGGATTTCCAAGTGTACTGTGATGCCTCACGACAAGGACTTGGGAGTGTGCTGATGCAAGATGGGAGAGTAGTGTCATATGCCTCGCGACAACTCAAGCACCATGAGCGGAATTACCCCACACACGACTTGGAGTTAGCGTCAGTGGTTCATGCGCTCAAGGTATGGAGGCATTACTTAATGGGAGAACACTGTGATGTGTACACCGACCACAAGAGCCTGAAGTACATATTTACACAGAAGGAACTGAACATGAGACAAAGGAGATGGTTGGAACTTATCAAGGATTATGATATGAATCTACAATACCACCCAGGAAAGGCCAATGTAGTAGCAGATGCTCTGAGCCGGAAGGTTTATGCCAATGGATTGACAATTGGTGAATTGCCTGAGGATTTGTGCAAGCAATTCAAGGACCTTAGACTGGAAGTAGTATCTGAGGGATATTTAGCTACAATGGAAGTCCAACCGACGCTACAGGACAGGATCGTAAAGGCTCAAGTGGGAGACAAGGAAATAGAAGAAATAAAGGAGAAGATGAAGGAGAACCGGGAAAAGGATATTCGAGGGATGAGCATGGTACCTTGTGGTATGGAGATCGTTTGTGTGTTCCCAACGATCCCGAGATAAGGAAGTTGATTCTGCAGGAAGCTCATGACTCGCCATATTCCATACATCCGGGCAACACAAAGATGTATATGGATTTGAAGAGCAGATTTTGGTGGAACAACATGAAGGGAGATATCGCCAAGCATATTGCCCTATGTGATGTATGTAGCCGAGTGAAGGCAGAACACCAGAAGCCAGCAGGATTGCTACAGCCGTTGCCTGTGCCGGATTGGAAGTGGGATAGAGTGGGAATGGACTTTATCACAGGACTGCCCAGGACCAGGTCAGGATATGACTCTATTTGGGTAGTGGTCGACCATTTGACCAAGGTAGCCCACTTTATACCGGTGAAGACGACTATACGAGTGCGAAGTTGGCCAAGATTTACATGGACAGGATTGTGTGCCTACATGGAGTTCCCAAGAGTATCGTATCTGATAGAGGCACCCAATTTACCTCACACTTCTGGTGCCAGCTGCACGAGTCACTTGGTACTAGATTGGAGTTTAGCACCGCGTTCCACCCACAGACTGATGAACAGACCGAGAGGGTGAATCAGATTTTGGAGGACATGCTAAGAGCTTGCGCCTTGGCTCATGGTTCTAGTTGGGATGAGAATTTGCCGTATGCCGAGTTTTCCTACAACAACAGCTATCAAACCAGCATCAAGACGTCACCGTTCGATGTACTGTATGGGAAACGGTGCCGGACGCCATTGCTATGGGATGGAGTAGGAGAACGTCAGTTGTTTGGACCTGATTTGATCAAGGATGCTGAGGAGAAGGTCGCCTTGGTTAGAGATAGGCTGAAGGTAGCACAATCAAGACAGAAGAGCTACGCTGACGCCAAGTGCAAGGAAGTGGTGTATGAGATAGGTGATAGAGCATACCTCAGAGTATCGCCGCTTCGTGGAATTAAGAGATTTGGTATTAAGGGTAAGCTGGCACCTCGATTTATTGGACCGTATCGAGTCTTAGCACGCAAAGGAGAGGTTGCTTATCAGTTGGAGTTGCCAGAGGCTCTGTCTGCTGTTCACAATGTGTTCCACGTGTCCCAGCTGAAGAAGTGTCATCCGGAGATGGTGGATACACCATTGAGAGACACTGTACCGCTAGAGGAGGTTCAGCTTGAGAATGATTTGACCTATGAGGAGAAACCGGTCAAGATTCTGGAGACATCATAAAGGACTACCCGTACCAAGACAATCAAGTTTTGCAAAATACAGTGGAGCCACCACACTAAAGAGGAAGCCACTTGGGAGCGTGAAGATGACATCCGAGAGGACTACCCACACCTATTTGCTAGCCGCGCCGAATCTCGAGGACGAGATTCATCTTAAGGGGGTTAGTCTTTTCACATCCCAAATTTTAGATTTGGTCTTGCATATCATTCATTGCATCGCATCATATCTTACCATGCATTACCGTCGAGTAGAGAGGATCGATGAAACGCTATTTGCGAAAACCTATTTTACTTCGCTTCGAGTTTCCTGCGGGAGGCTTCAGAGGGGCTTGCAACAACCACCCCTGTAGGTTCGAGCTTTCGCTCAAACTTCGACTGAAGGTTGTGCCCCTCGACGATACGAACCCGTAGGCGCGAGAATCGCTCCAATCGGAGTTCGTATGCAAAAGACTCGGACGTTTTAGTAAACCAAGAGACTTGCAACAACCACCCCTGTAGGTTCGAGTTTTCGCGCAAACTTCGACTGAAGGTTGTTCCCCTCGACGATACGAACCCGTAGGCGCGAGAATCGCTCCAATCGGAGTTCGTATGCAAAAGACTCGGACGTTTTAGTAAACCGCCGGAAAACGGTCCGAAAATCCGGACCGATTTCCGAATCGGAGTCAAATCTGGGCCGTTTCGGGTCAGATTTTTTTTCTCTTTCTCTTCATGCGTGGGGCTTCTTAAAGAGGGGCCACCGCTGGCCTTGGGACCCGTGCCCCGCCCTACTCGACCCAACCCCGCCGCCGCCATCTCCCTGCGTGCGCGCTCCCAGGCGCGAGCACGTACGCCGCCTGCCACCTTCGCCTCGCCGCCGCCGGCCACCCCTCCGTCGCCGTTCGTCGCCGCGTCTGTTGCCGGGTTCGTCTCGCCGCCCTCTTTCCGTTCCCGTGCTCCGCGTCTCCATCCGCCGCCGCCAACTGCGCCCTGCAGATCGCCGCGTACACGCACGCGTTTATTGTTTCGGGAGCCGTAGTTGACCGTGTGTGTACGTGCAGGTAGAACCACGACGCCGGAACCGACCGTCGCCGCCGTCCGGAGCTCGCCGGAGTTCGTTTCGCAGTCCGTTTCCGGTAAGACAGCAGCCACCGTCAGATCTCAGATCAGCGGCTTAGATCGTTCGTTGACTGGTCAGCACTCCAGACGTTGACTAGGCAGACGCCCCAAACGTTGACTGGTCAGACGTCCAGTCAGCGCCCAGTCATCAGACACAGTTGACTGGGTCAATTTCGTTAATCCTATTAGTTGGCAGATATCGGTAGAATCTTGTAAATTGCGTAGAAATTAAACCGTTTGGCAAAAAATTGCAAATAAAATATGTACGCGTTCAGTGAGTCGTGTAGAATCTCTCTGTAGCTTTGGTTCAGACTTTTACCGTCAGGTTTAGTACAGTTTAATCAAACTAGTTAATGGCCTTTTCGGAGTAATAAATTCGTAGTAAAAGTTTCGTAGCTCCAAAAATCGCGTGTGATATGTCCCTGAACTCGTGTGAATGAGGGGAATCTCATAGTGAAATAAAAAGATAGGCTTACAGTAAAAACTTCTGCAGTATTTGTCTAATGGCTTTCTGTAGTGTTTTAATTACTCGGGATGTTTTATAACTCCTTTTTGAGTAATTCCAATTGGTACTGTTTCTTATCAGCGATGCCTATGCGGTAGAATTTTTCCAAGATTTTACAAACAGTATACTACCGGTAGTAAATTATTTAAGTTCTAGCTCTAGTAGTGATCACTACTTTTGGTTAATGGTTTCCCTTGCGCCAAATCTATTTTCCATGCATGTATTCGGTAGTAATATGTATTAGTATTATGTGGTGCAGCTGTAGCACCAATTCACTTGCCGTTCTTGCATTCATGCATCATCTTTGTTGCATATGTTTGTGAATTGTTTGTTTATGAATGCAATTGTGTCGTGTAGATTGTGTGGAGTGCAACCCTTGCTCGTGTGTGGATTGTTCCTCCGACCGCTACAACCAAGGCAAGTAGATGCTACTTTGTTCATGATATCGTACTACTATTTTCAATGCATTGTCGTGTATTTTGTAGATGCATGTGTAGGATGATACTATCGCTATGCTATGTCCTATTATGTTGTAGGACTTTCCTTGTAGATGAACCACCATTGTAGATGTGCTTAGCCATGCTATGTTGAACGAGGGCTGGGTTACATCATTGATACTTGTTTTCTCAAAGTATGGGTTTGTGAAAACTAAAACAACTTAATCAATGAACCCCCTGGGTGTGATGGTATTGATAAATTTTGGTGGTTTCATTGCGGAAAGGCACCTAGGTATCAAGAGAAATTGATTGGCTTCCTTATTGTGTAGCTTACGTGTACAACCATGTGCCAATAATGGAATGGGCGGTTGGTTGGACTTAGTAGGTTGTGGTAACTCGAACCCGCGTATCCAGAGATGTAGAATTTTGGTAGGTTGGACCGGTGCGCGTCGGGATTGAGGAGCTACTTTCCGAACAGTCTCTTCTTGGTCTTCTCCCTATCATCACCCAAAATGAGAGTGATGGTATGAGCTGGGCTGGCCAAGTCACATGGGTAAAGTGTACTAACCTCTGCAGAGTGTATAATCTAATCGGTTAGCCGTGTCCCCGGTTATGGACATCTGAGTTGCTAGATATTGATTCCATGACATGTTTCTCGCTCATTCTAATTTCATAACTGTTTTAATATTGTTGGGCTAACTTAATTGGGATCTTTTCAAAGAAAATTCAAAACTGTTTATGAAAGTAGGACAAAGTTATTTGCAAATGCAAGCCAGACGCAGCTCCACTTGCCAAATATGCATATAGATGTTAGTACTATTGTCTCCATTACTAGCTCTACTTGCCATACATTCCATGTATTGATCCTTCGGGGCTGTTGCATTTTATGCTGCAGGTTATTCCGATTCTGATTGATCGTTATAGGCCATGGTACTCCACTCGGCACTTGTTCACTTGTGGGCAATTTGAAGATTGGAGGATTTACTCGCTTTTGTTGCTACCTGAACAATTTGAGCTAGCTTTATGCTAAGCCTTTACATTGTAATAATGGTACTCTGGATCTTGTAGATCATGATACATGGTTATTTGCTATGATTATCTATCTTACTCTATTGTGGGCCAATGAACCGATCCAGGGATTGGCATGTCACATAGAGGCCACGGTCTTATCAGAACCGGGGTGTCACATTCATTGTCATTCCTTATGTACTAACTTGGGGAGGCAAGGAGAAATCATTAATCCATGTCCATGCCACAGGAGAAATCCCTTAATTGCGGGATAATACAATTGATGTCGTTTATGTGTCAACTGTGGTTATGAAGGATGATGTGAGAAGTGGTTGCTGCCTATTTTTCCATATATGGAACTCCTCCCACATACATACATGTCATGACAATATTCTTTATAATAATCTTGATACCTCAGACTAAATTGCTAGCGGTGTATCCACCACTCCCCGAGAACGCCTTTTCCCTATTATAGTTGCAAGCTTTCTTATGAATGCGATTCCTATTTTCTGCATTGAGTTTACTTAACTTTACTTTATTGTTTTGCTCAATCAAAAACCCCAAAACAATTCTACTTTTCTTTCATCTTATAATTATTCTTAAAGTACTTCGTTTAGTTTTAGTTAAAAGCATTTTAGTCTTTCGCCTACTGCTCCCTGTGGGATCGATATCTTTATTTCAAAACTAGCTACAAATGATCTATGCACTTGCAGTCATCAAGCTATTTTCTGGCGGTGTTGCCGGGGAGCTTAGCGCTATAAGTCAATTTACTTTTAGTTATTTAATTTTGCTATACGAATTTTTGATTTGTGTTGCAGGACGATAACAATGGACAACACTCAGCATTTAATCCAGCTTGAGGAAGTGAGGAAAATGGGTTCGACCATGGATGCTTTTATAACTGTCAATAAAAACATAAACCCCGATGGTATTGAGATCCATCCCTTATTATTTGAATTACTCAACTCTAAGAAATTTGCAGGAACCGACAAAGAGAGTCCATATGGACACTTACAATTCTTTGAAGATGTTTTTGGTTCCTTTATATTTGATGACTGTGACCTTGATAAGATTAAAATCCAGTTGTTTAGATAAACTCTCTCTAATAATGTTTGCAACTGGTATAGATCTTTTTGTGCAGATGCACCAAGGACGTGGACGGAATTGACAACCAATTTACTATCAAAATATTACTCAGAAAGCAAAGCTCACATGATGAGAGGTGTTATTATCAGTTTCAAAAATATTCCTGATGAGAGTTTATATGAAGGCTATCTAAGGTATAAAAGCTATCTAGATAATTTCCCATATCACCGTTTGCCTGATTAGTTAATCACTCATACTTTCTATGGAGGTCTTAATAATAAAAATAGAACGAGCCTAGATACCACTTCTAATGGTAGTTTTCTATCTTATGCCTATGATGAAGCCTGGAAATTAATAATGAAAATGAGGGAGACAACGGAAAATCTTAAAGATGAGGAGAACATTATGAATAGTTCTTCTGAATATGATTGTGTTAACGATTTTATTTTATATGAATAGTTCTTCGTTATTGATTCTTATTCAATAAATAAAATTATTGAGAATTATGCAGGGCATCTACAGCTACCTACAACATGGGAACCTTATAAACCCCTAGAAGAAAAGAAGCGCGCAAGAGAAAGTGCATCCATGGTAGAGTTTTCCTTTGAACCTATTCAAGAGAATATCAAGAAAAAGTGCAGGGAGGAAGAACACATAAGGATAAGATTAAAGAAACCAGAAAAGAACCCCGAAGCTAGCAATGCAAATATTGTTATATTTAAGGATCTTATGGAAGCACGAATCATGGATAACGAAGTGGTTATGCTAGACTTTGAAACTTCAGAATTCATCACAGGTAAGGTGTAACATCCCAAGGTTGAAATTGGAAAAAATTGCATGTATTCTCTAGCATTGCACTGCATTGCATTCATGTAAAAATTTAAATAAATAAATAAAAACCTAGCTTCAACTCCATTGAATTTTACTAATGTTCCTAATAGGGTATGAAGGGAATATGCCCGAGAGGCAATAATAAAGTGGTTATTATCGTATTCCTTGTTTATGATAAATGTTTATTTTTCATGCTATAATTGTATTAATACGGAAACGTTAATACATGTGTGTTTAATAAACAAAAAGGAAGTTCCTAGTTATGCATCTCTTATAAACTAGCTCGTTGATTAACATGATGATCAAAGTTTCCTGATCATGGACATTGGATGTTGTTAATAATGAGGTCACAACATTAGTGTAATGATGTGATGAACATTCATCCGAAGTATAGCATTACGATCAAAGTCATTGAGTTTATATTGCTATAACAACTTACGAAGTGATCCTAATCCTTAGACCATGAGATCATGTCAATCACTAACACTAGAGTTTCTTGATAACATCAAACGTCACGCCGTAACAGGGTGATTATAAAGATGGATTCAGAACTAATAAAGTGTTATGTTGAGGCCCATGGATCGAGAGTGGAATTTGTTCATCCCGATGACGGATAGATATACTCTGGGCCCTCTCGGTGATATCACATTGGTTAGCTTGCAAGCAAGTGATTTGATCACTAGAATGTTATATCACGGGAACAAGAAAAGAGTGCATGTCAGTAACGAGATCAAACTAGGTATGGTGATACCGATGATCGAATCTCGGACATGTAATATATCGCGAAACAAAGGGATTAAGATACTAGCGTAAAAGGTTCCGACGATCACAAGAAAGTCATCCTTGAATATGTGGGAGTCAGTATGGGTCTCTAGATCTCGCTTCTAATTATTGATCCGAGAGGCGTCCCGATCATGTCCGCATTATTCACGAACCATAGGGTGACACACTTAAGAGACACCGACATCCAGTTGGAGCAAAAGTTTCATGCCGAAAAGAAAAGGAAAGCGCAGGAATTTATTTCACTAGACACCGAAACTGTTTCGGTTGAAATTGCTGAAACTGGTTCTGCATGTGAAATGGAATACTAGCAAGGGGTTTTATGTGAATGTTTGTTAATTAAAGTAATTAACAAAATTATGAATAAATAAATAAAAGAGTTTTATTTAAATGAGAGCTTGCATTAAATTTGGTGGAAATTTAATGCATGTGAGTGGTTTTTTGAGTGGAGGCTTTTAATGGGAGTGGAGGCTTTTCATTTTGAGTGGGAGCTCCACCCACATGAATGTGGAAGAGGTGGGGGCAGCCCCATGGCTGGGCGCCATGCCCCTTGGGTGCCCCCTCTCCCCTATAAAAGGCCCCCCTCTCCTCCTCTCAAAGCACACCTCCTCGTGAAGGATCTCTCTCCCCCTCTAGAATTTATTACCCATGGTCTCGGACTAGCGAGATACATGTTCCCGGTGGCTATTCGACAAGAAAGAGTTGTGCTTCCGCTGCATCGCTGGAGCGAGGAGGCGGAGGTTGCTCGGTGCCTCGAACGTGTGTGCGAGCACGGATGCGCTGCTGTTTTGCGGCGCTAGGACTTCCTCTCGATCTTGAGATCGGCAAGAGATCGTCTACATCAACCACGAGTTTGGACTCGTTAAGCTTTGTCGGTCTTTAAGGGTATGTTCTCTACGGATATACATCCGCCCATTGTTTGTATCTAGTAGATAGATCTTGGTACATAGTTGTTCCCATTGTAGGAATTTTTTTCTGTTCTATGCTGCGAACCCTACAGTGGTATCAGAGCCGGATCTATGCGTAGATACTTTGCACGGGTAGTACACATATGAGTATGTGGGCGATGATGATCATTTTATTGCTTCTTAGTTGTACTTTGGATATTGGTGGCATAGTGGGATGAAGCGGCCCGGACAAACTTTACATGTCCTCGCACATGAGACCTGTTCCACGCTTGACATGCAACTAGTTTTGCATAAGTGGCTAGCGGGTGTCTGTCTCTCCTACTATAGTCAATATCTAATTTGCAACGAGTTGTCAACAATTTGGTTATCCTCATTGTGGTTCATGTTCGTAGGTAAGAATGGTTATATCTTCGAAAGCCCTAAGCCACGTAAAACTTACAATGGATAAATTAGAGGCGTCTAGTTTAGATTGTTGCTGGGCTAGTGTTATGATATGGTGATGTTGTAAGTAGAAGTATGAGATGATACTCTTACAACACACATAACGTGTAGGTTCCATAGACCTTGGCCTTACACATAGAGGTATGATAGTAATCATACCACGGTGCACGTGATGGAGATCATATGCGGGAACCATATCATTCCACTAATAAACATGTGATGTTTGATAGCATCTTATATTGCTTGTTTGGCGTTTATTATCATAATAAGATGATCCCTCATTTAGATATAAAGATAAAAATGTGTTCTTCCTTAAGTATGCACCGACAATGTTTCGTCGCTTCAAGACATCACGTGATGATCGGGTGTACTTGAATCCACGAGCATATCTCGGGTGTAAGACAGTTACACACGCGAATACTAAGGTTCTTACTTGGCGAGCCTAGCATGTACAGACATGGCCTCGGAACACGGACCGAAAGGTTAAGCATGAGTCATATAGTTGATATGATGCCCATTTGATGCTCGCCTTTGAAGCTACACCGACTCACGTGATGATCGGACTTGGTGTAGTGGATTTGGTTCATGTAATCACCAAAAAGGCACGAGGGATGTCGTTTTTGAGTGGGAGTTCATTTCTAATTTGGATTAGTTGAACTCAATTTATCGTAAATTAAATCAAATGAATTTGCATAATTTGTTATAGTCATTGGCATTCGTTCACCACCTTATGCATAGTTGTAATTGAGATAATAAAACTATAGAATTATGGATATATACTTTACGAACTGGTATCATATTGAGTTGAGTGTCAATCTAAAGTTTAAAGTCCTATTGCAAACTTTCAGCAAACTCTATTTACTCCGTGAAATTTAATAGTTGGTATTAAATCTAGAGTAATAATTCCAGTGTTAATATCTTAAGTATCATATTTGACTCCATGATTCTTGATTTTAATATCAAGTTTATTTAGGAGCTGAAAGAATTGTTTCAGAAACCATCATGTGTGGCAGATATAACAATATCTGAAACAATGTTTTGGTTGCAATATGATAGAGTATAATATATGTTCTCATATTGGATGAGAATTTAAGAAGGTTGGAGATGCTAGACATCCTAATCATCCAAAAGGGTTTTGGAAAGTAATGTTATACTCACGATTCAGCTTTATAAGCTACAGTAGCTTGATCATGAAAGTCGTCATGATAAGGATGAATAGAAGATGTATGTAAAGTGTTTACTATACTAAAAGATTACTAAAGAATGGATTTTGAAAGAATACCGATCATTTTGATGATGGTGATCTACTTCAAAGTGCAAGTCCAAAGGTATTATTATTTGAATATACATGCTTTGGACTATGTGTCATGTATATGGCACCATTGTTGATGTTGATAAATTCTTTTAAAAAGGAAAAGGAAATGCTGGAAGAGAATCTATAAAATATATTTGGCAGAAAAGAAAAGATTGGAAATATCCAATTTAGGTATATGGATGATATACATGTTATGGTTGTATTCTTTGCTTGTTAAACAATGTGGTTATTGGGTATTGGATACCGAATTGGTTGGTATGAAATTTCATACGGAACGACGCAATTCATAAACCATAATGTCCTAATTAACCAGCAAGAGAATATGTGATGATGTTCATCGAAAACAAACAAACCATTGTTTGTATTTCTCGTTGACATCAAGGCTTGACTTCAAGATTTGTTTTAATAATTGTTATTTGAATCAGGTATTATAAGAACAAAGGTTGTTCAAATAATTACCGTATTCCATATAAGATGGATGATTTACAAATCTAGATGGAGAAATCACATCCATAAAACTTAATGCTAAAATGTCGCAAGACAAATGATTGAAAGATCACTTATGAAGTGACATCGCTGTTTAAATTATATTGGAAAGAAAACATGAAGAATCTCCATTTTCATGGATTTTTGGAGTCTTTGATTTGATCAAGTGACGCTTGTGAGACTTTCCTCGGGATAATTAAAACTTCGTTCAAAGGCCAAAGAAGAACGAACGACTAAAATATTGGAATTTATACATATCGATGTATGTAGTCCATTATGTGTAGTCGTAAGCGATGGGTTTCAACTTCATATATTTTCTCCGGAAATTTGAGTGAATATTCACTTAATGAGAAAGAAGTGTGAAATATTTGAAAATGTTCAAAGACTTTCAAGATGAAGTGAAAATCATTATGACAAGAAAATAAATGATTTATGATTTGATCATAAAGGGATTTATTTGAGTTACAAGTGTAACAAGAAAATAAATGAATTATGATTTTATCATAAAGGGATTTATTTGAGTTGCAAGTTTAGCAAAACACCTAGATTTACATATTCCGAAACACCATAGGAATATGGAATGTTTGAGATTTGTAATGAAACCTTGTTTAACATGGTTGGATCAAAGGTGTTATTTATAAAACTGCCATTATGTTTTAAAAGATTAAGGCTTTAAAGACTTCCGCTTTTACACTGAAAAGAGGTCCATCTTGATCCGTTGAAATGACACCATGGAAGTTATGGTTTGGGGTAAAACCCAAGTTGTCATTTCTTAAATTTTGGTATGCTAAACATAAGTAAGATGTTTACAACCGAAGTCGGATGAGCATGTCTTTGTAGGTTATTTTGAATAACAATTGGTTATTCCTCCATAACACCAAGCACAAAAAGGTTTTGTCGCTTGAAATGTGAAGTTTCTTGAAAAAGGATTTTTTCGCAAAAGTTAAGTGGGAGGACAATAGAACTTTGATAAGGTTAACGAACCTTAGCTAAATGTGCTGAGTTGCGCAGCGCTGGAAATCGTTCCGAAGGCTGCCATAATGCTCATAGCTTATGTGCCTCAAAGGTTGTGGTCACAAAGATCTAAGTTCTTATTGAACCAAGTCGGTCGGTTAAACAATCAAATGCTAAGATTTGAGAGTAAATCATTATTGTCTGATAATGATGAACCAACTACATTCAAAGAAGTGATGATGGGCCCTGACTCCATCAAATGGCTTGAAGCCATAAAATCCGTGATAGTTCCATACACGAGAAACCAAGTTTTGAACTTGGAAGACCCTCCGGAAAGGTGTAAAAACCTATCGGTCATATTTGGATCTATAAAGAAACAGACATGGATGTTTCACATCTATGAAATAGTCGACATGTCGTAAAGTATTTTACGACAATGTTCAAGGAGTTGACTATGACAAGATTGGATCTTTCATAGCGATATTTAGTATGGACGGATTAAAGTAGCAACCACTGCATATAATTTGGTATATGGTAGATGAATAAACAAAGCAAAGTTCTTCTAATAGAATGGTTACCTAGGACGTGTACATGACACGGTCCAAAGGGTTTTGTTCAATTCAAAGGATGCTAAAAGGGCATGCAAACTTCAATGGTTGAAGTAAGCATCGCGGAGTTGGAATCTTCACCTTAATGAAAAGGAGTTTTCATCAGGAGACGATGAAGATGCTTGCATTTGCAAGAAATTAAGTGGGAGCGCTGAGACATATTTCTAATACATTATGTGCAGGACATCTTGTTTATTAGAAATGTTGTATCTTTTATTGACAAAAGTTAAGAATTTCATTTTGATGAAATACTTAGGCAAAACCCGAATATTTAGCGTGAATGTCTATAGTGGATAGACTGTGACGCCAATATGGTTGTGCCAAACGTACATATATGAGATATTGAAGGAGTTCAATATAGAAATGACAAGAAATAGTTCTTGTTGCATGGAGAGTAATTGAATCAAGATTCAAGTGTATCGACACTTGATAAGTGAAACAAGATTCAAGTGCTTTGACACTTGATGAGTGAAATCACGAGAATGTTTTGATCAATCATACCATGATATGTACACATCTAGATATGTCCTATGCTCTAAGTGTTATGATCAAATACCAGAATGAATCATAAAATGATCATTGGACGATAGTAAGGATATTCTTATGATCTTTTGGAAAGAACTAAGAATATATTTGTGTAGAGGTCACAAACAATTACAAATAGTTCATTGTAAAGAGTTACATTGATACAAGTTTTGTCACAAGATACAAATTAAGTTTATCTCAATTTAAACTGTGGGTGGCACAATGTAATGGAAAGGAGATTCCATGATGGATTTGTAAGAGTTCCAAAGTTAAGACATTGTGACGAATACTACAACAAAAGGCTAAGTATATGACTGCTATAGTAGCAGCAAAGGAGGGAATTTATGTCAAGTAGTTTGTTATCAAACTAAGGTGTGGTTCGCAACGGGCTAACACTAAAGATATATTGTATGACAATAGTATCGACATGATTTAACCTCAAGGAACTAAAGGTCTCACCGAAAGACCAAATTTATACAATGTCATCTCATTGGAGAATGAGTGATGCGTGAAGACGCAAAGACATGCAAATACACACGGACCTAAAAGCATCAGATCCGTAGATTATGTTAACCACTTGCAATTGCGTATATGGAACACCGGAAAGCCATAAGTGTTCAATACGCAAAGTTCTCAAACTAGATTATTGTCTCTAGTGCAAGTGGGAGACTGAAGGGAATATGCCCGAGAGGCAATAATAAAGTGGTTATTATCATATTCCTTGTTTATGATAAATGTTTATTTCGCATGCTATAATTGTATTAATACGGAAACGTTAATACATGTGTGTTTAATAAACAAAAAGGAAGTTCCTAGTTATGCCTCTCTTATAAACTAGCTCGTTGATTAACATGATGATCAAAGTTTCCTGATCATGGACATTGTATGTTGTTAATAACGAGGTCACAACATTAGTGTAATGATGTGATGAAAATTCATCCGAAGTATAGCATTACGATCAAAGTCATTGAGTTTAATTGCTATAACAACTTACGAAGTGATCCTAATCCTTAGACCATGAGATCATGTCAATCACTAACACTGGAAGAGTTTCTTGATAACATCAAACGTCACACCGTAACAGGGTGATTATAAAGATGGATTCAGAACTAATAAAGTGTTATGTTGAGGCCCATGGATCGAGAGTGGAATTTGTTCATCCCGATGACGGATAGATATACTCTGGGCCCTCTCGGTGATATCACATTGGTTAGCTTGCAAGCAAGTGATTTGATCATTAGAATGTTATATCACGGGAACGAGAAAAGAGTGCATGTTAGTAACGAGATCAAACTAGGTATGGTGATACCGATGATCGAATCTCGGACATGTAATATATCGCGAAACAAAGGGATTAAGATACTAGCGTAAAAGGTTCCGACGATCACAAGAAAGTCATCCTTGAATATGTGGGAGTCAGTATTGGTCTCCAGATCCCGCTTCTGATTATTGATCCGAGAGGGGTCTCGATCATGTCCGCATTATTCACGAACCGTAGGGTGACACACTTAAGAGACACCAACATCCAATTGGAGCAAAAGTTTCATGCCGAAAAGAAAAGGAAAGCGCAGGAATTAATTTCACTAGACACAGAAACTGTTTTGGTTGAAATTGCTGAAACTGGTTCTGCATGTGAAATGGAATACTAGCAAGGGGTTTTTATGTGAATGTTTGTTAATTAAAGTAATTAAAAAAATTCTGAATAAATAAATAAAAGAGTTTTATTTAAATGAGAGCTTGCATTAAATTTGGTGGAAATTTAATGCATGTGAGTGATTTTTTGAGTGGAGGCTTTTTAATTGGAGTGGAGGATTTTCATTTTGAGTGGGAGCTCCACCCACATGAATGTGGAAGAGGTGGGGGCAGCCCCATGGCTGGGTGCCATGCCCCTTGGGTGCCCCCCTCTCCCCTATAAAAGGCCCCCCTCTCCTCCTCTCAAAGCACACCTCCTCGTGAAGGATCTCTCTCCCCCTCTAGAATTTATTCCCCATGGTCTCGGACTAGCGAGATACATGTTCCCGGTGGCTATTCGGCAAGAAAGAGTTGTGCTTCCGCTGCATCGCTGGAGCCAGGAGGCGGAGGTTGCTCGGTGCCTCGAACATGTGTGCGAGCACGGATGCGCTGCTGTTTTGCGGCGCTAGGACTTCCTCTCGATCTTGAGATCGGCAAGAGATCGTCTACATCAACCACGAGTTTGGACTCGTTAAGCTTTGTCGGTCTTTAAGGGTATGTTCTCTACGGATATACATCCGCCCATTGTTTGTATCTAGTAGATAGATCTTGGTACATAGTTGTTCCCATTGTAGGATATTTTTTTTCTTTTCTATGCTGCTAACCCTACAGGGTATTATTAAGAGAATTGAATATATGATATGTTAAACTAAATAAAAGTTTGCAAAAATTCTCCTAAGTTGATATGCAGATTTTTACAAAAATTTGGAGACCAAAATCATGTGATTTTGATTTACTATAAAAAGTTATGACCAAATTGAGAAATGGAAAAAAAAAATACCTAAACCTAATGGGCCAAACCCAGCGGCCCGGTACCTATCTAATGCGCGTGGTGTAGAAGACAGAAGCAACGGCCAGCCCCGTAGAAGCCCATAAGCGGCCACTCGGAGGACCCCTCTCCCTCGTTTTTCCCACGCTGTCACCGACAAGCAGGACCCGCTGGTCATCTGCCACCTCCAGCCAGAGTTTGTCTTCTCCACGAGTTCGTTGCCCACCGACGCAAATCCTCACGAATTCTCCATCCCTCGTACAAATCCATTCCCCCTACTTCAAGAATCTCCCCCTCTTATACCGCTGCTTCGGCCCCTCCGTTGTTTTCGAGTTCTCCAAACCCTAGCCCAAGTATCGTCAAGTTTCGATCCTGCTGGAGCTGTCCGTCATCGGAGCTCAAGGTTGGTGACCTTCCCGAGCACCCCGAGCCTTGCTCTTCCTACTCATCATGGTCTACCACGTCTTCTCATTTAGCTATTCGAATCACAGAGGGTCACCGGCAATTGCTCGTCGGAGCCCATCGGAACCGAGAAGAGGGAGTTGCCGTCCGCTGGAGCTAGAGAGGAGAAGGTACGCGTCAAGGATATTATGAGATTCCACATCGCCGTCTGCGTCGAGATGTCGCCTCCCCCAACCTCTACGACCACTGGAGCCACCAGAACGGCCGCCATCTGACCCGTGCCGCCGTCCTCGCCATTGTCACCGCCGCTCACTTACCCCGGTAAGTCGTCGTCGCCCCTTGTCCGTCCGATCATAGTTCAACGATTTAGATTAGATCTAATAAACTAAATCGGTATCCACCAATCCGATAGCGTTGTGTGTCACACGCTTCGTCAGCATGACGTCGCTGCCGTGTCAGCTAGCTCAGTAGATCAGAAGCCGCCACGTGCCGTTAGATCATCTGCTTTCATAAAAATCAATTTAAAAATTGTAAAAAATAGATAGATCTTAGAAAATTCATATTAAATCTTGGACAAAATTGCAAATAATACTCCTATGGATTCGTAAAATTGTGTAGAACATTAATATGGATTTAGATCTAAGCTTTAATTTATATATTTATGGTAATAATTTAAATAGTTTTAATGTCCTTTTATATTATTAAATCCATAGTAAATTATTTATGGATCAGAAAAATATGAATAATATGTCCCTGGATTCATAATCTCGTGTAGATTACAGATCTGATTTTACATCTAATTTTTGAAAATGAAAATTATTTTAGTGATTTAAAATCTATAAAATACTAAATATATCATAAGAAAAGATCTACAACTTCGTTTAGGGTGACTCCAATTTCTACTGGTTCGTATTAATTCCCTCTATGTATTGAACTTCAGATCCTAATTTAATTCAACAATGAGAACATGTTTTACAGTAGATCTGCTAAAAACCCCCATTAATGGCAATCAATTAATAAAACAAATACTCTATCGCATTAGAACACTTCTGCATGCATGCATTTGTGCATTTTTTATGATTGTGTGGTTGCTTATGGATGCAATTGTTTGATCGATAGATTACAAGGAGTGCATCATTTGTAATTGCAACAGAGTGCTTGAACGACTTCAACAACTATTAAGGCAAGTTGCACCTTTGTTTATATCCTTGTTCCAGTTTTACAACTATGCATGTTTTGATCCTCAAAATAATTGTATGCATGTGTAGGATGTTTTTAGTAGAAGAGAAATATTTTACAAGTTCTATGCCATTTTGTAGTATGCCATGAGTAGCTTTATACTAAGGAATATTTCCACTCCTACTAGGTTCTCCTGAATTTTCTAAGTATTATGCTTGTGCTATGCTATATATATACAAATACCTATGGGATTCAAAAGACAGATTTTTTTCTAAGTATAAGAGCTCTGTGTATGAGAGTAAGTTTTTCTCCTCAAATCTACTTCAAAATAAAACTATATTTTTCTCTGGGCAAAGTGGTATGTCTGGATCGACTAGTAGGGGAAGTAATCTGGATTGGCTCTGCTTGCGCCCTCCACCACCCAGGATCAAAGAAGTCTTCCATGATTCATAATTCAGAAGCTTCCAGTGCAACCACAATACATATGGGCTCTGTCTTGGCCTAGTACTTAGTGGGAAACCTCACCTGAGTACCACAGTTTTGGCTCCCAGGGAACTGGGTAGAGGAGCTACTAAGGGAAAGCTTTGGCATGGTCTTGTTTGTAAAAGGAGTTGATCGTGGATTGTGTTGGGGATATGCTATATGGGTATCCCTATAACATGTCTCTTATCCGGCTAACCCGGGTGGCCCAAAGTTGGTAGCATGTCCTATGGACTACTGGGTGGCCCAATTAGATGGATCCAGAAGGAAGGCCCATGCCGGATAAAGGAAGGCTACCGTGGAGTCACCAATGTACCCGGAGTCTTGGAGTACAAGATACACAAGACTAGTAATAGACAGTGTAGGACTCTGTAACCTGTCCGGCTAGGACTTTTCCCTGTAACCCTAGGACCTGGCGACTATATAAGTCGGTCCTATGGGAGCCTTTAGGGCACGATAACTTAGACTCTCTAGTCACCTCGCACAGCGAACCAATCCCTGTAACTCGGCGTATTGCCCTTATAGTGATTTATAGCAGGAGTAGGATTCCGCCACCATTGTGGGATCTGAACCTGGGTAAGCTGTGTTACCTCGTACCCGTCAACCGTCCGCCTTACCCCACGTCTCTAAACACGCACTGTGAGGACCCCTCCATGGCGTACTCTTTGGCAATACCACGACAGTTGGCGCCCACCGTGGGCCAAGAGGCGCTTCAGGCTCTTCAGCGGGCGAGGACTAAGATCTTCGCGGGAATCGGCAAAACCGTAGCCATCGGTCGCGTTTTATTCTCCGACAACGTTCCGATCGTCCCTCCTAACGAGTTCTAGATCTCGACGAAGACGAACCCTACGCGGCGAAACCGACTCGGGCACTAGTTCCCTGGGACTACGGGCTGGATACGTTCACGGAAGGATCGATGCTGGATCTCTCTTTGGAGTTTGCGACAAAGATCGGAAAGCACCAAGGCCCACACGGGCCGCCTACGGGCAGGATACGTTTGCGGAAGGATCGATGTTGGATCTCTCCTCAGAGTTTGCCGACAAAGATCGCAAAAATTCAAGGCCCACCCAAACCGCCCCTGTGCAGGATATAAAGGTGGAAGATCACTGCAAATCCGCCGGCTTCGCCCGCGTGTCTGGACAGCAGAGATCCAAGTTCATCGGCGTGGTTACCATCTTCGATCTGGCACGCTGCGTTCAGAGAGAAGGCGAAAACCCCCGCGATTACCAGGCCAGATGGCTCCGTATACGAGCCGATCTAGCCCACTACCCCGATGATAACGCTTTGTATCACTTCGTGGAAGGACTGGACCGTGGCACGCTTCTCCGACATTCTTTAAGACGGCAGCAGGCAACATGACGCCTTACCCTTGAGGAGATGGTGAGCACCGTTAACAGCTATGCGGAAGCTGACGCAGCAGCCCAGATGGAGCTTGCGCTCAGAGACGGAGAACCTCCGATTCAGCAGCCGCCGCCACCGCCTCCTGCCGCCATCGTCGCAGCAGCACCACCACCTCCAGTCATCATCGAGGCCATTGCACCTCCACCGCCCGTCATCGAGGAAGTCCTGGCACCCTCCGAATCTGTCATTGACGCGCTTTATGCTGATTTTAGTGCAGATTCAGAGGAGATAGACTTCAGTCCAGAAGAGCTAGACTCTGCTATGCAGGAGATGGAGGAGGAGTACTCGCGCTACGAGCAAGCCAACAACACCGTCACGTCCCGAGGGGTGTTCGTCACCATTGGGACAGTGATGGATGAAGATAAACCCGGACGAGCTCTGCCTACATCACCGGAAAAGGGGAAGGGGCCACTTGTTGCGGCTGACGATGATCGCGCAAAAGTCATGCCTCCTCCGCCCAACCCAGTGCAGCTTCCGCAGGAACTCGGCACCAGCCTGAGCAACAATAGCACCGCAAACTTGCCATCTCTAGCATCTACGTCTGCAGTAGCCCAAGTTACTCTAGCTGATAGAGTGATGTATGGCAATCTCCTCGTCGAGCCACTAACGGTTTCTCATATCCGGAACATGACCCAGCTTGACGAGAAGCGCCAGCAGTTGCTGGAGGAAGCGTAGGCCATCGTGGAGCAAGGCGCTAAACTAGATCGAGATCTGGTCAACACGCAGAAGTCCATAGAGAAAGCTAGAGCAATGGAGGCCGAGTACAAGACTTTGCTACATCGGCAGAAGGCTAAGAAAGCTCCGACTCGTGTCATCAATGATCCTGGTGTACGGCGCAACCTAGGATGGGCTCCCTCGAAGCCGGCACAGGCCAAGCCATACATTGACAGTGAAGGCAAGCAGGTGATGCCCACCCCACTCCTTAACCTCGCCGTATCCAAGACCCTTCTGGAGCAGGATAGATCGCCTGAGGCAGTGGAACAGGTCTATGACCTAGTGGCCAAGGCGGTGAAGCAGCATGAAAAGGCCACCTCTCAGAGGCTTGAGTCTGACCCAGCGCTCTGCCAATCTAGCCAGTACAAGACGCCAAGGGACAGATCTCCTCTTGATGTCGGGTCCCAGACGGGTTCATCAGAACAAAGACGGAGTGATGCGCGCAATAGGAAGGATGCTATCCCCATATCCTCCGACCACGGAGAAAAGGCACGACCTCGTCGCCCATTGCCACCGCCCCAATCCCCCCGACATCGTGAAGACTACAAGACTCACCATCATGCGGATATGCCCCCACCAAAGCAGTGTGGCATCGTCATCCGCAACAACGCGGAGCAGACCCGTCATGACGAAGAGCGCAACCGAGGACACAAGAGCAGGTCACGCCATGACCCTACGCGTCTGACAAGCAACCGTGACAGGCGTGAGGTGTCGCAGGAGGGTAACAGCAAGAAGGATAACCCACCGCCACCTCCGCCTACGTCACCACCAAGCAGTCACCATGGCGGAGGAGGCCCGTGTCATACATGCAGCCCGTCCCCTGTTGACAAAAAGAAGAAGAACTCGGAGCCGTACGATGCACATTCGCGGATCGATAAGATCCACGAGGCCCAGGAAGGACCATACTGTAGGGGTTCGTAGCATGAAAAACAAAAAAATTCTACCGCATGCAAACAAACAAGCCAAGATCTATCTACTAGATTGTAGCAACGAGTCGATAGAGGAACTCACCCTCGAAGATTCCAAAGCGGTTAACGAGAGCAGATTCTCGTGGGTGATGTAGTCATACTCTTGCTGATCTCAAGATCGCGTAGACGATCCTTCCGGTGCTGCGTTCCGGCAGCTCTTCCGCAGTTGGTCACACGTTCGGTACTCGATGAAGACCTTCCTCTCCCTTGTTATTTATGTGTGTATTACTACAATCGAGATTCAATAAGAATATACCATCTATCAAAGGTTCATGTGCATAAAACATATTACTCGTATAAATCGAACAACCATTATTCTCGGACTTAAACAAGTAACCGTCTCGCAATAAACAAGATCCAGATATAATGTTCATGCTTAACGCAGGCACCAAATAATAATTATTTAAGTATAAAACTAATCCCGATGGTAGATGAAGAGGTAGCGTGCCGACCGCGATCACATCAACCTTTGATCCATTTCCAACGCGCATCGTCACCTCATTCTTCGCTAGCTTCCGTTTATTCTGCAGCACCTGTTTCGAGTTACAAATATGAGCAACCGAACCAGTATCAAATACCCAGGCACTACTACGAGTACTAGTGAGATACACATCAATAACATGTATATCGGATATACCTTTCTTCTTGATGTTGCTGTTCTTCAAATCCGCCAAGTACTTTGGGCAATTCCGCTTCCAGTGACCTTCTCCCTTGCAGTAAAAGCACTCAGTATCAGGCTTAGGTCCAGCCCTGGTCTTCTTCGTCGGTGCGGCAACTGTTGGGGGGGTGACCCCGGGTAGGTCAAAGACGGGGAAAGACAGAGGTATGATCCCCGTCTGGTTTCCGAGTTACAGTCTAAGTCGGCCGAATCATGAAGAAGTCGGCCGACATACGGAGGCGAGAGGCCCGTATATGTATATTAAGACATTACCCGGCCGAGATACTGCGTAAGTCGGCCGAGTTAGCCTGAGTGATCTTGATGCAGGTGAAGGACAATCCGAGCTATGCAGGGGAGGGCCGAATGATATGAGGCTTGCAGGAGAAGGAGAAGCCTGAAGTCAAACCCTAGCTGCGAGCTAGGGAGAATCTAAGCAGAGCCAAGCGCTACGGACAAAGGCGCAGAGCGACAGAGAGGCAGGAGGAGGTCACGGAGGTGACAGTCTAGAAGACCGAGGCGCACAGGAGGGGCCCTCTGGAACCTTGCCGTCGTTAGAGGGGCGAGAGGGAAAGGGGGGCGCCGAACTACTATATTGGGACAAGCATATTCCTCGAATATGCTTGCTACGTCAGCCCTAAAGGAACCCAGGGCTCTCCTTTATAAGGAGAGGCTTGGACTCAGAAGGGGGCATCGACCAGAGTTAGAGCCGTTAGGCTGGTAAAGTTCTTCTCTTCTCCTTGTAAAACAGCTCAAGGAGCACTTGTAGCCTAAGGAAGAAGAAATAAAGACCTTTGCCTTAATCTTCTGTGTGTAGAATCAATTACACCTTCCCTCCCCAGATCCCTCTAGCACCTATTGGCCCCAAACTTTAGCCTACCCATGGCATCTGCCGTGATACCACCACGACAGTTGGCGCCCACCGTGGGGCCAGCAGCGGTGCTAGCTGGAGTATTGATCCGGACGGGAAACTTCATCAACACGGGAGAGCGCATTGTTTCTGGCTTGGTCAGGAGATTTGGTCTCTGTGACTATGTCAGCGACAATGCAGGGAGCTTCAGGGGAAAAACTCCCCCGCGTAATGGCGTCTTCATCAGCCTGGGCGGGCACAAGGTTTACGTCGGCGTCGACGTCACCGGCGTTTATCCTCACCAAGTTGTTGTTGCAGGAGAGCCCCCTCTTAACGCAGCAAGCCGTCCGTCCAGAGCGCGTCCTGCAGGCAGCGTCGAGGTGATGGTCGCTGCCGGAGTGCATGCTGGAGCAGCAGCAGCCGGGTGAAGCAGGGAACCCACCACAGGCGCACCCAGGCAGACCGCGCCACTACTCACCGAGGTAATCCCGCCAGTGACCAACCCGACCGAGGTGCAGGACACCACCCCAAAAGCACCAAGAGTAAGAGGGACACCTCTGGAAAGGCCAGAGAACATTCTTCAGGCGACCATAGAGAACTTGACTACACCTGTAGCGCCGATACTTGATCCGGCAAATGCTCAGGTTGAGTTAGAAGAAACCAGGCAAAAGGTGCTGGTAGAGGCCAAGAAGGTATCGGCCTTGCGGGAGTCCCTGAACAGGACCCTGAGAGAATATGCCAAAGCTAATAAGCTTGATGTCGCACCAGAGCGGGTGGACGAATTAAGATTAAGGGGGAAGAACCTCATGGATGACATCAACAAAGAGCATGAAGCTCATAGGGCGGAATCAGGTGACTTGGGTTTGCCGAGGTACAGTACCCCGGCAAAGAACCTGAGAGCGGCAAATGCCGCAGCATTGGAATTAGAAGGGTTGACCGGGGAGGCCCGGCAGAAACAGCAAGAAAGAGTGAATGAGCTGGTGCGCATCGTGAACCAGCAAAATGAAGAGATACTCAGAACAAACCCGGCGAGGCCAGGGGCCTCGCGAATGGTTCACTCGGCAGGAGCAGCACCTGCCTTATCCGCGGCAGCAGCATCTTCACCCGGAAATAACGCGCGAAGGGACAAAGCAGTAACCTCAGGAAAGAGGAACAAGCAAATTGTTCCATATGATCCGGCGATGGCTGGAAAGGCAAATGAGAACAGAGGCAATGCAAGCCGAGGTAACAGTGGGGAGAGAAACCACGGCCGTGTAGAAAAAGACGGCGGAAGCCGAGGCAATGGAGATCTCGGCAGAAGAGAACCCGTAAGAGGCAATCATGAGAACAATACCCCGGTCGAAGTAAGGAGAGAGCTGCCGCTCAACCCACAACCAAGGCATGAACCCCGACAAGAAAGAGAAGCGAGGCCAACTCGCCACAATCAAGTGAATGAAAGGTACAATGACGGTTATTCCGAGATGGAATATGCGATCCATGGTGGAAATAACCACTATGAAATGCAAGACAGAATTCTGTACAGAGATTTGCCATCAAACGATGCAAGAGTGAAGCTGCACCGGCTATACCGGTCCGAGTTGCTGGAAGAACAGGGTCCACCAGGTCCGACTTGCTTTGGACCACAGATCATGGGCGAACCACCCGTGCCGAACTTTCAGCTAGCGAGAGGCACAAAAACATATAATGGAAGTACCAAGCCACCAGACTGGTTGATTGACTATGCCACTGCTGTGAAAATAGCGGATGGGAACTTACGATGGGAAGTACGGTATGTCCCACAAATGTTGGAAGGACCAGCTAGGGTATGGCTGAATAATCTGCCAGCGGGCAGTATCAACTGTTGGTTGGATTTTGAAGAAATGTTCGTCAGCAACTTTACCAGCACATACAAGAGGCAAAATAGGCCGCAACAGTTATCCATGTGCAAACAGAGGCCGAATGAAACAGATAGGGACTTTTTAACTCGATGGTGCAACCTAAGAAACCCATGCGAAGGGGTTATAGAATCGCAAGCAATAGCTTGGTTCGCGCAAGGCTGCCGTTATGGCAGCATGTTGTGGCAACGTCTGCAAAGAGATATGCCGACCACTCTGACAGAAACTATCAGAATAGCAGAATCCTATGCATTAGGGGACCCAACGCAACCAGAATTAATGTCGGCGAATCATCGCGAGCAACAGGACCATTATGCAAGAGATTTTGCCGGGTCGTCCAGGCGCAGTGATTTCAGAGGAAGAAGAAGAGAGGAAAGGCTGGATTATAGATATAATTCGGCCCAAGTGGCAGCAGTAGCACAAGATCAGCCGAGTCATGGAGCAACTCAACGGCAGAAGAATGGACCTCAACAGTGGACACCAAAGAATGAAGGAAAAAGGCAGTGGACCCCAGAACAAAAGAAGCAATGGCAGGAGAGGCCGAAATACACGTTCGAATCTATGTTAGATCAGCCGTGCAAATTTCACACATCAAACCCATCTAGGCCAGCCAATCATACAACCCGCCAATGTGCATGGATGAAAAATGCAATGGGGAACCCCGCAGGAGTTCAGGCACCCCATCAAGTACATCAACAGCATCAACCACAATTGACTAGAGCAAATGCACAACAACTGATGTTACCGCCTCCTCCCCCGAGGTACGATAACTCGGATCGGAGAGATGCGGTACACCAAGTGATGAACCAAGTCCAGGATGGAAGGACAAATCCAGCGAATACTGGACGCAATGATTACAGAGAACATCATCAGTCTTATTGTGTGTTCACAACGGAACAACAAGACAAGCAGAGTGTGCAGCGCCGGCATATGGAAGTAAATGCAGTTATGTCGGCGGTACCAAGATATGTGCCTTGGTCAGATCAGGAGGTAACTTGGAGCATAAAAGATCACCCCAAGATAATGCCGAATCCAGGGTCTTATGCACTCGTGTTGGATCCAACATTCATTGGACCAAGCATCAATGTGAAATTTTCAAAAGTACTCATTGACAATGGAAGCAGTATCAACATCATGTACAAAGATACCATGCATAAACTCGGAATATCGCAGAACATGCTGCAGTCCACGAGGACCACTTTCCACGGGATAGTGCCAGGACTTTCATGCGAACCTATTGGTAAGGTCCGAGTGGATGTGTTATTCGGCACGAGAGATAACTGCAGAGCAGAAAACTTAGAATTTGAGGTGGTGGATTTGGAAAGTTGTTATCATGATCTACTCGGACGGCCTGCATTGGCCAAATTCATGGGCAGCTGTCATGTAAGTTATCTGAAGATGAAGCCACCCGGACCACAAGGAGTAATAACAGTTGCAGGGGATTATAAGAAGTCAATGGAGTGTGCTTCAGCCGGGTCAAATTTGGCCGAATCATTGGTTATAGCAAGAGAAAAGAAAAGGATTCAAGAGGTAGAAGCCCTCGCCTAGTCAGCACAGCTGAACATGCTGGCGCTGGCCAACCCGCATGGCAGTGTCTCTTTTTAGCCGACTAAAGAAACGAAGAAATTTCAGATCGATGAGCAATTCCCGGAGCGTACTATTACCATTGGTGCAGGCCTGGACGCTAAATAGGAAAGCGAGCTCACCAACTTCCTCCGTGAGAATCGGGACATATTTGCATGGTCAACTCAGGATCTGCAAGGTGTTCCGAGGGAGTTGGCTGAGCACTCTTTGAACGTGAGGCCAGAAGCAAGGCCGGTGAAGCAACCTCTCCGCCGCTTCGCCGAAGACAGGAGAAAAATAATAGGAGATGAAATAGCTCGCCTCCTCGCGGCCGGGTTCATCATGGAAGTGCTGTACCCGGATTGGTTGTCGAATCCGGTGCTAGTAGAAAAGAAGAAAGATGATCCCAATGTAGCCATTGTATGGCGAATGTGTATCGATTACACCAACCTGAACAAGGCATGTCCAAAAGATCCTTTTCCATTGCCTAGAATAGACCAAGTCATTGATTCGACCGCTGGTTGTGAGTTATTATCATTTGTAGACGCGTATTCTGGTTTCCACCAGATACCGTTAAATCCGGCCGATCAAATAAAGACCGCGTTTATTACCCCGTATGGGGCTTATTGCTATCGCACAATGCCATTCGGCCTGCGAAACGCAGGAGCGACATACCAGAGATGCATGCAAAAATGTCTACACGATCAGATAGGAAAAAATGTACAAGTATATGTAGATGACGTGGTCATCAAAACCAAGGAAAGCAAAACATTACTGATAGATATACGGCAGACTTTCGCGAACCTGAGAAGGTTCCGAATGAAGCTTAATCCAGAAAAATGCACGTTTGGCGTGCCGGCAGGAAAATTACTTGGTTTTCTTGTTTCTATCCGAGGTATAGAGGCCAACCCAACCAAGATAAAGGCAGTGGAAAGAATGGAATTGCCAAGATGTTTAAATGATGTACAAAAATTCACGGGGTGTCTGGCCTCGCTTAGCCGGTTTGTATGTCGGCTGGGAGATAAGGCGCTGCCACTCTATCAGCTGATGAAGAAATCAGATAAATTCATTTGGACTCCACAAGCGGACATCGCATTTCATGAATTGAAAAAGATGTTGGTTACAGCACCCATTTTGGCTTCTCCATTATCAAAAGAGCCTATGTTACTCTATGTAGCAGCTACCAACAGAGTAGTGAGTACTGTAGTCGTAGTGGAACGACTTGAAGATGGTAAGTCGGTTCAGAGGCCGGTGTATTATTTGAGTGAGGTGTTATCCACTTCAAAGCAGAATTACTCACATTATCAGAAGATGGCTTATGGGGTATATATGTCGGCGAAAAATCTTAAACATTACTTCGAAGAGCATCCCATCAAAGTGATCTGTGAGGCACCCATAGCCGACATATTGATCAACAAAGACGCAAGCGGCCGAATAGCAAAATGGGCAATCGAGTTATCACCATACGCTCCACAATTTGATAGGAGGGAAGCAATCAAATCTCAGGCGGTCGTCGACTTTTTCGTAGACTGGGCCGAGTTGCAGTATGAGCCACCATTGCCGGACGCAAATTATTGGACTATGCACTTTGATGGATCCAAGTTAAAGAATGGTTTGGGGGCAGGAATAGTGCTAACCTCGCCTAAAAGAGATCAACTGAAGTATGTGCTACAAATACATTTTGCTGCATCCAACAACGTAGCCGAGTATGAAGCACTGGTCCATGGATTGAAAGTAGCAAAAGAAATTGGCATACGCCGAATCTTGTGCTATGGCGACTCGGATCTGGTGGTACAACATGTCTTAGGCAGTTGGGACGCATTAGATGCTAATATGGCGTTATACAGATTTCACGTGCAAAAGATCAGTGGATACTTTGAAGGATGTGAATTTCACCACATACCTCGGGCAGAAAATGATGCCGCAGGCACGTTGTCGAAACTAGGATCAACCCGGCAATCAATTCCTCCGGGTATTGCACTGGAACATCTCAGGAAACCATCAATAATCACATCACCGGAATCCAAATCTATCTTTATCCCGGCAAATTCAGCAGAAGATAATGCGCCGATGGAAATAGATCAGCGATACAACTCGGAACCTCCAAAAAGGAGGACAGCCGAAGTAAGCACAATCATGGGGAAAGCCGAGATAGATAAGTCGACAAAAAACATGGAAATAGACAGTGAGACCACACCAGAAAAAGTCACGCCGTTATGGGAGCAACCCATATTCTCTTACCTAAAAGACTCAATATTGCCGAGTAATGAGGTGTTAGCTAGACAAACTGCAAGAAGAGCAAAAGCTTATACAATTATAAACAATGAGCTATATAAAAGGAGCGTCACAAGCGTGTTGCAGAAGTGTGTGAGTTCGGTAGAAGGTCAGGAGATCCTCCTAGATATACACCAAGGGGAATGTGGGCACCATGCCTCATCTCGTGCCTTGGTAGCCAAAGCATTCAGGCATGGATTTTATTGGCCGACGGCATTAAAAGAAGCAAAAGAATTAGTTAAAAAATGCAATGGGTGTCAGAGATATGCAACCAAAATACACATGCCATCGGCCGAGTTAAAAACAATACCCATCACTTGGCCATTTTCTGTATGGGGTTTAGATATGGTGGGACCATTTAAGCCAGCACGAGGAGGAATGACCCACATATTGGTTATGGTGGACAAGTTGACAAAATGGATTGAAGTGAAACCAATAAAAAAATGCGATGGGTCCACAGCAGTGAAATTTCTCAAAGATATTATCTTGAGATATGGGTATCCGCACAGTATTATTACAGATAATGGCACAGACTTTGCAGAAGGAGCCTTCGCCAGATTTTGCAGAGAGAAACACATAAGACTAGATATCGCCTCTATGGCTCACCCAGCATCCAATGGGCAAGTGGAAAGGTCTAATGGGCTGGTGCTATCAGGAATAAAACCACGACTTGTCGAACCATTGCAAAGGTCGGCAGGATGTTGGATTGAGGAACTCCCAGCCGTACTATGGAGCCTCAGGACTACTCCGAATATATCAACAGGTTACACACCATTCTTCCTGGTATACGGGGCAGAGGCCGTACTTCCAGCCGACATAATATATGACTCGCCAAGAGTTACTCAGTATACAACCTCGGAGATAAACGAGATAGCTCGGCAAGATGATGTAGACCTGCTAGAAGAAGCCAGAGAATTGACATTATCACGATCAGCTATTTATCAGCAGAACCTGCGACGATATCACAGCAAGAAGGTGAATCCAAGAGTATTCAAAGAAGGAGATTTAGTCCTCCGACTGGTGCAACATACGGCCGGCATGCACAAGTTGTCACCTCCATGGGAGGGACCATTCATTGTGAGCAAAGCGTTGCATAACGATGCCTATTATCTAATCGACGCTCAGTCCCCCGGAGGGAACAAGGCAGACAAAGCTGGCGAGGAAACGAAGCGTCCATGGAATGTAGCTTTACTTCGACCAATTTACTCGTAACTTTGTATCTCAAGGTCAAGATCCAATGATGTATTGAACCTCGGCACCCAGAGCAGTGACTCGGGGACTGCCGTATATTATCTCAATTTCATGTTATGTATTTGAACCTTGGCGCCCAGAGCAGTAACTCGGGGACTGCTGTATGTTATCTCAATTTCATGTTATGTATTTGAACCTCGGCGCGACCAGAGCAGTGACCCGGGGACTGCCATATGTTATCTCTATTTCAAGTTATGTATTTGAACCTCGGCGCCCAGAGCAGTGACTCGGGGACTGCCATATGTCATCCCAATTTCATGTTGTGTATTTAAACCTCGGCACCCAGAGCAGTGACTCGGGGAATGCCATATATTATTTTCATTTCATATTAAATATTTGAACCTCGGCATCCAAAGCAGCGACTCGGGGACTGCCATATGCTGCTTCAGTTTTATGTTGAGCGCACCCGTATTAGTCTTATATTATTTCTGAAATTTGGTTTACATATTGAAGTTCGGCGCGATAAACAGTGATTCAGGGATTGCCATATATTGTCCCAAGGAAGTAGTCAACTTCTATTCAGGGCAGATCAATAGTATATGATATTCAGAGCTTACGCCCATATAAACCATGAAAAAACGAAGGTAAGGATAAATCCTAAAAAATCAGGAAATTGCGGGCCACCAAAGCAAGAATTCAGACGAACACCCACTTAACCAAATGGTAACAGCTACAAGCGTTTATGTCACAGCGGTACACGGCAAAAGAAATTCGAATCATATAGAGAGCGGACAAATGTTTCGCCTACATCATACGCACGGCATGCCAGGGATAAGAAATAAATTAAGCATTATTCGCTGGGGAGGCAGCAACTTGGTCAAGCGCGGGGCACTCCAACGTAGGAGGAACTTCGACTGAGGTTGCCTCGCCCTCCATGGACCTAGGTGCAACTTCAGCGGAAGCCCGAGGCTACTCAGGAGCATCAGTCCGTGCGGTAGAATGCCCAGTACCTTTGGAGGAGGACCGCGCATCGCCGTTACTGTCCGAACTTGAACTGGAGCTGTCAGATGCGGCCGAGTCATCCTCACCTTCCCCTTGCTCAGCCGAATTGTCGTCCGAGGCATCCTCAACTACGACCTCCTCATCTGGGTCTGGAAGAAAACTCGGCCCTTCATTCCAGGTGTGCACGTCGGCATACTCGACGAGTTGGAAGGCACGAGCTTGCCGAAGAGCAACAAAATTAGGATCCTCAACCCAGCGGGAACCAGTGCGCAAATTTCTCAGGATATCAAGAGAAATGTCTTCATACCATGACATGATAACAGTAAGGGCCATATCAGCGCCAGCGCGCCTGGCTGATTCCCTCTAGAGAATTAGTTGCCTCTCAGATGCCATCAGTCTTTTCACCAGTAATTTGACCTCGTTGATATCAGGAGTCCCCGAAGTGTTCGGCCAAAGAACGTGGTAAGCTCGAATAGCGGCTTGCACCAAATCCCGGCCCATAATCTTCATTGGACCAACTGCAGCACCAACGGCAACCAAGAAATCCTCCATTGAATACTCTGAATCAGCGGCAACAGGAACACCTCGGCGCACGCGAGCTGCAAGAACAGCTTTAGAGCTCACGGGCTTAGCCTCGGGAAAATGATCTGCACAAAACACGAACACGTCAGGTGGCAGCACGGACAAAGACAAAAATATAATTCGGCTGTCCTAAGAAGCTTACGATGAATGTAACGCATCATTATGTGAAGGTCCTTGGCCCAATCGACCTTGTTCTTCTCAAAACGAGCAATTTCCTCGCTCAATCCTTGAGTTTTCAGTTCGGCAGCCTCGAGGAGTTCTTTATTCTTCTGCAGTTCCAAAGCCAGCCGATTTTTCTCTTCGGAGAATTCCTGATCGACCTTTTCTAATTCGGATTTCTGAGAAAGCTTAAGGGTCTCCACCTCGGCCCGTAGGCGAGCTATTCCATCGTCCTTTTCTTTTAGCTCCGCCGAATGAGTAGCGTTTTGTTCTAAAAAATGCAGCATCACGTCAGGCATGGGCGTGCAATCTTGGTGAGACGCTGCAAAGGTTAGCAACTCGGCTTTACCAAAGCCAAACGAAATAAACAAGCTTAGCACCATGTTAAAAAGGGAAAAGGTCCAAGATAAAAGGGAAACTAACCTTCCAAACTCTTAACTTTCTTCTCAAGACGAACGTTGAGGTTATTAATATTACCTGTTCACCAAAAAAGTGAGTCGGCATCTAGCGGACAAATCAATAAGAATGTCGAGCATAACAAAAAGGAACTATCGACGTACCAGCCTTTTTTACCACAGGAAGGATTTTCTCATATTTTTCCTCCAGTTTGCGATGGGAGAAAAGCAACCTCTGAAATTCGGCAGTTCGCCGGTCATGTGCAACCTGAACAATGGAGCAAAACGATAAATGAATAATCAAAGCTAAATCAGATCCGAGTCAAGCAAAACTTAACTCGGATCTAGGTGGCTGGATATTCAAAGCTAAAACATATCCGAGTCAAGCAAAACTTAATTTGGATCTAGGTGGCTGGATATTCAAAGCAAAGTCAGATCCGAGTCAAGCAAAAATTAACTCGGATCTAAGTGGCTGGATATTCGAAGCTAAATCAGATCCGAATCAAGCAAAACTTAACTCGGATCTAAATGGCTGGATATTCGAACTCTAGAAATAAAGTAAGATTAAGTAAAGCAGCATTAAACTTCCAAGCATGTAACAAGTTATTTCCTTGCAAGTTTCGGGGACTAGAGCATATAATAACATCTGGGGGACTAATCTAAACTCCGCAAAACAGCAATTACCTCATTCATCTTGTTGGTATCAATGATGAACTTGGCAGCTTGGTCGAAACGGCCGCTGATGTCGGAAAGCTGAAAGGGTTGATTGATGGGATTACCCTCAAAATGATCAGCAGCATTCCAGTTATTGGCGTACTCCACCAGCGAGCCAAGGCTGTTCCCACTAGTAGTCCGAGTTAAGACCTTACCCCGGACATGTTGGGTAATCACTGCAGCCGCAGGGCTCTTATGAAGAGCAATCTGGGTGTGGGCAGCCGAGGCAACAGAGACCTTGGTAGGAGCGGTTCCCTTGCGCAGCATGTCGGCAATGCTCGGCTGAGAAGAGCCGACAAGACCTTTCTGGGAAGAGGAAGCCTTGGTGGCAACAACTTTTCTCACCTTAGACGAGGCATCAGCAGGAAGCGATACCTCGGTAATGGGGGCGGTGTCTTCAGGAACAGCAGGAGTCACGGTCGCAGAAGGCGCCAGGATAACGACCTCTTCGGCCGGGGCTGGAGTGGCTGTAGAAACTGCTGGGGCCGATAGAGGCTCAGTAGTGGCGCTGGGACCCACAGAAGGGGCAACGGGTTCGATGGAAATCTCGGAGGGCCGATTGGGATCACTGTCAACAAAAGGAATTTCAGGTACGTCGCGATGAGGAGGCGATGGATTCGGAGCTAGAAGAGAGGCAGCGTGAGCAGGACTGGGGATCCTAGTATCATCGACGGGCGGAGGAGACGGCTGCCGAGTCGGGCGGCTAGTCATGCTAGGACCGCCGGGATTAACAGAAAGCGGAGCACTGCAAAAATAAGAAGGAAGAAAGAATGTCAGTATGAAAAACAGAAAGAGAGAAACAAGAAATACGAGCAGAAGGGAACTTACCCGGCGACCCCAGGCATAATCTTGCGCCTGGGAGGATTCGGAGCGGATCTCTTCACTCGTTTCTTGGGGACCGCCTCCGAGGCACTAGCAGGAGCCCCGCGTTTCCCCGAGGTAACAGGGGGTCGAGAAGCGATGGGCTCGGCGTCGTGAACCTGACCGGCCGGATTAGCTGGAAAAGTAGAAGCCGGAAATGCATAAGAAATAGGCATTGCGGCAACTACCTCAAGAACTTGGACCTCGTCCGAATCACCTTCCTCCTCGTGCGCCGAGGTCTTGCCATGAGCTCGAGCCGGGGCAGGATCCGATTTAGGGATGAACTCTTCCAAGTCCGGCTCACCAGTATCCGGGGTGCTTCGGTCCACGGGCCACGGAAGCAACAAAACTTCGGCGTTCTCATTTTTCTGCTCTGTGAACCTCTGCAAGACGAGGAAAAAGAAAGTTAGCGGAATCTGTTACGAAAACAATGGAATAGCAGAACATTATTGAACAAGCTTACTTCGGGAGGCGGATGATCGCGGGTGAACGGTCTCAACCCCCAAGCCCAATCCTCGGGCATCTCCGTCTTAAAGATAGCTCGGACACGCTTATAGATAAGGTAATTGTCCAGCTCCACGGTCGAGACACGGTTAGGGTCGAGAGGACCACTCATGTAGCATAGCTTGTGAGTCCGCTTCTGGAATGGGCAGATCCGGCTACTAATAAAAGTAGCCATCAGGTCTTCGCCGCATAACCCGGTGCGGATCAGATCTTTAAGACGAATCTCAAAAGACTCGGCTAAGGCATGACTCTTCCTCGGATTGTAGGTCCAATTCACCTTAGAAGGCGGACCAATTGAGAAAGCAGGAAGCCGAATCTTGTCCTCTGTCCCCCTGTTCTTAACATAAAAGAAGGATTTGTGCCACTTCTTGCATGACTCTAGCTCGGTGACGCGAGGAAATACGGATTTCCTCCGAGGTGTAATGGACGCTGCCCCACATTGAGTAAGCAATTTCTCGGAAGGGTGCAGATACTTGTCTGGAACTACGTTGGAACGAATCTGGAAGAACTTCGACCAGACGTGCACTGACGGCCACAGGCCGAAGTATCCCTCCGAAGCGGAGATAAAAGCAGAAAGAGAAGCGATGGCGTTCGCAGGAAGATGATGCGGCTGAAGGCCGAAGTAGTCGAGAAACTCTCTAGCAAAATCGCTAAGAGGGAGACCAAAGCCACGCGCGAAGTACGACATAAAAACCACATACTCGCCCTCCCTAACATCCGGAGAGGACTCGCTGCCGGGTAAGCGACAGGAGACCTCAGCGGGAATCCTCCGAGTTCGGATAAGCCACTCAATCTCACGGCGTGTAACAGAAGAGCCCTGCCACGAGCCTCGCTCGGGCCCAGAGCCAGCATCATCATCCTCTACCAGAGCGCCGCTAAACGAACTAGACATGGTTCGCCGGAAAGATCGCCGGAGGAAGAGCTGGCGGCGGAGGAAAGTTTAGAGCTGCAAGGCCCCGTCGTGATTTTGCACGGGAACGGTGACAAAGGAGCAGAGGAACCGCCGCACAAACACGAGATCGAAACGGAGAAATCTAGGGTAAAACCTAGGCAATGCGGCCGGAAAGGACTCACCGGCGACGGTGCCGAAGCTGGTGAGCGCAGGCGAGGCTGGCCGAACGGCGCGGCGGAGTCCTCGCCGTCGGAAGCTCTGATGAGCGCGCGGCGGCGGAGCTGCGAGAAGGCGCGCAAGCGAGAGGAAGGAGGAGGGCAGAGAAGAACGAGAAGGGGAGAAGTAAATTCCCAGACGCCTTGCCCCTCTTTATAGTCGAGCCACGAACAAGGTAGTGGGATCGTGGGTGCAGCATTTGACCGTGTAGATCGTGGGTGCGGCACGAACGCACGACGATAAGTGGAGCCGCACCAACGGCCACACAGGAACGAATAAGGTTGCGACCCCCCAGGGAAACGGCACGCGAGGCGTCGCAGCGGCGGCGCATCAGGTACAGAGTTAACTGTAGCAGGTCAGTAAATACTGTAGAGGAACCAAAAAACTAGATGAACAATGATGAGAGTGACACGTAGGACAAGGCGTACGAGAGAAGGAACAAGGGAACCTCGGACGAGAAAAAGATAACTCAGAAACAATACTGAAAAATGTGATGAAGCTGATACGACACGGCCGAAGTTATCGACAGGGCCACACCATCTTTGGGGACTAATGTTGGGGGGTGACCCCGGGTAGGTCAAAGACGGGGAAAGACAGAGGTTTTTTCCCCGTCTGGTTTCCGAGTTACAGTCTAAGTCGGCCGAATCATGAAGAAGTCGGCCGACATACAGAGGCGAGAGGCCCATATATGTATATTAAGACATTACCCGGCCGAGATACTACGTAAGTCGGCCGAGTTAGCCTGAGTGATCTTGATGCAGGTGAAGGACAATCCGAGCTATGCAGGGGAGGGCCGAATGATATGAGACTTGCAGGAGAAGGAGAAGCCTAAAGTCAAACCCTAGCTGCGAGCTAGGGAGAATCTAAGCAGAGCCAAGCGCTACAGACAAAGGCGCAGAGCGACAGAGAGGCAGGAGGAGGTCACGGAGGTGACAGTCCAGAAGACCAAGGCGCACAGGAGGGGCCCTCTGGAACCTTGCCGTCGTTAGAGGGGCGACAGGGAAAGGGGGCGCCGAACTACTATATTGGGACAAGCATATTCCTCGAATATGCTTGCCACGTCAGCCCTAAAGGAACCCAGGGCTCTCCTTTATAAGGAGAGGCTTGGACTCAGAAGGGGGCATCGACCAGAGTTAGAGTCGTTAGGCTGGTAAAGTTCTTCTCTTCTCCTTGTAAAACAGCTCAAGGAGCACTTGTAGCCTAAGGAAGAAGAAATAAAGACCTTTGCCTTAATCTTCTGTGTGTAGAATCAATTACACCTTCCCTCCCCAGATCCCTCTAGCACCTATTGGCCCCAAACTTTAGCCTACCCATGGCATCTGCCGTGATACCACCACGACAGCAACTTTCTTACCGCCCTTCTTGAAGTTTCCCTTTTGCTTAGACTTGCCTTTCTTGAATTTGGTGGTCTTATTGACCAACAACACTTGGTGCTCTTTCTTGATACTTTTGCAGATTTCAACATGGAGAAGAGTTCTGGCAACGTCTTGTCCATGTTTTGCATATTGTAGTTCATCACAAAGTTCTTGTAACTTGGTGGCAGTGATTGGAGGACACGGTGAATCTCTAAAGAATTAGGAATCACTATACCCAAACTTTGGAGTTTGTTTGCGTGCCCAGACATCTTAAGCACATGCTCACTAATGGAGCTGACCTCTTCCATCTTGTAGTTAAAGAACTTTTCAGAAGCCTCATAACTCTCAACTTCCGCGTGAGCCTCAAATATCATTTTGAGTTCACGGACAATATCATGTGGGTCATGGTTCTCAAACCTTTTCTGAATCTCCGATTCGAAACCATACAAGATAGCACACTGAACTGTGGAGTACTGATTCTTCCGAGAGAGGAAAACATTCTTCACCTCATCGGTAGCATCAGCTGCAGGCGGGTCACCCAGCGGTGCATCCAGCACATAGGTCAAATTACCAGCATTGAGGACAATCCTCAAATTGCGGAACCAATCCGCGAAGTTGCTTCCATTGTTTTTCAACTTTTCTTTCTCTAGGAACACATTAAAATTGATGGTAGGGCCGCCATTGATCTACAACATATTTGCAATAGTTTAGACTAAGTTTATGACAAATTGAGTTTTAATTAATAGTTAAATTAATCCAGGTGAACTCCCACTCAAAACAATATACCTCACATTGTTTTAGTGATCACATGAACCAAATCCACCACATCAAAACTGATCATCACGAGAGTTGATGTAGCTTCAATGGTGAACAATCAACATGTTCATCATATCTACTATATGACTCATGCTTTACCTTTCGGTGATCCGTGTTCCGAGACCACGTCTGTACATGCTAGGCTCGTCAAGATCAAACCTTAGCTTCCGCATGAGAAAATCTGGCTTGCTCACGTTGTATACACTCGCAGAATCTAACACACCCGATCATCACGTGGTGCTTCGAAACAACGAGCTTTAGAAACGGTGCTTACTACGGATGAACACTTTAAGACTTGAAATTTATGTGCTTGAGGGATCATCTTATAATGCTACCGTCGTTAACTAAGCAATACAAGATGCATAATGGATTAACATCACATGCAATTCAAAATATGTGATATGATATGGCCTTTCTTCTTGTGCTTCCGATCTCCATCTTCAAGCACGAACATGATCTCCATCATCACCGGCATGGCATCAAGGTCAATGGCGCCGTTTCATGGTTGTCGTCCACCAGCTCCAACTATTACAACTACTTTGAATAGACACACCGGTCTTAACAGAATTTAAAGACAACCATATGGCTCCTGCCGGTTGCCAACTTACAATAAGGAACATTGCATACATCAAATAAAATCACAATCATGGCCATATCACATCACAGCACACCCCTGCAAAACAAAGTTAGACGCCTCTAATTTTCTTTGCATATTTTACGTGGTTTGGGGCTTTCAATAAGTGCCATTCTAACTTACGAACAAGAACCACAACGTTGATGCTTGAACTATCAAGTGCCCGTTGTAAATTGGATCTATACTATGATGGGAGAGACAGGCACCCGCAAAGCCACTTATGCAATACAAGTTGCATGTTCAGCGTGGAGCAAGTCTCATGAACGATGTCATGTAAGGTTAGCCCGGGCCGCTTCATCCCATCATACCGCAAGATGCAAAGTACACAAGAAGCAATTGATAATAAAAGAACCACCGCCCACAATGACCATTGTGTTCTACTCGTGCAACAGATCTACATATAGACACGGCTCTGATACCACTGTAGGGGTTCGTAGCATGGAAAACAAAAATTTTCTACCACATGAAAACAAACAAGCCAAGATCTATCTACTAGATTGTAGCAACGAGTCGATAGATGAACTCACCCTCGAAGATTCCAAAGCGGTTAACGAGAGCAGATTCTCGTGGGTGATGTAGTCGTACTCTTGCCGATCTCAAGATCGCGTAGACGATCCTTCCGGCGCTGCGTTCCGGCAGCGCTTCCGTAGTAGGTCACACGTTCGGTACTCGATGAAGACCTTCCTCTCCCTTGTTCCAGCAGGCAGCGGAGGTTGTAGCACTCTCCTCGTGATTCCGGCAGCACGACGGCGTGGTACCGGAAGTAGAGGGGAGATCTCGCAGGGCTTCGCCTTAAGCCGGAGCGAGTATGGTGGACTATGAGAGAGGCCTTGGTGATCTAGGGTTTAGAGGCACCAAGGGGGGAATCTTGGCCGGCGTCTAGGG
Source organism: Avena atlantica (assembly GCA_910589765.1). NCBI lineage: Eukaryota > Viridiplantae > Streptophyta > Magnoliopsida > Poales > Poaceae > Avena > Avena atlantica. The sequence goes on along the minus strand of OU342738.1, from coordinate 210,577,496 downwards.
CTTGGGGAAGCCCCAAGTCGGCGGCTTGGAGAAATCCTAGGAGGCGGCGGCGACTTGGAGGAGGCCGGCGGCTAGGGCTAGGGTTTTGGGTGTGTTGGGTGTAAGGGAGAGGGCCAGCCCTACCCCTCCTTATATAGATGGGAGGGAGCGGCTTGGGAGGAGGGAGTCCTCCCCCAAGTCGGCCTCCTTGGCTGGCGGGTGGAGCGAGAGGAACTCCTCCCAAAGTAGGTTTCCTACTCTCCCTCCACCAAGCAAACTTGCCGTTTGACTTTTTCAAATTGGCGTTTGACTTTCAAACTAGGATTTGATTTCTCCCTTTATTTTTCCCAGCCAAGTGACCTAGTACATGATGCAACCATTCCACATTGTTATGACACATTCATGTACCCTTCCCCTCCGGAGTGCCGGACCTTCCGGACCCTTCTAGAACATTCCCGGTGAAAACACCGGAATCATTCCCCAACTCCGAAACAGGACTTTCCTTATATGAATCTTATTCTCCGGACCATTCCGAATCTCCTCGTGATATCCCGGATCCCATCCGAGACTCCGAACAACATTCGGTCTCTTACTCATCATTCCATAACTACTCAACAACATCTAATCCTTAAGTGTGTCTCCCTACGGTTCGTTAATTATGCGGACATGATCGAGACACTTCTCCGATCAATAACCAATAGAGGAATCTGGAAATTCATATGGCTCCCACATATTTCTATGATTACTTTGCGATCGAATGAACCACTTACATACAATACCAATTTACCTTTGTCTCGCGATAGTTTACTTATCCGAGGTTTTGATCATCGGTATCTCTGCATACGTAGTTCAACCTCGTTACCGATAAGTACTCTTTTCTCGTTCCCGTGGTATGTGATCCCTTGTGAGACAGTCACATGCTTGCAAGCTAATTGGATGACATTCCACCGAGAGGGCCTAGAGTATATCTATCCGTCATATGGATGGACAAATCCCACTCTTGATCCATGTGTCTCAACCCATACTTTCCGAACACTCAATGACATCTTTATAGCCACCCAGTTACTGTGTGGTGTTTGATGTCATCAAAGCATCCTTCCGGTGATGGTGATAAGCATCATCTCATGGTCGAAGGAATTAGGTTACTATGTATCAGAAAGCTTATAGCAATTGAACTATTAAAATGACTTCATCTTTATGCTACGCTTATCTATAGGAGTATGTCCATCATACCATTCTCCTAATGATATGATCTTGTTGTTAATAACATCTCAATGTTCATGATAGGGAAACCACAATCATCTATTAACCAACAAGCTAGTATTATGAAGAGGCTTTACAAGGGACTCTAATTTAGTTTACAAATCACACAAGTATTAATGTTTCCTGGTTAATACTGTTATAGCATGAATGTAAACATTTATCATATACACAAAGATATAATTATACTACATTTATTATTGCCTCTAGATCATATCTCCAACAGTCTCCCACTTGCACTAGAGTCAACTAATCTAGATTACATGGTAATATACCGAACACCCATGGCAGTTTGGTGTTGGTCATGTTTTGCCCTCGGGAGAGGTTTAGTCAACGGATCCGCCACATTCAGATTTGTGTGTACTTTGCAAATCTTTATGTCACCATCTTGGACATGTTCTCGAATAGCGTGAAAACGTAGCTTGATGTGCTTCAGCTTCTTGTGTGACGTTGGTTCTTGCGCATTGGCTATGGCGCCCATGTTATCACAGTAGATATACATTGGGTCCAGCGCACTTGGAACCACACCGAGCTCTGTAATGAACTCCTTCATCCATATCGCTTCTTGTGAAGCCTCCAAAGCAGCTATGTATTTCGATTCAGTTGAAGATCTCGCCACAACGCTTTGCTTTGCACTCCTCCAGCTGACTGCTGCACCATTCAAAGTAAATACGTATCTAGATTGAGATTTAGAATCGTCTGGATCGGTGTTCCAACTAGCATCGGTGTAACCATTTACAACAAGTTGTTCATCACCTCCATAAGAAAGAACCATATCCTTAGTTCTTCTCAAGTACTTAAGGATGTTTTTGACCGCTGTCCAATGATCCACTCCTCGATCACTTTGATATCTGCTAGTTAAACTAACAGAATATGCAATGTCGGGTCTAGTACAAAGCATGGAATACATTAGAGATCCTATGGCTGAGGCATAGGGAATCTTACTCATCCTTTCTCTATCTTCTGCCGTTGCTGGACTTTGAGTTTTGCTCAAGGTCATATTGGGCAACATGGGCAAGAACCCTTTCTTGCTATCTTCCATTCCAAACCTCTTTAGAACTTTGTCCAAATATGTACGTTGTGACAATGATATTAGGCGTCTTGATCTATCTCTATAAATCTTTATGCCTAATATGTAAGCTGCTTCGCCAAGATCTTTCATTGAAAAACTATTATTCAAATAATCCTTGACACTATTAAGAAGGTCTACATCATTCCCAATCAACAATATGTCATCTACATATAGTATTAAGAATGCTACAGAGCTCCCACTCACTTTCTTGTAAATACAAGCTTCTCCATAAGTTTGTATAAAACCAAAGGTTTTGATTAACTTATCAAAACGTTGATTCCAACTTCGGGATGCTTGCTTCAATCCATATATGGACCGTTGAAGTTTGCATACCTTGTTAGCATCTTTAGGATCGACAAAACCTTTGGGTTGCATCATATATAACTCTTCATTAATGTCTCCATTGAGGAACGCCGTTTTGACATCCATCTGCCATATCTCATAATCATAATATGTAGCGATTGCTAACATAATCCTCACAGACTTTAGCTTCTCTACTGGTGAGAAAGTCTCATCGTAGTCAACTCCTTGAATTTGTCGAAACCCTTTTGCGACAAGTCGAGCTTTATAGACAGTAACATTACCATCAACATTTGTTTTCTTCTTGAAAATCCATTTGTTCTCGTCAGCCTTCCGGTCATCCAGTAAGTCCACCAAAGTCCATACTTGGTTTTCGTACATGGATCCAATCTCGGATTTCATGGCTTCTTGCCATTTTTTGGAATCTGGGCTCATCATTGCTTCCTCATATGTCACAGGGTCATCGGTGTTGTCCACCAACATGACACTCATAACGGGATCATACCAATCAGGAGTTGTACGAGTTCTCGTTGACCTGCGAGGCTCTGTAGCAACTTCAACCGAAGTTTCATGATCATCATCATTAGCTTCCTCTCTTATTGGTGTAGGCTCCATAGGAACTTCTTCCGGTGTTGCGCTACTCGCAAGTTCGAGAGAAGGTTCAACAACCTCGTCGAGTTCTACTTTCCTTCCAGTCACTTCTTTCGAGAGAAATTCCTTTTCTAGAAAGGATCCGTTCTTAGCAACGAAGATTTTTCCCTCGGATCTATGATAGAAGGTATACCCAATAGTTTCCTTCGGGTATCCTATGAAGACGCATTTTTCCGCTTTGGGTTCAAGCTTGTCCGGCTGATGGGGATATGCCTACCGGGGTATACCCAGCAGGACGTTTCCTACTGGCCCTGGCGCCAATGAGTGGGCCTGCAGGACGGCGACTGGATCAAGATCTGGCGTGGACTCAAGCGACTGGAAGCTGAAGGCCCAGAAGTATAGATAGGCCCAGTCGGACTAGGTCGTGGAATCGCTGATTCCTTAACTGATTCGGTTGAGATCTGTAAACCCTAGGGAGGTGAGTCTATATAAACCTCCATAGAGGACGCATAGAGGATACGTTTCATCATACACCCAAGCGACTCGCTGCCTATCTGACGAGCTCGCCCCATTGTACTCTCCCCATAATACAATCTAGCAGGAGTAGGTCTTTACCCTCCGGGGGGCCGAACCTGGGTAAATTCTTGTGTCTCAGCCCTCATCTCGCACCGCAGATGGCTGGCCGCCCTGGCCCCATGTTCTACTACTCGCTGCCGATTGCAGCATCTGCCGTGGTCATTCCCACGACACCGACTGTAACTTCTTTACATAGGCTTCGCAACCCCAAACTTTAAGGAACGACAATTTAGGTTTCTTCCCAAACCATAATTCATACGGTGTCATTTCAACGGATTTAGATGGTGCCCTATTTAAAGTAAATGCGGCTGTTTCTAATGCATAACCCCAAAATGATAGCGGTAAATCTGTAAGTGACATCATAGAATGAACCATATCTAAGAGAGTTCGATTACGACATTCATACACACCATTACGCTGTGGTGTTCCCGGTGGTGTCAATTGTGAAAGTATTCCGCATTTCTTCAAATGCTCTCCAAACTCGTAACCTAGATATTCACCTCCACGATCAGAACGTAGAAATTTAATCTTCTTGTTACATTGATTCTCTACCTCACTTTGAAATTCCTTAAACTTCTCGAAAGTTTATGTTTCATGAAATAGATATACCCATATCTACTCAAGTCATCCGTGAAGGTAAGAACATAACGATAACCACCGCGCGATGCTACACTCATTGGTCCACACACATCGGTATGTATGATTTCCAATAAGTCTGTAGCTCGCTCCATCATACCATAAAATGGAGTCTTAGTCATTTTACCCATCAGACATGCTTCGCATCTTTCAAGTGATTCGAAATCAAGTGATTCAAGAAGTCCATCGGAATGGAGTTTCTTCATACGCTTCACTCCGATATGACCAAGACGACAGTGCCACATATAGGTCGAGTTATCGCTCAATTTCAAACGTTTAGCCTCAATGTTACTTATGTGTGTATTACTACAATCAAGATTCAATAATAATATACCATCTATCAAAGGTGCATGTGCATAAAACGTATTACTCGTATAAATCGAACAACCATTATTCTCGGACTTAAACAAGTAACCGTCTCGCAATAAACAAGATCCAGATATAATGTTCATGCTCAACGCAGGCACCAAATAACAATTATTTAAGTATAAAACTAATCCCGATGGTAGATGAAGAGGTAGCGTGCCGACCGCGATCACATCAACCTTTGATCCATTTCCAACGCACATCGTCACCTCATTCTTCGCTAGCTTCCGTTTATTCTGCAGCACCTGTTTCGAGTTACAAATATGAGCAACCGAACCAGTATCAAATACCCAGGAACTACTACGAGTACTAGTGAGATACACATCAATAACATGTATATCGGATATACCTTTCTTCTTGATGTTGCCGTTCTTCAAATCCGCCAAGTACTTTGGGCAATTCCGCTTCCAGTGACCTTCTCCCTTGTAGTAAAAGCACGCAGTATCAGGCTTAGGTCCAGCCCTGGTCTTCTTCGCCGGTGCGGCAACTTTCTTACCGCCCTTCTTGAAGTTTCCCTTTTGCTTAGACTTGCCTTTCTTGAATTTGGTGGTCTTATTGACCAACAACACTTGGTGCTCTTTCTTGATCTCCACTTCTGCAGATTTCAACATGGAGAAGAGTTCTGGCAACGTCTTGTCCATGTTTTGCATATTGTAGTTCATCACAAAGTTCTTGTAACTTGGTGGCAGTGATTGGAGGACACGGTGAATCCCCAAAGAATTAGGAATCACTATACCCAAACTTTGGAGTTTGTTTGCATGCCCAGACATCTTAAGCACATGCTCACTAACGGAGCTGCCCTCTTCCATCTTGCAGTTAAAGAACTTTTCAGAAGCCTCATAAGTCTCAACTGCCGCGTGAGCCTCAAATATCATTTTGAGTTCACGGACAATATCATGCGGGTCATGGTTCTCAAACCTTTTCTGAAGATCCGATTCCAAACCATACAAGATAGCACACTGAACTGTGGAGTACTGATTCTTCCGAGCGAGGAAAACATTCTTCACCTCATCGGTAGCATCAGCTGCAGGCGGGTTACCCAGCGGTGCATCCAGCACATAGGTAAAATTACCAGCATTGAGGACAATCCTCAAATTGCGGAACCAATCCCCGAAGTTGCTTCCATTGTTTTTCAACTTTTCTTTCTCTAGGAACGCATTAAAATTGATGGTAGGGTCCGCCATTGATCTACAACATGTTTGCAATATTTTAGACTAATTTTATGACAAATTGAGTTCTAATTAATAGTTAAATTAATCCAGGTGAACTCCCACTCAAAACAATATCCCTCACATTGTTTTAGTGATCACACAAACCAAATCCACCACATCAAAACTGATCATCACGAGAGTTGATGTAGCTTCAATGGTGAACAATCAACATGTTCATCATATCTACTATATGACTCATGCTTTACCTTTCGGTGATCCGTGTTCCAAGACCATGTCTGTACATGCTAGGATCGTCAAGATCAAACCTTAGCTTCCGCATGAGCAAATCTGGCTTGCTCACGTTGTATACACTCGCAGAATCTAACACACCCGATCATCACGTGGTGCTTCGAAACAACGATCTTTAGCAACGGTGCTTACTAAGGATGAACACTTTAAGACTTGAAATTTATGTGCTTGAGGGATCATCTTATAATTCTACCGTCGTTAACTAAGCAATACAAGATGCATAATGGATTAACATCACATGCAATTCAAAATATGTGATATGATATGGCCTTTCTTCTTGTGCTTCCGATCTCCATCTTCAAGAACAAACATGATCTCCATCATCACCGGCATAGCGTCAAGGTCAATGGCGCCGTTTCATGGTTGTCGTCCACCAGCTCCAAATATTACAACTACTTTGAATAGACACACGGGTCTTAACAGAATTTAAAGACAACCATATGGCTCCTGCCGGTTGCCAACTTACAATAAGGAACAATGCATACATCAAATATAATCACAACCATGGCCATATCACATCACAGCACACCCCTGCAAAACAAAATTAGACGCCTCTAATTTTCTTTGCATATTGTACGTGGTTTTGGGCTTTCAATAAGTGTCGTTCTAACATACGAACAAGAACCACAACGTTGATGCTTGAACTATCAAGTGACCGTTGTAAATTGGATCTATACTATGATGGGAGAGACAGTCACCCGCAAAGCCACTTATGCAATACAATTTGCATGTTCAGCGTGGAGCAAGTCTCATGAACGATGTCATGTAAGGTTAGCCCGGGCCGCTTCATCCCATCATACCGCAAGATGCAAAGTACACAAGAAGCAATTGATAATAAAAGCACCACCGCCCACAATGACCGTTGTGTTCTACTCGTGCAACAGATCTACATATAGACACGGCTCTGATACCACTGTAGGGGTTCGTAGCATGGAAAACAAAAAATTTCTACCGCATGCAAACAAACAAGCCAAGATCTATCTACTAGATTGTAGCAACGAGTCGATAGATGAACTCACCCTCGAAGATTCCAAAGCGGTTAAAGAGAGCAGATTCTCGTGGGTGATGTAGTCGTACTCTTGCCGATCTCAAGATCGCGTAGACGATCCTTCCGGCGCTACGTTCCGGCAGCGCTTCCGCAGTCGGTCACACGTTCGGTACTCGATGAAGACCTTCCTCTCCCTTGTTCCAGTAGGCAGCGGAGGTTGTAGCACTCTCCTCGTGATTCCGGCAGCACGACGGCGTGGTACCGGAAGTAGAGGGGAGATCTCGCAGGGCTTCGCCTTAAGCCGGAGCGAGTATGGTGGACTATGAGAGAGGCCTTGGTGATCTAGGGTTTAGAGGCACCAAGGGGGGAATCTTGGCCGGCGTCTAGGGCTTGGGGAAGCCCCAAGTCGGCGGCTTGGAGAAAGCCTAGGAGGCGGCGACGACTTGGAGGAGGCCGGCGGCTAGGGCTAGGGTTTTGGGTGTGTTGGGTGTAAGGGAGAGGGGCAGCCCTGCCCCTCCTTTTATAGATGGGAGGGCGCGGCTTGGGAGGAGGGAGTCCTCCCCCAAGTCGGCCTCCTTGGCCAGCGGGTGGAGGGAGAGGAACTCCTCCCCAAGTAGGTTTCCTACTCTCCCTCCACCAAGCAAACTTGCCGTTTGACTTTTTCAAATTGGCGTTTGACTTTCAAACTAGGATTTGATTTCTCCCTTTATTTTGCCCACCCAAGTGACCTAGTACATGATGCAACCATTCCACATTGTTATGACACATTCATGTACCCTTCCCCTCCGGAATGCCGGACCTTCCGGACCCTTCTAGAACACCGGAATCATTCCCCAACTCCGAAACAGGACTTTCCTTATATGAATCTTATTCTCCGGACCATTCCGGATCTCCTCGTGATATCCCGGATCCCATCCGAGACTCCGAACAACATTTGGTATCTTACTCATCATTCCATAACTACTCAACAACATCTAATCCTTAAGTGTGTCTCCCTACGGTTCGTGAATTATGCGGACATGATCGAGACACTTCTCCGATCAATAACCAATAGAGGAATCTAGAAATTCATATGGCTCCCACATATTTCTACGATTACTTTGCAATCGAATGAACCACTTACATACGATACATATTTCCCTTTGTCTCATGATAGTTTACTTATCCGGGGTTTTGATTGTCGGTATCTCTGCATACCTAGTTCAACCTCGTTACCGATAAGTAATCTTTTCTCGTTCCCGTGGTATGTGATCCCTTGTGAGCCAGTCACATGCTTGCAAGCTAATCGGATGACATTCCACCGAGAGGGCCCAGAGTATATCTATCCGTCATATGGATGGACATATCCCACTCTTGATCCATGTGTCTCAACCCATACTTTCCGAACACTCAATGCCATCTTTATAGCCACCCAGTTACGGTGTGGTGTTTGATGTCATCAAAGCATCCTTCCGGTGATGGTGATAAGCATGATCTCATGGTCGAAGGAATTAGGTTAGTATGTATCAGAAAGCTTATAGCAATTGAACTATTAAAATAACTTCATCTTTATGCTACGCTTATCTATAGGAGTATGTCCATCATACCATTCTCCTAATGATATGATCTTGTTGTTAATAACATCTCAATGTTCATGATAGGGAAACCACAATCATCTATTAACGAACAAGCTAGTATTATGAAGAGGATTTACTAGGGACTCTAATTTAGTTTACAAATCACACAACTATTAATGTTTCCTGGTTAATACTGTTCTAGCATGAATGTAAACATTTATCATAAACACAAAGATATAATAATAACTACATTTATTATTGCCTCTAGAGCATATCTCCAACACATACCTAGGACCACGTTGCTTTGGACCTGCAATATGGTCCGCAACTTACCCCAAAGGTTTCCGGATTGACAAGACCATCAAACCCAATGACGGCACCGCCAAGCCAGCCACATGGTTGCAGGAGTACGACAACGCGGTGGAGATTGCCGGAGGCAACCCCAACGTCGCCGTCAAGTACCTCCCGTTAATGTTGGCGGACACGGCGCATCAATGGATCGACGACTTGCCAGAGAAATCTATCTACAACTGGCTGGACATGCAAGAAGCGTTCACCAAGAACTTTGAGGGTACATACAAGCATCCCTACACTGTGGGCGATCTACAGCGGTGCATGCAAGAGAAAGACGAGACATCTCGCGCCTACCTCTCCCGCTGGCTGGATATGAAGAATTCCTGCGCAGGAGTGCACACTCAGACCGCCATGGCCGCCTTCATCGATGGGTTGGAAAGGGGCACGCTGCTCTGACAAAAGCTGAAGCGCTTGCAGGACAATCACCAACTTGACTTGAATCAGATGATTCAGTTGGCTAGTGAGTTCGCAACTGCCGACGATGATGCTCATGGCTCCTTGCCGGCAACGGCCGTTCCAACTAAAGCTCGGAGGAACAACAGTACAAAGCAGAAAACCGCTCTAGAAGAAAAGCAATCTACCGACATGGTCGCTATGACTTTTGCAGGACGAGGAGAAGGCAGACAGCGTGGCCGAGGAAGGGGAGCTGGTCGTGGGCAGCAACGTGGAAGTGAAACCACCTCGGCGCCGCTCCGCGTTCCCCAAACCTACGAAGAGTACCGCGATATGCCGTGCCTCGTACACCTCGATGCCAACGGCAAGTCCACCCATACCAATCAACACTGCAAGTTCGTCAACGACCTCAAGGAAGACCCGGAGTCCGGCTACAAGCGAAGTCGGAAGAACAGACCGCGAGGCAAGGGCAAAGGGAAGAAGAAGGAGGAGGAGTCCAAGGATTCAAGTGACATGGACGAAGATGTTGACCCCAAGCACGCCGCCAAGAGCGACAAGAAGGGCAAGAACCCCTTCGCAAAGAAGGCTCCAGTCCACCACACTTTCCTTGGCACCCCCACCGTCTGACAACAGAAGACCTCTCTGAGGATCCTGATGGCTACTCTCCCCCCAGTTCCCCAGTACCTGCGCTGGTCGGAGGTTCCAATAACTTGGGACAGGACGGACCACCCAGACCTTATTGACGGCGTGGAGTTCACCAAGTGTATGGTGGACAGTGGAAGCAGCATCAACATCATGTACCTGGATACACTGCAAAAGATGAACTTGACAGAGGCAAACCTAAGACGGACCAACACCATCTTCCACGGCGTAGTTCCTGGTCGGGAGGCTCGGTCCCTTAGGTGCATTACACTTCAGGTTGCCTTTGGCGATGTCAATAATTACCGCCAAGAGCGCATGACCTTCGAGGTGGTCCCCTTCAAGAGCGTGTACCACGTCATATTCGGCCGCGACATATTCCACACGTTCATGGCCAAGCCATGCTTCGTCTACAACAAACTCAAGATACCCAGACCAAACAGTATCATCACCGTATCTAGAAGCTTTACCAAGGCAAGGGACTGCGAGATCAATGAAGCAGCCATTGCAGAAGCTGTCCTCTACAGCGAAGAATTCAAGGAGATCCAGAGCAAGGTCGATGACTTAGAGATGCCTGCGTCGAAGAAGCAGATCTCCGACTCCTCTCCTGCGTTCAAGGCTGCCATCGAGACCAAGCCGGTGGAACTTGTGGTAGGCGATGCCTCCAAGACCATCGCCATTGGGACGAATATGGATCCCAAATAGGAAAGCACGCTCGTCGATTTCCTCCGTGAGAATAGGGATATCTTTGCCTGGCAACCAGCCGACATGAAAGGTGTACCTAGGGAACTTGCCGAGCACATCTTAAACATTGATCCAAAATGCAAACCAGTGAAACAACCTCTACAACGCTTTGGAGATGAGAAGAGACGCGCCATTCACAAAGAGATAGCTAGGTTACTTAAGGCTAGATTTATCCGAGAAGTCCTTCACACCCAATGGGTGGCCAATCCTATACTTATCCCCAAAAAGGGAACCAATGAATTAACAATGTGCATTGATTACACCGGCTTGAACAAAGCATGTCCCAAAGATCCGTTTGCTTTTCCTCACATTGACCAAGTCATTGACTCGACGGTTGGCTCGGAGCTTTTGTGTTTTCTCGATGCATACTCAGGATACCACCAGATCAAGATGAGGAAGTCAGACCAATTGGCAACTTCGTTCACTACCCCATACGGCACGTTTTGCTATGTCACGATGCCCTTTGAGCTGAAAAACGCAGGTGCTACCTACCAGCGGACAATGTAACATTGCCTTCACGACCAAATTGGTCGAACGTTCATGCCTATGTGGACGATATCGCGGTGATGTCTAAAAATTCAAATGACTTAATCTCCGACTTAAAAGAAACCTTCGATAATCTCCGGAAATACAACATGATGCTTAACCCTAAGAAGTGCATCTTCGGGGTTCCAGCCGGAAAATTGTTGGGCTTCATCGTTTCCCAACGTGGAATCGAGGTCAACCCGGAGAAAATCAAGGCCATCTTAAACACAAACCGTCCGACATGCCTAAAGGACATTCAACGACTAACAGGTTGTATTGCAGCAGTTAGTCGATTCGTCAGCCGACTTGGAGAGAAGGCTTTGTCGTTGTACAAGTTGCTAAAGAAGGCGGACAAATTCATGTGGACGGACGAAGCAGATGCAGCATTGAAGCAGCTCAAGGAGACTCTTTCCTTAGCGCCCATCCTTGCAGCACCCGAGCCTGGAGCACCCCTGTTAATTTACATGGCGGCAACCAACCGGGTTATACACATCGTCGTCGTGGTAGAGCGGAAGGAACCAGGCTATGAGCACGGAGTTCAACGACCAGTTTACTACGTGAGCGAGGTCTTGCCGGACTCCAAGCAGTGTTACCCTCACTACCAAAAGATAGCTTATGGAGTATTCCTTGCTTCTCGGAAACTGATGCATTACTTTCAGGAGCACCCAATTACAGTGGTGAGAAAGACTCCACTGTCCGACATTATCAATAACAGCGACGCTACAGGAAGGGTCGTGAATTGGGGCATTGAATTTGCCGCCTTCGAGATCACCTACAAGAGACGCGACGCTATCAAGTCACAAGCCTTGGCGGATTTTGTTGCAGATTGGACGGAGATGCCAGATGTTACTCCGTTGCCGGAACCAGAGTATTGGGTGATGCACTTTGACGAATCAAAGCTACTCAATGGCTCGGGGGATGGTGTATTGCTACAATCACCAACAGGAGACAAGCTACACTATGTTCTGCAGATCTACTTCGAGGCTACAAACAACATGGCGGAGTATGAAGCACTCATTCACGGATTGCGTGTAGCCAAGTATATTGGCATCAAGCGCATAGTTTGCTGTGGAGATTCCGACTTGGTTGCCTAGCAGGTGGATGGCACCTGGAATGCGCGGAACCCCATGATGGCGGCATATCGAGACGAAGTGGACGAGATAGCCAAGAGCTTCTTGGTCTACGAAGTCAAGTATGTACCTAGGGAACAAAACAAGTCGGCTGATCTGCTGTCTTAGCTTGGATCAGGGCGCAAGCGAATTCCCCCAGGAGTTTTCCTAGAGCACCTGCGCTCACCATCCGTGAAGGGAGCCGACATTGACAACCCGGCCAGGGCTGACTCTTTCATCAACATGGTGACTAAGGTCCCCCCGGCTTGGACAAAACCGTTCATGGAATACCTCGAACACGGAACTTTGCCCGACGAAGAAGTCGAAAGACGGCAAATAGTACGACGAGCAAAGGGTTATACCATAATCAATGGGCAACTCTACAAAAGGAGCACAACTGGTGTATACCTAAAGTGTGTTTCCCAGCTAGAAGGTATGGAAATCCTACGTGAAAACCATCTCGGAGATTGCGGGCATCACGCCGCTCCTCGATCATTGGTCGCGAAAGCCTTCCGGCAAGGATTCTACTGGCTGACCGCAAAGGAGGACGCCGACAAGCTGGTTGAGACATGCATGCGATGCCAGTATTACGCCCGACAACCACATGTTCCTGCTGAAGAACTGCGAACAATACCAATAACTTGGCCGTTTGCAGTCTTGGGGCTAGACATGGTGGGACCGTTACAGATGGCACCTTGTGGGTTTACGCATCTGCTTGTAGCAGTTGACAAATTCAGCAAATGGATAGAACCTAAACCCATTAGAAAGCTTGATGGGGCAACTTCCCTTAGATTTGTCCGAGATCTAGTGGTGAGATTTGGTCTCCCACACAGCATTATCACCGACAACGGCAGCAATTTATCACTCGGAGAAGTGGAGGCTTATTGCTGGGATAAAGGCATCCGACTTGACCTTGCATCTGTGGCACACCCACAATCCAATGGTCAGGTTGAGCGAGCCAATGGATTAATTCTGCAGGGAATCAAGCCATGTCTTGAGGCACCGCTACATAGAGCAGCTGGAGCCTAGGCGGAAGAATTTCCATCTGTGCTGTGGAGTTTACGGACTACACCCAACAGATCCACCGGCTACATCCCTTATTTCATGGTATATGGAGCAGAAGCCATCCTGCCTTCCGACATTCTTCACGATGCACCAAGAGTTGCTGCCTACGACGAGGATGATGCTGAAGAATCCACACGCCTAGATGTGGACATTCTCGAGGAGGAGCGTGTTTTGGCAATGCCAAAGATCCGCCATCTACCAGCAGAAGCTACGCAGCTACCATAGTCGCCGCGTTCGGCATTGCTCGTTTAAAGAGGGGGATTTGGTGCTCCGACTTAAGCATAAGAAGTCACACAAATTATCCCCACCATGGGAAGGACCATTCATCATAAGAAAGGCGCTGCTCAATGGGTCTTACTACCTTGTTGACAATCTTGAACTAAAGGATAGAACCAACGAGGATCATAAGCGTAAGAGACGCACTACTAGGAAACAAGCTGTTAGTGGCGCACCCGAAATGCCCATCCGTGGCACACTAGGAGTGCGCCACGGGCCTTGCGCTACGGCTATCTCTCAGCCGTGGCGCACTGCCTAGTGCGCCACGGTTGTGTAGAGATAGGCGTAGCGCACCTCCTAGTGCGCCACAGAAGTTTAGGATGGTGCGCTACCCCTGGGATCTTCTGTGGCGCACTATCTAGTGCGCCACTAAACTTCCATAGTGCGCTTTAGGTGTAGTGCGCCACAGAAGGTAGACCATGTGCGCCACAGATGTATTTTTAATTTTTTTAATTTCCGAGCCAGATTATATGCAATACAGATTATATACAATATTACAGCAGATATACACACACAGATACAAGACATACAATTATATATATAAATACTCAATATGAAAAACAAGATTGAAACAAATACATATAGATAAGTCTCATACATGAATACATAGTCTAAGTTACATTGTTTCGATCATGTTACAAAGTAGTAGTTGGTAACATGCGAATACATGTGTCGATCGAACAAGTTAGAGCTCAAAAGCTCGCCTAGACATCTAAACTAGCTATCTAGACACAAACGCGGGATAAATAACCAAAGAAGATAAGCATGATCACCGCCGCGACGAAGGTGTAGGTCTTCATCCGGTTCCTTGTCCTAACTCCCGCTAGATAGCGCGTGTATCTAGCTTCCGCCTCCGCCATATTGTTGTACCCTTTATAGCTATTGCCGCTGAAATGGTGCACCTGTCTCTGGCAGTCTTCCCAATCATCGTAGACTTCGGGAACCCGTCCCTTGTACACGACGTACCACGTCATCTATAAGTTGACAATAATAATTAATCGATCATTGAAAAAAAACATATATAATTAAAGTCGCATATGAAGATACACTTATAGAAAGTACTCCTAAATCAAAAAGACCAAACTCAAAAAGCATGCCTCATATATAACTAGGTTGTTCGACACAGGAATATGCTACGATGGAACTGTCCGCCAAGTAGGATGCACAACACCTGGACCTATGCATAGCACAAGGCGGACAATCCCATCGCAACACATTCACATATAGTGTGCCACGACATTTCAATCATCGGCATTATTCTCAAAAAAGACCAAAGTAACTCAAAAAGCATGCCTCATATATAACTAGGTTGTTCGACACAGGAATATGCTACGATGGAACTGTTCGCCAAGTAGGATGCACAACACCTGGACCTGTGCATAGCACAAGGCGAACAATCCCATCGCAGCACATTCACATATAGTGTGCCACGACATTTCAATCATCGGCATTATTCTCGAAAAAGACCAAAGTAACTCAAAAAGCGTGCCTCATATATATACATAGGTCGTTGGACACAGGAATATGCTACGATGGAACCGTACACCAAGTAGGATGCACAACACCTGGACCTATGCATAGCACAAGGCGGACAATCCCATCGCAGCACATTCACATATAGTGTGCCACGACATTTCAATCATCGGCATTATTCTCAAAAAAGACCAAAGTAACTCAAAAAGCATGCCTCATATATAACTAGGTTGTTCGACACAGGAATATGCTACGATGGAACTGTTCGCCAAGTAGGATGCACAACACCTGGACCTGTGCATAGCACAAGGCGAACAATCCCATCGCAGCACATTCACATATAGTGTGCCACGACATTTCAATCATCGGCATTATTCTCGAAAAAGACCAAAGTAACTCAAAAAGCATGCCTCATATATATACATAGGTCGTTGGACACAGGAATATGCTACGATGGAACGGTGAACCAAGTAGGATGCACAAGACCTGAACTTGTGCATATCACAAGGCTCACAGTCCCATCGTAGCACATTCACATATATAGTGTGCCACGACATTTCAATCATCGGCATTATTCTCGAAAAAAGAGTAAGGAAAAAAAGAAGGACCAAATTGAGCAAAGGACCAAAGAGTAAGCAAAAAAATCAAGCATTGATTGATATATAATAAAAAGCAAAATAAGTTCACTTGTCGTCCACACACACACACAAAGGTCATCTATAGTTTGTAACTACAACTAGGCCAACATCAAGCCTTCTGGCTTGGCTTAGGGAACGGGAGGACGCCCTGTCTCGTCATGAACTTCCTATAGTCACCCTGCATCTCTAGGCGATCTTCTATGTCACAGTTATTCGGGATATTTCCTCCGTAGAAGATCCCCCCCGAAGTCATGACATCACGAAAGATGATTGCCCCAAACTGCTACTGGATGCGATACATCTCTTGTCTAATATCCGAATCATTGATCTTGGCCTTTGCTTCGGCCCACTGTTTGAGATGATCTGGCAGCGTAGAATTTTGCTGGTCAAGTAGGAACGCCCTCATGTGATGGAGTGCGTAGTAGGATTCCTTCTTACTGTTTTCCGGCTGCTTCACGTAGGGGAACTCCGTTACGTGGTTGAAGACGTGCCTGCCGAACTTGACCTTCGTACGCACGAAGGTGGTGCCTTCCGTCGAGGCAAAGCCAGTGAGAGCATCATCCAGAACTTCCTTGATATTGTCATAGTTTTTCTTCTTTTCTAGACTCCCCGAGTCGAAATATGTGGCGTGGGAATGCTTCAGCGATAAGGAGATGAGCGTGCAGTGTTCATCTCTACGCAAAAAATTCAAATGGAATGTGTTGGAAAAAGAATGATGATGATCTAATAAAGCCAATCAACGGTGGCGAGTGAATAACGACTTACTCGGGAAAGTAAGGCACGGGAATGTATTCCTTTGTCTTGTTCGCCACGAGGATTCTTTTTAGGTACGAGGCCACGATACGTCGTTCAGCGGGGGAACCCAAGCAGCCGTCACGCATGTAGTAGGGGTCCACTATAGCGATGCCCGGTGTGTTCTCTCTAATGATCTGCATGGACAGGCTGAGAGAAAACAGACGGACCATGGTATAGTGCAGCGGGTATAGGTGGAACATATTGAAGATGTCGTCGAACCGCAGGAAGAACAGATCCGCAGGGGCATTGTCGATGAAGCCCAAGCCTGGTGGCACCTTAACCACGAATACCGGGTGCGAGGGATCTTTCTCCGATAGAAGGCGTCTCTCTATCGTCAGCATGCCGTCATGCACACTCTGCAGTTCCGAACTGGCGAGCTTCCGCAAATTCTTAGTTAGCATGGGCTCACCCGCCACATGAATCCTCCACATAATTCTCTCGGGTCTTGGTGGCCCGTCCCGAAACCTGATCGGATTCGCAGTTGTTGACGCCACTGGCTGGCTCGAGCTGCTAGATTTTCTTTTCCTACCCTTTTTTACTTTTGGAGAGCGGGCAGGCACCGCAATCTGAGCACCGGCCGCCCTATGTAGTGTGTCAGGGCTTAGAATAAAGGGCCGGTTGGTTGTATCAGCTGGCTCTGTAAAGGCGCAAGCTGGAGGCGTCTCCTGAGAACCAAACAGACGCTTGGTGATAGTGGCTTTCTCTGTGGGGCCACCAGCTAGGTCTTCTTCGTTGCCAAACTGAGTGCTGAAGAAGTGATCATTCCAGTCTTCGTCGTCCTCGGCCGGATCCTGCGCCATGTGCATATCATCAACATGATCATCCGACCCACCGCGTGGAGGTGACGGCGAGGGCGGTAAGGGGGCCTTGCCACCGCTTGTCGCTGGCACGACAGGCGGTGCTGTTGTCTATGGCGTGATGGCCCCCGCCGTCCCCAAACGGATCATGCTCTTTGGCCATAGCAAGAATAAGCCGAAGCAACTTCTGAGGACATACAACTCTTCTTCATCCGCTCCTGGGGGTTGAATGGGAGGTTCCAGGTCGTCGCAGCCCCTTAGCACCCGACTAATTTTAACCCTGTGCACGCTATCTAGCATCGGCTTTGAGTGGAACGTGCACTGCAAGGGTTGAACGATGGTACCCTTGGCAACATCCCTCAGCTCGTTGTTCACGTAGCATAAGAGAGTGCAAGGAACATCCGTATGCGGAAAACATGTACGGCGTCGTCAGAGCGAGATGCCATAAGAGTAATAGATGGCATGAAAGGCGGTAATTAAAGCAATTTGTTTACCGTGATGGCATCGAGATCGGCTAATGTCGACGCACCGCATACGGCGAGGGCGTGCAAGAGACGGAAGGGCTGCTTGATGGCGCGGTGTTGGCCGCCGGTGTATTCTCCCTACCAACGGGTGCTTGGAGCTCCGGTGCCGCCGCGACGATGGCAGGGGGGCACCAGCATGTACTCCAGTGCCGCGGTGATGGCAAGGGGAGTCACCAACACTTGCGGCGCCGTGGTGCTAGCGGGCGGAGTCACGAACACGTAGTTCGCCTGATTCGTCGGCGCCGCGTTGTTCGAGTGGCTGCTGACCATGCTTGGAATCGGGCATAGCCCTACTCGACCACCCGCACTCCAGTTCGCTATTGACTCCACCAAGGTAGGCAGGAAGGACATGAGGGTGATTGCCAGGATGTCTTGGACGATCTGCGGGATCCGCGCCACTTGTGCCTTAAGTTCTTGAACCTCTCGGTTTTCCTCCTCGCTCCTTCCCGACGGCGCCACATGCGTCCTCGGCGGTGGACCAAAATGATCCACCCAATTCTTACCCCCGAGGCCGGCCAGACGGCCAGCCGACGACGGCTTCTTCGTAACCGGCTCTATTTTCTTGGCCCGGTTCATCGCCCTGTTAAAAGGGTTATCCCACCGGGTGGCCGCCGTCGACCCCTAGGATGAGGAACCCTGGGATCCATGACTAGCAACAATTTCCTCCTCCTGCAGAAGAAGTAACAGTGAATCATTTAGATCATCGATTAGATTGCAATCATGTTGATCCGTGGTAATTAGATTATACTTACCACAATTTCCTCGAATTCCTTCACCGCAGGATCCGCGGTGAGTTGTTTGGTTTTTGGGTCCACATGGTAACGGGCCCTGATGAAGTTTCGAACCTGCCCGAGTTCGAATTTAGCAAAGGGGTTTTCTATCCCCTTGGATCTATACTCTTCGTCCTCCTTATTCCATTTGGCCTCCGCGGTTCTGTATCCACCAGATCCGAGATGGTGATGACCTATATTCATCGCCTGCAGCACCTTTCCCCGATTACTATTGGCCAGGGCTCTTTCGGATTCACACCTCTCCTTGAACTCCCGGAACTGATCTTCGGTGATCTGCGGGTCAATCTTCTGGATCTCCTCGAGACTTTTGCCTTCTTTATAGATCTTCTTCTTTATCCGGGTTCTCCAGCTGGCCAGGGCGGTGCTCATCTTTGTGAGGGCGGATTTGTTTACTTCGTTCCCATGATAATTTGTGTTCTGATACTTAGCGGGGAACTTGTATCTGGCGTGCAGCTTCTCGAAGAGGAGTGTGCGCAAGTGGCCATTATCTTTATGCTGGAGATTCTCGGTGTTGATCGAGATGGTTGTTCGGGTGATCGCCGCCACTTGCCCACCGTACCCTTTGACGACAAGGGCGGGCTCCAAAGGAACCCCTGATGGGCTCACTTCGGTAATTTCCTCCCTGACCGTGCCGACCGTGTTTGGGCGCCGGTCCTTCGGCTTCTTCTTCTTATTCTTAGGAGGGTTGCTACCACTCCCTGTGCTCTCGCCACCATCAGTGGTTTCATCGTCCGCCGTTCCTTCGTCTTCTTCCTCCGCGTCTTCCATCTCATCATCCTCGCTCTCCGAAGGATGGTATTCTTCATCGTCTTCTAGCCGCTGGGCCGCCTCCCAGAATGTCAATTGTTTATTCGAAGGTCTGAGTTCTCCTTAAGCGCTGATGCGCTTAGAACATCCATCCTCGTCGTTGTCACACATCTTTGCACTAATAAAAAACAAATAATTGGTTAAATGCACGGAAAAATGCGGCATGACCTTTGCTAATTTTCTTAAACTAGGAGTGCCCGATTTCTGCCAAAACGGAAGTTAATCAACATTCCGGCAAAAATCAGGACTCATTTCATACAAGAACCTGCATACACACATAATAAAGTGCTTCATATACAAGCACAAGCACAATTTAAATGTGCTGTTGTCCCAGCACAGATAGTAGTAGAAGCACAGTAGCACCACAGATAGTAGTTAGCCAGAGCAACACTAGGATGGATATAAGGAACAGATAGTAGTAGCAGCACAGATAATAGAAGTAGTAGCAGCTCAAGTAGCATAGAAGTAGTAGTAGCACAAGTAGGGTGGACATATAATATGTGGATGTTCCAGACTAAGAAGAAGAGCAAGCACAACAATGACAACAACAAACAGAGAAAGCACAACACAGCAAGCATATTGCTGTCATTTGTACTATTTCAGTGGGAGAAAACAGTGGATTCACCAGGCTATTATTTGGATGAAATATGCAAAGATCATATTTCTATCAGTATTAGCTCAGTAATCTCAAAACATTATATACCAAACTTATGTTTTCTGAAAGAAAGAAATTGTAGAGCAACTGAATGTGTACATCAAACATATCTTAAGTACTGACTGCCCAATATGCTTTTTTTCTGGAAGCTGGTTTAGAAGTACTAAATTCCCAATATGCATTTTTTACAAAACACCAACTTTCGACAGAGTGCACAACATTAGTATGATTTATAAGCAGCTAGCATATGAGCATGCTTGACCACACCATGACACTTCCTCTGCCTCCAGTGTTGTGTGATTATTTACAGCAATGTTGATCCATGAAATTTAAAAGAAAGATGGGCATTTAAGAAACAACCCAGCACAAACATTGTAATAGCCATTGATGCTAGTTGAGATCTAATGTTAGGATGCTAGTTAAGAAACAACCCAGCACAAACTCTTGCTTGAACTTTTGCTATGAATACATACAGAAACCAGCTAAGCTAGTAATTAAGGCAAGATTTTCACAAGAGTTTAGTACTCAGATTTTTTACAACTTGAATCTTGCTACTTGCTTAAGTATAAAAGTACTGAAGCAGCAGCAGCACCTAACACTACTTTCTAAACCTACTACTACCAATAACACACGATCCATTTCTAACATGCGGTAGATCGAGAGGACAGACGATTTTCTTGGCATCCTCGATACTAGTTGGACATGTGTTCCCCTCCGGGAGAAGATCGTGCCAGAATGCCATCATATCGTCGAAGCTTGCGTCGCTCAATTTGTGCTTTGCCTTCATCTCCATAGCCTTGAGCGTTACATTCAACCGGGTATCATCGGGCCTGCATCCTTCATTCAATGGAGTAATCGCGTCTTTCTCAAGTTGCGCAAGCTTGGCTTTCTCTCTAGCGGCAGCCCTGGCGTTACTCGTCTGCTTGAGAAGCAGCTCTTGCACATAAGGGTCCCACACCCAGCCTGACGTTGTTCCATCGTCGTCTGCTCCTCCGGCATCTAGATCATCATCATCCCGGTCTGCTTCCGCACCTTCACCATCTCCAGGAGACTCTTCATCATCTCGCCCGTTCTCGCTGTGATGATGATCATCGTCATGTTGGCCACCTTCACCGTATCCATCATCTACGTCATCGCTTATCCAACGAGTGTATCCATCCATGAAACCATGGCAGAGCAGGTGCGCCTGCAGATTTCCGGAATCTGGGTCGATCACCCAGTTGAGTTTGCATCTTCTGCACGGACATCTTATATCTGTCTTGTTATTTCGTATCATGTCGGCTGTCACACATTTCAAAAATCTAGTCACAATGCCTTCGCTCATTATGCGGACCATTTTTTCCTACATGGTGTACGCGGTACAATTTTGAAGTCTATTAGAACCACATAATGAATGCATGCATGCAATGGTCGATAGAAAATTTCGGCATGACCTATCCTAAAATTAGGACCTTTGCGAAATGCCAAAGTCTTGCCAAAATGGAAATGAATCAACATTTTGGCAAAACAAATGGCAACTTGTTCACATACAAACACAAGAGAGAGAGAGATCGAGACCGATCCATACACACATGAACATATCATTATCCTCTCCGTACGCACATGCATGAGCATCATCGATACTCTCCATATACACACACATATGACCATCCTCTCCACATACACACATCATGAGCATCGATCATCTACATACATATGAGCACATCATCCATATACACATGAACACATCCTTACATGGACAACTTACATAGATGAGAGATCGATCGCGAGAAAAGATGGAAAGGAGAGGTGCGCGCGTCGACCGGAGAAGGAGATGAGAGACCGGAGACCTCCTCTATTACTTATGTAACATCCAAAGCAAGTTTTACATGCTAAAAATGGTGAATGGGTGGAGAAATTGAGGTGGGAAGGAGAAGATCCCGACTAGATCTAAGGAGGAAGAAGATGGGGAAAGTGAAGTGTGGGGTGGTGGATGTGTGGTCACACATGTGCACATAAAGTGCTGTCCTAAAAAAATGACACATCCGTGGCGCACACGGCCCTAGTGCGCCACAGGGAGTAGACACAACTGTGGCGCACTAGGCCATGTGCGCCACAGATGTTCCTACTCCCAGTGGCGCACTAGGCCGAGTGCGGCACAGAAGTTTGTGGCCGTTTCACAGCAGAGGGGGGCGTGCGCTTAGGCGTAGCGCACCCCCCCCATGTGCGCCACAGATGATACTAACAACCGTGGCGCACATGACCCTAGTGCGCTACAGATGTTTGGTGTGCGGCCAACAGGCCCCTGGCCCACACACATCTGTGGCGCACTATAGTCATGTGCGCCACGGTTATTCTAGTTACTAGTAGGGCACTGCCCACAGGTGAGTCACGCCTGTTTTAGCCGTGGGGCACTTCAACCATGTGAGCCACGGATGTGCTGATTACCTATAGCTGTTTTCCTAGTAGTGACGTGACCCGGATGATGACTACCCGGAGCTTGATCAGCCATGGAACATAGCACAGCTACGTCCTTTTTACACTTAGCATTTTTTATCTAATTGTGTATCTCTTATATGATCAATGAAATAAAGCTCTCTGGTTCACTCATATTTATGAGTCTTTTACCTCCTTTAGTGTTCATTTTTGGATCATGTAAAACCTTTATGCACAAGTCTTGCGTTTGCACTTGTGAAAATTCCGCCTACGGGCGCTAGCTTAAGCTTTCTGGTCTACACGTTCTTTGTCATTTTTATGTGGATTCTGGAGTAGTGACTTTCGGCACTTATTGTCGGCGATTTTGTGCTCAGGTTATTGACGGTGCCATTGGGCATCATCACCTAAGCGCATGGTTCCGACAACGAGTCTTCCGACTCACGAAAAGTCAAGCATAAGAACCAAAGTAATGGATAAGCCAACACTTGCTAAAAAATATATACATGCTGGAAATTAGTTCTTAAGTAGCAGGACATAACAACCATTGTTTTCCGCCTTAAGTTACATCACCAAGTTTTTCCCGCGCATACACCAAAGGTGAAACAAATATTACAAAGTTGTTTTTTTCATTCCTTTGGCGCAGGAGACTTGGAAGCAGCATCGTCACTAGCCAGAGAATCACCCTCAACGTCGGCACTGTGGTTGGACTCGGAGGAATCTTGGTTGATGCTGTCGATGGTGTTCATGGGCACGAAGACGTCGATGTCCACCAACTCGGCAACTCTAGTGTCATAACCCGCGAGTGACAACAGGATGGCTTCATGATCAATCTCTTTGCCGTCATTGTCGACGTCGGGGATACCAGAGGTCACCGTGTCGATGTCGGCACCTTCGTAGTGTGCCTTCACCATTGACAGCGCTAGCCCATGCAAATGAAGCTTTCCAGCTTGTGACATGCTCGGGGGCTCGGCGCAGAATCTCCGAGTACTTCGCCACGGAGTCCGAGGCCTTGATGTGTATATGAAGGGGCTTGGCAATCTCTTTGGCCTGGGTGATGGCGGTGTTGATGAAATTGCCGGAAAGAACCATGCATTCCTTGTCCGAAGGAGGCGAGCGGGTTAAACCCATAGGAGCTGCAAGTTCCGACAAGGAGCACATGAGTTCAATAAATTCAAAGTATCCAAACTAGAGAACTACAAGGTGGAGAAAACTTACTGAAGATGCTGGCCTTAGCCTGCCAGAGGGTGTCCGCCAGGGATTCTTTCTCTTGTTGAAGGAGCTTATACGCCTCGCTGTGGCGGTGATTTTGCTCATCGGCAGCTTGCTTCTGATCTTTTAATATCACAAGATCCTCCTTCAAGTGATTGATTTCCGCGGTGGCGGAGTCCTGCAGGGCCTTCATTGAATCCTCATGCATTTTCAGCATGTCTTTCCTCTCCTCCTTAAGGATCTTGTTCTCGCTGTCCAGCTGCTGGATGTGCTTGGACTTCTCGACAATGTCCTTGGCCTTGGCAACATGTTCTGCAAAGTCGGAGAAAGCAAAGTACACAGTGAGTACTCGGAGAATGTGGGCACAAAAACAAGACGGAATGCGCAAAAAGAAAGCAGACTCTTGTTTTTGATGATCTGTTCCTTCAAGAAGGCAGTTTTACCCTTTTCGGCTTCAAGATCTGCACGCATCTTATGGTACTTATCATTGGCCATGCCCCTCCGAGCATTCTTGTTCTGTGGAAAAAAGGACAAAGTTAAACCATTGTTTAGTCTACTTGGAGCATCTAGTCGGAAATTTTCCACCTAGACGCTCGGGGGCTACAGCGAGAGTTTTTAACTTAGCAATATGCTTAGCTTTTCTTTAAGCATCTAGTCAGAACTAATTCAGTTCTCGATTAGAAGCTTGGGGGCTACTGTATAAATTTTTTAACTCGGATATCTGCTTAGCTTTTCTTTAAGCGTCTAGTCGGAACTAATTAAGTTACAACTAGAGGCTTGGAGGCTACAGTATTGAAAATTATAAACACTACGTATGCTACTCTTAAAGCATCTAGTCGGAATAGTTCATTCCATCTAAATTCTTGGGGGCTACAATGAGAGTTTTTCTAACTTAGTCACTCTTAGAGCATATAGATGCAAAACCTATGGTTTTCCGTCTACATCCTCGAGGGCTACAGTGGGATACTCATATGAAATGCAAAAGGCAAAGTAAAACTTACAAGTGCAATGATCTTGAGGTTTGTAGCACTCTCGGCTAGCAGCTTGCCAAAGGAGATGCTATTTCCTCGCAAGATGTCCGCTTGTCAGAGGAGCTCCTCAAGACCACACGTCGGAGATGTCGGTACTCCTCCAGGAACCAGAGTTGTGTTACTCGGCGTGAGCGCCGGGTAGACTATCTTTGGGAACTCAAAGGGTTTCTAGGGAGCAAGGGCGCCGCCTTCGTCAGAAGGACCAGCTTCCACCACCGCCTTGCCGCCACCGATGGCATCCTTAGCCGGAGCTTCAGCCATTCGTTGAGCGGTGCTCTCCTGCGTCGCCTGCTCGCCGATAACAACGAGTTCGGTAGAGGCGCCAGAATCCACTTCCATGACGGAAGGGCCTGGTGCCTCCTTAGATTGTGAGCTTGTCGGGGCAGACGAGGGCTTGACGGTAGGGGTAGCAGGGGCGATGGTGGGGGAGGCGTCACGATGCAGCATGTCTTTGATATTTCGAGAAGCCCCCAAAGTTTTGGAGGTCTTCTTGAGGCTGGTTGTGGCTTTTTTCCTGAAACGTGCAAAATGCGTAAATACAGGAACAAGAAAGATAAATAGACAATGTCGAAGAATGAGAAGCTTACACTAGGGGGGTGCTTTGGCAAAGATCCCGGTGGTTCTTCTCTTTTCTGCCTCCAGGGCGGCGGTAGTCCTTTTGGAGGCTCCACCCTTCGTCTTCTTCTTCTTGCCTCCGTCGGCAGCGTCAGAGGTGGAGCTCTTCCGCTTTCGCGCCAACGGGACCTTGTCGTCGGACACGACCGTGACTTCCTTCATCTTTGGACCGTAGATTTGGGCTGCCAGGTTGCCCTCATCTAGATCGCTAAGCTGTTAAGTGATAGATCACCGTGTTAGATAAGATGGTGTTTGCAAGACGGAAGAACTGGAGCATATGTTGTACACGGAAAATAAATACCTACCTTTGGGCACTTGCCGTCTACGAACATGTCGTAGGTGATGGTGAAGCCACGCTTCTTATCCTTCACCTTGACGATGTCCTTAAGGCGGATCTTGATGGAGTCGCTCGAGAAGTTATCCACGGAGATGCGAAGGCTATCCCTTCTGTCGCTGGTATACTCGTGCATGTACTTCGCGCGGTGCTGCAAAGGTTGGATTCGCCTGATGAACCAGCACATGGCTAGGTCCAAGCCGGTCAAACCTGTCTCTACGAACCATTCGATCCGCCTTATAGCGCGAGAAGCGTCGAGGTCGGAGGGAAGGGAGGCTTGGGATCTCCATGTGGAAAATTCAGTGGCGGCTCCATCCACGAAGTCCGGGTACGTTACTTCTCGGCCCGCTAGGGGAATGTCGGGGCCGTAAAAGTACGTCTGTTGCCAATTCTTGCAGGACTCGTGGCCGACGATGTCGGGGAACCGCCGGCCAGGTCGAATCTTGAAGCTTATGGTGCCGCAGTTCCTAAGCTCTTCCTTGCTATGTCCGACTTCACGTTTGACGGTGAATAAGTACACAAAGAGGTCTAACCTAGGCCTTATCCCTAAGTATCCCTCGCAAAGTGCCGCGAAGTTCCTAAGCACTAAGATACTATTGGGGGAAAGGTTATGGGGCTGGACCCTATAGTGGTTTAAGACGGAGAGGAAGAAGTGGGAGATAGGCAGGGAAACGCCACGTACCAGCTGAGCTTTGAGGTACACCTTTTCTCCGGCTTGGGGAGAAGGTGTCACCTCGCCGGCTTGCGCCGCCCGCCAGGCGAGCCCCTCCGTCGCGGGGAGGTAGCCTTCGGCGACCATATCTTGGATATCGCGGTCGGTGATGCCCGAGCCGCGCCAGTCGCCCTTGTGCGAGTCTGGCTCCTCCTCCAGTGGATCTAGCACCGCCAAATTTGGGTCACCGCCGGTGGATTCAATCACCGCTGATGCGGGGATAACCAAACCTTCTGGGGGCATGACGATGGAGCTCGCCGGCTTCGCCGCGGCTTCGCTCGATGCCGCCATTGATGGGGAGGTGCTGCTGCTAGCCATGGAGTGAAGATTGGGTGTGTCTAGTGCAGATGGGAGCTAGGTTTTTTTCGAGGTTTCTCGCGGAAATCTCGAGGAGACGCGCGGCTGGAGGAAGAAGATGATGCGAGGAGAATGAGGAAAAAAGTGGAAATTTCCCCACGGTTGTTATTTATCATCCTCGGCGTCAAGATTCATGCGGCTTGATCGAACGGCGGCCGCGTAGATGACGTGTTCGCGAACGTGCGTGGATATTTTGCCACGTCTCCAACCGTCGCCGCCAACGGTTCGTATCGCTCGCGCGGGGAAATCGGATATGATTACGTTCTCTGCATGTGTGAGTTACGAGGCGTCGCTGACCTAAGCCTATGTCATCCTAGCTGACATAGGCAGATGAGCTGTCACATCAAAGATTCCGGCATGGACGGATCCAATCCGACTACGGAAGAGTACGATGGAAGATTCAACATTTTTCCGGCTTACAAAGTTGAAGACGGAGAAAGCCTTGCAGGGTTCTTTGGGAGGACTACAAGATGTTTCTTGACGATTTGCTGACATCCATCTAGACGGAGCATTCCACGTGAAGAGGCAAGACGGTGCAATATCTCGGAGTTCTCCGGGGGCTACTATTGGGGATATGCTATATGGGTATCCCTATAGCATGTCTCTTATCCGGCTAACCCGGGTGGCCCACAGTTGGTAGCATGGCCTATGGCCTGCTGGACGGCCCAGTTAGATGGATCCAGAAGGGATGCCCACGCCGGATAAAGGAAGGCTACGGTGGAGTCACCAACATACCCGGAGCCTTAGAGTACAAGATACACAAGACTAGTAATAGATAGTGTAGGACTCTGTAACCTGTCCGGCTAGGACTTTTCCCTGTAATCCTAGGACCTGGCGACTATATAAGTCGGGCCTATGGGAGCCTTTAGGGCATGATAACTTAGACTCTCTAGTCACCTCGCACAGCGAACCAATCCCTGTAACTCGGCGTATTGCCCTTATAGTGATTTATAGAAGGAGTAGGATTCCGCCACCGTTGTGGGATCTGAACCTGGGTAAGCTGTGTTACCTCGTACCCGTCAACCGTCCGCCTTACCCCACGTCTCTAAACACGCACTGTGAGGACCCCTCCATGGCGTACTCGTCGGCAATACCACGAAAGATTGTGGGTAAAGTGTACAAACTCTCGAGAGTATCAACCTGGTCGATCAGCCGTGTTCACGGAAAAGAACAACTTTGAGCGTCTGAAGGATGGACCCTCTGAAGAATTTCTTCTCTTTTCTAAAACTAAAGTTCTATGGTCGTGGAATCGTCCATAGATGGGATTTTGATTGCATGGTGTACTCCATGTGTTGGGTTGAAAGATGGTAGCCTGGTGGAATCTAGTGCGAGCCACTTAACCATATTTTACTTATCAAATGTTTACAAATTAGGATAAAAGATTTTCTCTCTTCTTGACTTAAGAAAAATTGGCTTTATGCAAATAAACCTCAAGCCTTTTGTAAGCCTATGCATGTAGTGATAGCCAGTCTTTTACTTCATGGTGTAATTTGCCAATACATTCAAAGTATTGACCAACTCGTTTGGTTGCACGTTTTATGTACAGAATTTGGAGATCATCGTTGAAAGGTGCGCTAGGATCGCGGGTCTTCGCTCAACTTGCCTGTGGCATTGATGGGACTCCAAGTTGTATATATTTTGCTTCTGCTGTAATAATGTAAATTCTAGATTATTCAATTTATGTAATAAAGACTTGTGTTTTACATGATATTTCATTGACTTGAGTGCTAGCTATTGATCAGGGACTAGCATGTTAATCATAGGGACTTAGGATCTTTCTCGATCCAAGGTCACTACATATGGTATCAGAGCACATGTTGACTGTAGATCGTGACCCTAGACATGGAAAACCTTAGGACAAATATTTTCTAAGTTATTTCAGAAAACTCCCATACTTCTCGTCATCTATCTTTGGATTTTCAACATTCTCAAATCTTTTGTTTTCAACCTTAGAGATGACCATTATGTGAATATCTTATCAAGACTACATTTCAAAAGAAGAACTTCTCAAGTCAAGAATTGAAGACCTCTGTTGAAGCTACGAGAATTGAAGACGACAAAGATATAAAAGACTTTGAAGACATCGATGTCCATGAAAATTAAAGAGACCACTAGGAACCAAACCGGTATAGACTATGCTACGAGTTAAATGCGGTGATTTGTGAGTTGTCATTTGCAATGGTTTTATTGATAGTAGCGAATAAAACTTATTTACAAAAAAAATGTTGTGTGCTGTAGCTACTCTTATTTCCCTATCTTAAGCAAGAAGTGGAGATAAACTGAAGAAATTCAATGGAGACGGAAGTTACAAATTCTATGAGTGGATCAAGAGAAAAGCACCCGCACATGGTGGAGATTGCAACATGAGCTTAAAGAAGGACATCGCCAAGTTTAAGAATTAGGAAACACTCCCACACCAATTCTTACGTTATATCACGCCATAGTTTGTGTGTACTTGGTGTGAATTTGATAATTGTTTGGTGTTTCTTTTCCATGTTTCCAAGTGTGATGCATGCATAAGGGTAGATTTATTTCTCTAAGCTTTTATATATGTCTTATCCTTGCACAAATTCTCAGATGCCGCCAAGACGTGCGAACAATGATCTTCCTTTGGAAATTGCACAATTGTTGGCCACTCAGAATCAGCTGATCCAACTCCTCACCCAGAATATGCAAAACAACAACAATAACCCGCCGCCTCCGCCGTCTCAGCAGGATCATTTGACTCGGTTTTTGAGGTTGAACCCTCCTACCTTCACTAGCAGCTCTGAACCAATTGTTGCGGATGACTGGATCCACACAATCAACAAGAAGCTAGATACCGTCCAAGCTGCTGGAGCTGACAGGGTGCATTATGCTGCGCACCAACTTGAAGGACCTACTGCTGAATGGTGGGACAACTACCAAGTCACCCACCAGGTATTGATGCTATTACATGGAACCAGTTTGAGACAGCTTTCCGCACTCACCATGTGGCTGCTGGTGTCATGACTCTGAAAAGGCGCAAGTTCCACGACTTACATCAATTGCATCGCTCTGTCTCTGAGTATGGAGAGCTTTTCAACAAGTTGGTGCGTTATGCACCTGATGATGTGATGAGATGGCTTCTCTCTCCTCCTCTCCTCTCCTTCCTATCTCCACGGTGGTGGTTTTCTCCGATGATCACCGGGGGTTGATCGGGAGCTGGAGGGCCATAATCCGTGAGGTGGCTGGGGCTTTGATCAGTCCTTGCCGACGGGGCCTGATCTCGAGGGAGAGCTCGGGACAGGTGTCATTGCGTGATGCTTCGGGTCAGATCCTGGCGAGTTGGTGTTCGGTGGTGGATTTTTCGTACGGGGAACGTCTGATACACGATAGATGGCATGTTCTCGTGGGTCCGCCGATAGTGGTAGGGGCAGTTCCTCGTGGTGTCGCCGGTGTGTCGCCCTACGTGCGTACGTGCCGGGTGATACGACTTGGTGGTTGTGGGAGGGTCGCGTGCATTGACGGTGGGGCTTCGCTGGAGGAGGGCCACCTGCCGCGCGGGGTACTAATACGCCGGAGCACGATCCACGGTCAGTTTCGCCTCCGCCTCGTGTTTTCTCTAACCCTAGATCGGGAGCAGTTTCCCCTCTCGCCATTTCCAGATCTCGTGGTGTGTGTGGTGTGGTGTTCGTCCGGGAGCCTCCAATTCTTCAGCCATCGTCGCCGCGGATCGTTTCTCCGGTGAAGTGGAGCTGAGTTGTTTCGGGGGATTGCAGATCGTTTGCTCAGGTGGTGGCTGCGGATTCTGATATGGATCGGCGATTTCGCGGTGGGCGTGGTTCCCCTTCTCGTCCTCCAGTCCGATCTGGTCCCTATGCGAGCAGATTCGGTTTTGGGTACGAACAGGGTCGTTTTCCTGTCGATCGTAGAGGTTTGGAGGGGGATCATAGGGAAAGTGGCTGGATCCGTGAGCAGGAGCGGCGCCGCGAGGAGCAGGATGCTCGGCGTCGGGATGCGAGGCATAGGGATGAGTTGAGGCAAGCGGAGATTGAGGCTAGGTTGGAGGATCAACGCAGGCTCGTCGTCGTCGTGAAGCGGAGCAGGCTCGTAATCGTGGCCGGTGGAGTCACCGCCCGGAGATGCATCAAGGTTCAGTATCTGATGCTACTGCTTCATCTTTCCCAGGCAGATCAGGTAACTCTGATTCGAATCCTAGAAGGGGGGAGCCGGTTTTTGCACGAACAGTTGAACAGGTTAATGTTCCTAGGGTTGTGATGAACACCTCTGTGCCTGTAACTCGATCTGCTTCTGGCTTGAACACCTCGGCATCTAATTCTGTTAATGTGCCTGTTGGGGGAAATCGCCCTGTGAATTTATCTCCAATTTTATCAGTTACTCAGTCTGATGCTGTGGCTACTACTCTGGTGGGGTCCTCTGTACAGCCACCAGTAGTGAGTATGCCGAGGGATGGTGTTGTAGCTGGAGGGTCTGGGGATGTGCAGTTGCTTGATGTGATTTAGGAAGAGGTTGTGTGTGATAATTGTGGGAAGGATCATAGCATTTTGGTCTGTCAAGAGAGGAAACCCTGGGAGTATGTTCCTCTTTTCTTTGGCAGTACTGACTTTGAGCAAGGTTTTCACTCTATTCCTGTGGTGGAGCCAGATGTTCAGTCTATGGAACAATTACATTATGCTCATATAAGTGTGGTTAGGGGGGATGTCACTGGTAAGGATTTGGAGAAGGAATTCCAAATGTGGGCTGATGCTATGGGATCTGGGTGGAGATTTAATGCCAGGTCTATTAATGATGTGGAATTTCTGATGAGGTTCCCTTCTGCCAGATCTATTGATGACATCCACTTTGGGAAGGTCTTCATGAAAACAATTCCTGATGCTGTGATTCAGTTGTCTAACTGGAATGGAGATTTGCAACCTGTTGACTGGTTGGAAGAAGCCTGGTTTAGAATTGTTGGCATCCCTATGAAGTACAGGGAGAAGTCAATTGTCTTCTATGTTGCCTCTTTGGTGGGCAAACCTGTGGCCTTGGACAGAAATAGTTTGAGGAACTTGGCTTATGTAAGAGTTAAAATTGCTTGTTTGGATGTTTCTTTGGTTCCCAATACCAGAAGGTGGGAGATGCAGGGTGGGATTTATGAATTCAAGTACACCAGGGATATTTTTGCTCCAGATGCTGTATCCACTTTGCCTTCTGCTATGGGAATTGATGGGCAGGATGGTGATGATGGGTTGGATAAAGAGAAGGAGGGTGAAGCTGAACATAGGATACCTGATGATGGCAGTGGGCAAAGAACTGTTCCTGGTGCAGGTAGTGATGGAGGTGCTGGGGGTCGTCAGCATGGTGGCAATGATGCTGGTGGAGCTGGGTTGGACAAAGGAAAACAGGTTGTGGTGGAGCAGGAGGATTCTGGGGGAATTTCTTTTGGGACTAAAATGGCTAACATCTGGGCTAGCTCTGGGGGTGGTGGTCGCTCAAGGGGAATTATGATTAGAGAGAATGTAGCAGGTGGTTCTGGTGATGGTGGTGGGACAGGTAATCAAACCAGAACAGATGTTGTGGGGATGCAAGTTGATACTCAGGAAAATGTGTCTGATGGAGGTGGATTGGGTAGTGCTCACATGGATGTTGTTTAGAATCTTTCCTCTACTGTGGTTGAAGAGGTCGATACTGAGATTACTGCTGGTCCCCAGAGGTTTGATGATTTTATCAGGGGTCTGTTAAAAGATAAGAGCAGTGATAAGCATTATGAACTTATGAAGCAGTATGGTCATTTGCTGGAAGAGGAGGATGAGCATGCTGAGGGTGCACAGGCACAAAATGAGAGTGCATCTACTGATACCTCTTTTGGTTCTTCCTCTGATAGTGGAAAAAAAAGGAATGTTGGAGGATCTGGGATGGAGGGTGTTCAGGACATGGAAGTTGTCAATCAGGATCAAGAAGTAGTGGTTGTTGACCTGTCTCAACCTGATGGCTCTACTCAGGAAAGTGTGGAATCTCAATCTGAACAGGTGGCTGATGTGGAAGAACAAGGTATAAGAAGGAGCTCAAGAGTGGCTGATCAAGGTGGTGCTAGGAACATGGCTGAAGGGCATTTGGCTCAGCAAAATCCTAGGGATCTATCAGGTACAAATTTAACTTTGCATAATTCTTTTGCTGCTCTAGATGATGATATTATTATGCATAGAGCGTTGGAAATGGGGATAAATGCTTCTTCTATATCTTTGGAACATATTAATTCCTTGAAAGATTTAGAGATTGCTAGACATAGTTTACAGGATAGGAGGCAGGTGGTGAATGAATGTGATACTGATCTGAATGAGAAGGTTTTGTTTCTAGATTGGAAGGATGCTAGTAATGATGAGGATTTTACTCCTGTGGTTTCTAGGAAACAAAAGAAAAAGTTGAGAACTCGTTCTGGTGTGAGGGAGAGAAAGTTAAAGCCTGATGCTGTGAAGGTCCACAACTATCACCCTATGAGTGGTATTGTGACTGGAACAAGAGAGAGAAAATCTGTATTATGATAGGTGCTATTTTGAATATTAGGGGTGTGGGGAAGAAAGGTGCAAGTGTTTATTTGAACAGTCTGTTGAGACAGGAGAAGGTTGATTTTATTGGTTTACAGGAAACTATTAAGAAAGATTACTCGGAGGCTTTTTTCAGGAGGATTGATCCTATGAATCAATTCTCTTGGAGTTGGTTGCCTTCTGTGGGAAGGTCTAGAGGCATTTTGGGGGGCCTACGTTCCTCTAAATTGACTCAGATTGGTGTGTCTGTGGGCAAATTTCATGTTAAGATGAAGGTGTTTGATGTTTTGAAACAGATTCAGTGGCATTTGGTGATAGTGTATGGGGCTGCTCAAGAGGAGAATAAAGCGGAGTTTTTGGTTGAGTTAGCTGAGGTCTGTCAGGATCAAACTATTCCTTTGTTGGTGGGTGGTGATTTTAATGTGATCAGATGTGTCTCTGAAAAAAATAAGGGTCATGTTTTGAACAAGTGGGGGCATATGTTTAATTCGATTATCAATGCTTATGGTTTAAGAGAGATCATCATGTCTGGTGGGCAGTTTACTTGGTCCAACAACCAGAAAAAACCGACTTTGGAGAAATTGGATAGAATTTTAGTTTGTAAAGAATGGGAGAAGTTGTTTCCTCTTACTACAGTACACAAGTTATCTAGAGAGGTTTCTGACCATAGTCCTTTGATTCTGGATACTATGGAAGGGCAGGAAACAGGTGGCAGGGAATTCAGATTTGAGAAAAGTTGGTTACAGAAGTTTGGAAAAAGTTTGGTGGCAGGTGTGATGACTTTTTGCCCAGGGTGGAAAAAGTTTGGAAAAAACGTGTGAATGGCAAGAACAGTCTTGATAGGTTGCAGAAAAAACTTAAGAATGTCAGAAATGACTTGAAAGGATGGGGGGCTCATTTAAGTGGAGATGATAAGAAAAGGAAGAAGAGGTTGGTGGAGGAGCTGCAGGAACTTGAAAGTATTGAGGAGCTGATTTTGCTTACTGCGGAACAACTTAAAAAAAAGCAGTTATTCAGAAGGAGTTGCTAGAGGTGTATGAAAATGAGGAGATATTTTGGCAGCAAAGGTCGAGGGACAATTGGTTGCTTAGAGGTGATAATAATACTGAATATTTTCATAGGATTTCTAATGGGGTGAGGAGAAAGCAAATGATTTTTTCAATGAAAGATGGGGAGAATGACATTCAGGGGACCTGTGATCTCCTAAAGCATGCTACGAGTTATTATAATCTTTGTTTGGGCCTGCTGGTGGTTTTTCTATTAGACTTGCACATGACAATTGGCAGGACTCGGAGAAGCTTAATGATGAAGATACGGAGAAAATGGGGGTGCCCTTTACTGAGAAAGAGGTTAAAGAGGTTATTGATCAGATGGAGAAAAATAAAGCTGCTGGTCCTGATGGGATTCCTATTGAATTCTATCAACATTGTTGGGCAGTTATAAAAACAGATGTTATGGCTGTGTTTGATGATTTTTTTGCTCATAAGATTGATCTGAGGAGCATTAACTATGGTGTGATTACTCTGCTGCCCAAAGGTGATGATGCTGATAGGATACAAAAGTATAGACCTATTTGTCTGCTCCAGGTGTTGTTTAAGATTTTTACTAAAACTCTGACAGTTAGAGCTGAACCTGTGATGGGGAAACTAATTGACACTTGTCAGACTGCTTTTATTAAGGGGAGGTTTATTGCATATAGGGTGACTTTATTGCATGAGATCTTGAAGGAGTCGAAAAGTCAGAAGCAGCAGGGTGTGGTTTTAAAAATTGACTTTGAGAAAGATTATGACAAGGTTAACTAGGACTTTTTGTTTTACTGTTGTAGGCAGAAAGGTTTTAGTGAAGATTGGATGATTTGGTTAAAAAGTGCTGTGACTCAGGGTACTCTCAGTGTTAAGGTCAATGGGGAAACTGGTCCCTACTTTGGCAGCTTTAAGGGGGTTAGGCAAGGGGACCCCTTTTCTCCTTTTCTGTTTAATCTGGCAGGGGAATGTTTGGCTAAGATGGTGTTTAATGCACCGGCTGGTGGGCTGTTTACAGGTTTGGTTGATAATATGTTTGATAAGGGGATTGCCATTTTACAATATGCTGATGATACCATTCTGTTTATTAAGGATGATCCTGAGGGGGCTAGAAACCTGAAATTGCTATTGTATTTGTTTGAATCCATGTCTGGTCTCAAGATTAACTTTGATAAGAGTGAGGTGATGATGGTGTTAGAGGATGAGGAGAAACTTTCCAATTATGCTGAGATGTTCAACTGTCAGAAGGGTAGTTGGCCTATTAAATATTTGGGTTTGCCAGTTTGTAGCAGGAGATGTACAGTGGCTGAAATGAGCTTTATTGGTGATAGGTTGAAAAAAAAGTTAGATGGCTGGATGGGGGGCTTTGTCCCTGGGAGGGAGGCATGTTAAAATCACTGCCTATGTATCCAGTGTGGCTGTTTACCCTATGACTATGTTTCTTCTACATAGGTCAAATGTGGAAGAAATTGAGAAACAGACTAGAGCTTTCTTTTGGTATGGGAAGGTGGGGAAGAAGAAATATCATCTGGTTAAATGGAAGTATGTGTGTAGGCCCAGGAAAAAAGGTGGACTGGGGATTAAAAACATTAGGCTTTTTAATATTTGCTTGTTGTGTAAGTGGTGGTGGCGCATCGAAGCTGAGGAAGGTCCATGGCAAGTTTTTGTGAGGAAAAAATATCTGAAGAAAGGTGGGATCAATAATGTAAAACACAGGCAGAGTGATTCTCCATGTTGGCATGATTTGATTAAGATTAGGGATTTCTATTTGGCTGGTAGGAGAATGAGGATTGGTAATGGGGAGTTGACTGATTTCTGGCATGATGCTTGGTGCTTGGACTCACCCCTGAAAGATAGGTTCCCTGATTTATTTGACATTTGTCAGAATCAAAAAATCAGGTGGCAGACATGGCAAAAAAAGGGTGGAGTCTCTCTTTTAGGAGATGGCTGGATACTGATGGTTTGAATCATCAGGAACAAATGAGAAAGTTGTTGTCTGAGGTGAGTTTGAATCAGGAAAAGGACAGACCAGTGTGGATGTGGAATAAATCTGGCAAGTTCTCTATTAAGTCAATGTACACACGCCTGTCGAATGTTGGGATTGATAGAAGTTTTCAACATCTGTGGAAAGCAAAAATTCCCCTGAAGATTAAGATTTGGCTGTGGCTTATCTGGCACAATGCTATTCTCACCAAAGACAACATGAGAAAGAAGAATTGGGTTGGAGACTTTACTTGCAGGTTTTGCAATAAGGATGAGAGAACTGGACACTTGTCCTTTTCGTGTGTGGCTGCTAAATATGTTTGGGGGGTGGTTGCCAGGGCTGTTAATGTCGCGAATAGACCTGGGTCTTTTTCCCAATACTTTTGGTGGGCTTCTCAATATGTGGGGTTAGTAGGAATGTGCAGATTACGGTGGTAGCGGCAATTTGCTAGGCTATTTGGAAGCTCAGGAATAGAGATTGTTTTGAAAAAAACTCATTAACTCGCCTGTTGATATGGTCATATATGCTTGTGTATTCATTCGTTATTGGGCAGGTTTGCATGGGGAGAATGATCGGGCGGTGCTGCAAGCTGGAGCGGATACTCTTCAACAAAATGCGTTGGCCGATGCGGCAGCTATGGATGTGGCCCCTGTTCCTTTTCTGGGGCTGCCTGCAATTCCTGGAGATCGTGCTCATGAAGCTCCGGAGCTGGAAAGGGGGAGGGAGAAAAGAAGGAGAACTTGAGAAAAAGAGGAACTGGGCTGCGAGAAGATGGTGTTGGCATCCAGTTTTTTAGTTCCCTTTTGTTATGTTTTGTTATGGACGGTTCCTCACTAGCCTGAGGGCGGTGTTCTTGCGTCTTCAGCCTCCTTCTTTATTTCTGTTTAGTTTGTTCAGTGTGTAAGTTGAACCTCTTGTTTTTTCCTTTGTGACCCCCTAGGCGGGTCAATACTACGTCGGTATGTGTGGTTGTTGTTCCGTTGTCTGATGATAATGGAACTCGATCCCTCTTCCCGGGGGATTGTATGGAAAAAAAATGCACCTGATGATGTTTCCACTGATGCCAAAAGGCAAGAGGAGTTCATGAGAGGACTTAATGACTAGATATCTATCCAGCTTGTGGCTTAGAAGTTTGATAACTACCAAGAACTCCTGGATAGGGCACTCGTGGTCGAACTAAAAAGAAGAGCATCAATGATCGCAAGAGGAAGTCTACATCCCACAAGCATAACCATGTTCCATACCAAAAGCAGCGTACTTCCTCCCCACCACCCCACAATCACAATGGTTACAATCATAATGGCCATAAGCACCACAATGGCAATGAGGGAAATGACAACAATGGAAGTCACCAGAAGGATCTTAGTCAGGTGACGTGCTACAGGTGTGGGAAAAATGGGCATTATGCTGCTGATTATACACAAAAGAGGAAGAATAGAAATGGCAATGGCAATGGTAATGGCCATGCCAATGAAAATGTAAGTGGCAATGGTAATGGAAACGATAATGGGAATGGTAATGGAAATGGCAAGAAACCAAATCCTTTCAGCAAGGCCATGGTGAATCATGTCTTCCTGGACGAAGTTTATGACTCATCTCCCCAAGGTAATCAATCATAAGGCCTCAAATTTATAAGTGGGGAAAGTCTAGAGGATTCATCAAAGACATTCTTTTAAGGGTGGTAGCACCCTGGTATATCTCGAACCTATCTCTTTCTAGCCTTCTCGAATCTCGAGGACGAGATTCCTTTTAAGGGTGGTAGTCTATAACATCCCAATGTTTAAAATTGGGAAAATTTGCATTTGCATGTATTCTCTAGCATTGCACTGCATTGCACTTCAGTGCATTCATGTAAAAATTTAAATAAATAAATAACCTAGCTTCAACTCCATTGAATTTTACTAATGTTCCTAATAGGGGATTATTAAGAGAATTGAATATACGATATGTTAAACTAAATAAAAGTTTGCAAAAATGCTCCTGAGTTGATCTGCAGATTTTTACAAAAATTTGGAGACCAAAATCATGTGATTTGGATATACTATGAAAAAGTTATGACCAAATAGATAAATGGAAAAATAATAAAAGAAAAAATAACTAAACCTAACGGGCCAAACCGAGCGGCCCGGTACCTATCTACTGTCGGCTGTGTAGCAAATAGAAGCAACGGCCAGCCCCGCAGAAGCCCAGAAGCGGCCACCCGGAGGACCCCTCTCTCTCTGTTTTTTCCATGCTATCAAAGACAAGTGGAACCCACTTGTCATCCGCCACCTCCAACCAGAGTTTGTCTTCTCCAAGAGTTCGTTGCCCACCGGCGCAAATCCTCACGAATTCTCCCTCCCTCGTACGAATCCGTGCCCCCTACTCCAAGAATCTCCCCCTCTTATACTACTTCTTTGGCCCCTCCGTTGTTTTCAAGTTTTCCAAACCCTATCCCCAGTATCGTCAAGTTCCGATATCACCAGAGCCGTCCTCCGTCGGAGCTCAAGATTGGTGACCTTCCCAAGCACCCCGATCCCTGCTCTTCCTTCCCTACTACTCATCATGGTCTACCGCGTCTTCTCATTTAGCTATCCTCTTTCGAATCACAGAGGGTCGCCGGCAATTGCTCGCCGGAGCCCATCGGAACCGAGAAGAGGGAGTTGCCATCCGCTGGAGCTAGAGGAGGAGAAGGTCCGCGTCAAGGCTATTAGGAGATTCCACATCACCGTCTACGTTGAGACGTTGCCTCCCCCAAACTCTACAACCACTGGAGCCACCGGAACGGTCGCTATCTCACCCGTGCAGTCGTCCTCGCCATTGTCACCGCCGCTCACTTACCCCGGTAAGTCGTCGTCGCCCCTTGTCCGTCCGATCATGGTTCAACGGTCTAGATTAGATCTAATAAACCGAATCGGTATCCACCAATCCGATAGCGTCACTGTAACATCCCAAAAATTTTGAACATTGATTATCAATTCAAATCACTAAAATTAGGGTTAACAAAAACTTTGATTAAATAAAAAGCCAAATGAATGCATGTGTGTATGTGATGATTTAATGAATGCATGAATGGACTTGCGCGATTAACCTAAATAGCAAGGAATGGATTAAAGATGAAAATAACATCATATAAAAAAGTCCAAGCAGAAACAAATCAAGAGAAAATCAAAAACAAATCAAATAAAGCAAATGGTCATTTTTGCAAATCTTGCTCACTAGGTCACTTTGTGTGTTTCTAGTCCAAGATTTCAAACAGAAACTTTTGCATTTCTTTTCACCCCTTGCTAGAACAAGTAAAAGTGAATCAAAGCCCACCTTTCAAACTTGCAGAAACATTTGGAAACCCCATTCAAATGACAATTTAAAATTGAATCTTTAACATGTGTGAAGATCCCACTTTTTCAAAACCCAACCAAACCAGTTCCCCTTGAAAAATCCAACTAACCAGATACTCCCTAGTATGTACCTAGCAAACCCACCAAGTTTGAATCCAAAATTTAAATTTGAATTTCTTGCGGCCATTTCATCAAACACTTTGTCAGTAGCAAACAAACGAACATCAAGCACTATTGGTAGCAGTGATTTTGGCCAACCTTGTACCCTTCCTAGCTCACTCTACACTCTCAGTAGATGATCAAACTAATCTAACTAGCCTTAGCACCACTGTGAGCAAGCATATCCATCAATGGTGACCATGCCGAGAGCACCATTGCCTCCCCCATGTCGCCAGCAAGCTAGAGGAAGCACTAGCCTCGCCAACCTTGTCTGGGACACGCAGAACCGTCCACCGCCACCCACTGTCTAAGCCCCGAGCCTTTTCAGACCTTGCACCACACGTCAAGCTCATGCCTAGTCTCTCTTCATGCGAGCCGAGAGCGTGCCATAACGCCGCATGCGACACCATCTCATAGACCACGCGCCGCCCTCGCTGCTTGCAGACGTGATCGCCAGCACCCCAGCACCCCGCCAGACAACCCCGTTCGCCGCTGCACGGACCACAGACGTTGTGCTCCATTAAAAATCCCCGTCAGACCCGCCTAGAGCGTCGTGACGCTCCGGCCGTTCCTCTCCGCCCCACGCCGCGCCATCAAGCCGTTGAGCTTCGCCAGGAGGCAACACACCACCCCCTATCGTCGCCCATGCCATTAGCACGCTGTGCCGACGACCACAACAAGCTCCACCCACGCTCGTCGGTCCCCTTTAGGCACTATAAGTAGAGGCCTTCCCAACTCAAACCCTTCACACCATATCACTCCCCACCTCTCAGTGATCACACACACTCACCCCCAGAGCAAGGCGAGCACCAGGTGGCCGGAATTTCATCGAAGTTCGCCGCTATAGAGGAGGAGAGGCGCCGTTGATTGGAGCCGCCCTAGGAGGATCTACCGATACCAGGAGAATCATCGTCGTCGACTTCGTCATTCGCCCCCATCGTCGAACATCACCGGAGCCCCGGTGAGCCTCCCACGACCCCCACTGGCCGCGCTAGGGTTCTGTCTCACCGGCGTTGCCCGACGTGGATGATGAACCTCAGTCGTTCGATTAGAGTTAGATCGTGCGGCCCTAATCGCCCCATACCGCTTCGCCACTCGCTGTCTCACTGACGAGTGGGGTCGCTCACTTAACCAGCCCGCGCGCGCTGTGCTTAGTGGGCCGGCCCAGTTAAACCTCTCGCTCGACCCAACAATTCAAACTTAGGTTTATTCATTTAATTTCAAACCCAGTTCTGTACCTAGATTCAAAGATCAACCCAGCTCGATTCGCTGAGGCAAAATGCATGAAACCAATTTTGTTAGAAAGGTACTGGAGTGCTTAATCCAAGCCCGTTGGATTCAAACCATTTAGAATTATAGATCACCCATGGTAAAAATAACAAGGTAGAAGCTTTTCTGCATTCAAACATTTTTCAAAATTCAACCATGAAAGCTTTTGAGTTGATTCCAACTCTCAAAAATCACATTTAACCATACCTTTTAGAACATCTAAAAATATATAGAGTTACTTGCAGAAATAATGATCAAGTAATAAAAGAATGCCCCATAGGCATTTCTAGTCACTTTATTTAATTAAAATCAAAAGTTTAAACCTTATTAAATTGTGACACCACTTTAAATCACATTCCCATATACTGAAATGTGTGGTGATGACATGTGTCAACATGATCCCATGTTTGAGTTGGAGAATATTAAATCTTAAGTAGTTTTTCAATGAGTAGAAATTACTTTTCGAAAATGAAATAAATAAGACAAGTGCTTTAATCCTTGTGATAATAGTTATGATGCTAGATCATCTAGTGTGAACCTTTGTGTGATAAATAGAAATAGTTAAGTATTGTTTGGTGATTGTGTACCTTGTATTTATTTATAGAACCTAGTACCTACCAAGGATACGAGGAGGAAGGAGGATACTACGAGGAAGAAGCCGAGGAGAACTTCATCCACTGCTCTGCACAAGGCAAGCTATTAACTGAGAAAGCTAAACCTTGCAAGCTTATACTTGCAATTATGCAAGCTAATACTTGCAACTATGAAAGTTACATAACCCATAATGCATTAAGCATGCTTGGTTAGATACATTTGATGATACCCAATCCTAGTTTTACTTGCAAAGCTTAATACTTTATTTCTTTATCAAAGCTTTCTCTTAGAGTTTACTTAGTAAGTTGTAGATAATAGAAGGATATTGGAAGGTAGCATAAAGAGCATAAAACTTGGCCTAAGTTAGATAATCTTGATGCCACCCTAAGGCATGAGATTGAACTTAGATAAGATACACGTGTACACCCCTCATTAGTATTTACCCCCACTTGTAGATGCTAGCTCTAAGCATAAAACTTGATCAACTTTAGATGGGAATACTTGGTGAAAATGGTTATGAAAACCTTAGAATGATGAGTCATTCTACTGAAATGTTTTGACATGTGTTTCCGAACACCAAATGATTTTGATGATGAAAATGTTAAGGCATGACCCTTATCCCTTTACAAAACTGATGGTTTTCTGGATGTGATACCATTCCAATTTTACCGTACAACCACAATACCCGAAATTTGGGTAGGGCTTGAATGGTAATTTATATACCTTAGTATGGGTTCCCTTGCGGCCAAGGTCTGAGCTGAGGCTACCTTGTGAAGATTGTCCACCTGTGCAGTATCCAAGATGACAGTTGGTCATGGTTGGGAGGCCAAACTCACAGGAGAGGTGCCTATACTAGGGCGTGTAATGGAAATGTTAGGATTGATTATCCGCATAATGAGTATGGTAAATTTAGGATTGTTCCTGACGGATGTATCGAATGTTGTGGTGAAAGTGTAAAATCTCTGCAGAGTGTCAAACTATTCGAATAGCCGCGTCCGCGGTTATGGACAGTTGGAGTGGCCATACTATTCCATCGTCAGATGTTTTCAAAATGACTTACGAAATGATTTATGACTTTGACTTGACCACAACATAGTTGTGACATGAAATTCAAGTTCCCACTTAGGTGTTATAAAACTTTCAACTAGTTTTCTTTGCTTCTGAACTTAGTAGAGGTAAATCTGGCTTTTTGC
Source organism: Avena atlantica (assembly GCA_910589765.1). Lineage (NCBI taxonomy): Eukaryota > Viridiplantae > Streptophyta > Magnoliopsida > Poales > Poaceae > Avena > Avena atlantica. Next base: position 210,534,410 of record OU342738.1, on the reverse strand, counting down.
AAAACAACCTAGAGCTTAGTATTTCCTACCCAAAAACCACTTCACTTGTAAGTATTAGTTTGCGAGTACTTAAAGAGTACTCATGGCTTTGTCCCTGGCTATTCCCGTGGCCATACTATGAGGAGAACTATCAGTAGGAAGGACAGCAGGAAGGTTACGACAACTAGGATCATCTCCCATCGTCAGCATTGCCTGTGACCATGAAGATGGAGCTTCGCCTATGCTATCGTTATTATTATGTTATTCCGCTTGTTGAATTGTATTAATACTGGATCATGAGATCCTTATTTGTGTAAGACCTTATGTATGGTTTGTAATGGATGATGTACTGTGATATCCAATCTGTTATGCCTCACAAAAATGGTAATCCTGGGATTGCGATGTATGGCATAACAGGCATCTGGGATTAAATATCTGGGTGTTGACAAGTTGGTACCAGAGCTAACCTGACCATAGGAGACCCTAGTTTAGAATGGATGTTTGAATCAAAAACTTAGTTTCAAAATCAAGGAAGTGAGTATTTACGAAAACTTATTCTCATTCTTACCACTAGGATTCTTTCAATGAAAATTCATGTTCCTCAAAAATTATTGCAAACTTACATAAAATTTGACACACTTGATCACTCTACTAACTTACTCATGTTATATTCTTATAAATGGACGTAAAGTATAGCAAGTTTTATTAGTTGGGGAATGGAGGAGACCTCATCTTTGAACGTGACTTGGACCAACTAGCAGAAATGCTGGAGCGTCCGCACCCCGAGTTCTTTGGAGCTCAGCTCAATGATCAGGAAGGAGAGGATTTGTAGTGGCTAGTTGTTGCAAGTCTCCGGGGAAAGATTGAAGCCCCCACTGCAGAGGGAATTCAGTTCACCTTGAGAGAGAACAACTGGCTCGATGGACTTGTCAGGGCCATGTAGGAAGCTCTTGCCCGTCTGTGTGGGGAGAGTATCAATCAGATCATGGGTACCCGTTTTGAGTTCTACCCAAGGCATGATGTTATAGGACATCCACTGGAGACCCCATATCACCATGAGCCGAAGACTCAATTGGACCACCTCAGCTTCATGATGTATGACCGTCATAAGGAGTTGGACAATTCCCGCTCCTACGCCAACCACAAGTATGCCATCGCCGCCAACAAGGATCAGACTATTGCCACACTAGTGAAGGATTGCCAGTCTCGTCACCGTCAGCTAGACAAGAAGGAGCGCATCATGGCCCATCTTCGCCACCGAATCATAGAGTTGGAGGAGACTGTCCTCGAGAGGGATATGCAATTGGAGGAGAAGGAGAATGCAGGGGAAGACCTTCGTGGAGACCCCTACTCCTATCTTAGCAATGATGATGACTTTCTAGAGGGTCAGTCCATGGACTTCTTCACTAATGAGGAAGACTTCGCCTTCATCGATGATGATGATGATGATGAGGACACCGACTCCGAGGAGTAGTAGCACTTGAGCACTAGCGTTAGTGAGTTGTATTCGGTCCCACTGTATCGTTGTTTCAGAGAATGGTTCTTAAAACCATATGTTTTCCTTTATTGTGGTGTGTGTTAGTATCGTGTGCTATGAATGAGTGAAAAGCAAGTTGCTAGAAAAATCTGAGTCAAACCTTGAAAACTTTCCAAAAACAAACGCCTGAACCTTAGAAATTTCCCTCTTTTCTCATGATCTATCTCAATCTTCAGATGCCTCGCGGAGGAAGCAGTTCATCCCCGGACCCGATGCTACAAATCTTGCAAATGTTGGTTTCTGACCGCAAAGCTGAAAGAGCAGAATGTCAAGCCAACTTGGCCACCCTTCAACAGATAGCTCAGATGGCCAACAACAATCAAGGCCATGGACATCAGGACAACCATGGATCCAAGCTCAAGAATTTCTAGAATACCAATCCACCCGTTTTCACTAAGTCAGAAGAGCCCCTAGATGCAGATGATTGGTTGCAAACCATGGAGAACAACCTAGAAGTTGCAGGAGTGGAAGCTAACGAGAAAGTTCTGTTCGGCACCCACTATCTGGCCGGAGATGCAAGAGAATGGTGGAACAGCGTTCGCACGATGATAGGAGGTTAGATGATGACTTGGGAAGAGTTGAAAATCAAGTTTAGCAGAACCCATGTGCCACCGGGTTTGATCAAGAGCATGCGAGATGAATTCAGAGAACTAAAGCAGGGAAGGATGACTGTAGTTGAGTACCGTGACAAATTCTTGTCATTGGCTAGGTATGCACCGGATGAGATAGACACTGAAGCCAAGAAGGAGAGATTCCTGAATGGTCTGCACGATGAAATGTAGACAGTGTTAGTCAATATCCCGTTTGCTGATATTGAAGCCTTAGTGGACTCTGCCATTCAGATGGAAGGCAAGATCAACCAAGCTAATGAGAACCGCAAGAGTCGCATGATGCATCAACCAGGAACCCACCATACACCAAAGTATCACCCCAACCCATCTCCAGGATTTGACCCAAGAAACAATAGATCCCCGACGAACCGTCTGACCTATCCCAACTGTGGAAATCCAAGGCCCGGAGGAAATCACAACAACCCGGGCAACCCTAGCAATTTCAACCGTGCACCACCTAAGTTCAACAACAACAATGCGGCCACCAACACCAACCCTGCTCCAAGGACTAGAAGCAATGTTGTGCCTATTGCAGCAAAGGACAAGTCTCAGGTAACTTGTTATGAATGTGGAACTAAGGGTAACTATTCCAATGAGTGCTCCAAGAAGATTGCCGCAACCCCCAATGTAAATGCCCCAGCTCAGCAGCAGCATCATGTTCAGCCCGAAAGAAGGTTTGCCCCAAGGAATTCACTCAACAGCAATAGCCGTCTCTTTCTCATGCATGCTGAAGAAGCCCAAGAAGCGACAGATGTCGTGCTGGGTATGTTTTCTGTTAACTCAGTACTTGCAAGAGTGTTGTTTGATTCTGGAGCATCACACTCGTTTGTTACTGAAGGATTTGCATGCACTAGTAAGATTCAACCCACCAAATTGAAGCATGTTATGATAGTTCAAATACCTTGTTCAACCACCAAAGCTAGACAAATTTGCAAAGCCATACCTATCTGATTCCATGGCATAGATTTTTATGCTAATCTAATAGTACTTAGAACTAAGGGTTTGGAAGTAGTACTAGGAACGGATTGGATGTCCAAAAATAAAGGATTAGTCGATTGTGCCAATAAAGCCATAACAATGACCAGTATAGCCAGAATATCAGTCGAGCATGTATCTGAAACCTTGCCCCGCCAATTCAAATGCAACAAGAGTATAGCCCAACCAACCATTGACCAAGTCAGAGTAGTCTATGAATACCCTAATGTATTTCCAGATGTTTTGCCCGGTATGCCCCTAGATCGGGATATCGAGTTTATCATTGAACTAATCCCTAGAACCGGACCCATAGCCTAGAGACCATATAGTATGAACCCGTCGGAACTAGTGTAACTGAAGAAGAAACTGGATGCTATGCTAGAAATTGGATTGATTCAACCAAGTGCATCGCCATGGAGATCACCCATTTTATTTGTGGATAAGAAAGATGGAGGTAACCGTTTGTTTACGGATTATCCGAAGTTCAATGATGTCACCATCAAGAACAAGTACCCGTTGCCAAAGATAGAAGACCTGTTTGACCAGTTGACAGGTGCCAAAGTGTTTTCTAAGATTGATCTTAGAACTGGCTTTCATCAACTCAAGATTCGCGCAGAGGATATTCCAAAGACTGCCTTTACCACGAGATATGGATTATATGAGTATACTTTCATGTCTTTTGGATTAACCAATGCCCCCGCTTATTTCATGAACCTCATGAATAAGATTTTTATGGACTTCCTGGATAAGTTTGTCATTGTTTTCATCGATGACATTCTGATTTATTCCAAATCAGAAGAAGAACATGAGCTACACCTAAGAACCATCCTTGGAACTCTTAGGGAGCATTAGTTGTATGCCAAATTTAGCAAATATGAATTCTGGTTACAGGAGGTAGGATTCCTTGGACACATTGTATCAACCGGAGGAATTGCCGTTGACCCTGCAAAGGTGAAGGATGTGGAAGATTGGCAAGCCCCAACCACTCAAACCCAAGTACATGCATTTCTCAGATTAGCGGGATACTACCACAAGTTTGTAGAGGGATTCTCGAGTATCGCAAGACCCATGACCCAATTGCTGAAGAAGGACAAGAAGTTTGAATGGACGGACAAATGTGAAGCGAGTTTTCAAGAACTCAAGAGGAGATTGATTTCAGCCCCAATCTTGATCATGCCGGATATCACGAAGCCCTTTGATGTGTATTTTTACGCATCCAAGATTGGTCTCGGATGTGTGTTGATGCAAGAAGGAAAGGTTATATCTTATCTATCCCGAAAACTGAGGCAGCATGAACAAAACTACCCTACCCATGACCTTGAACTAGCAGCCGTAGTTCTAGCCCTGAAGACATGGAGGCATTATCTTATGGGAAACCGTTGTGAGATTTATTCGGATCACAAGAGCCTGAAGTATATATTCACTCAGAAGGAGATGAATATGAGGCAGAGAAGACGGATTGAGCTAATCAAGGACTATGATCTGGACATTCACTATCACCCTGGTAAAGCCAATGTGGTAGCAGATGCCCTTAGCAGATTTCCGTGCCGCTTGAACTCCATGATTCTAAAGGAGCAACCAAGTTTGCACAAAGATATGGAAGATTTTAGAATGTAATTGGTAATTGGGCTAGCATAGAACTTCAACCCACTTTGATCAGTCAGATCAAGGAGGCTCAGAAAGGAAATGCTAGTATCAACGGAATCAAATGTCGTATCGGTACAGGCAAAGTACCCGGATTCACCGAGGATGAAGGAGTTCTATGGTACAAAGGACGTCTTTGTGTACCAGCAGATTCAGAGTTGAAAGAAGTTATTTTGAAGGAGGCCCATGATACCCTTTATTCTATCCACCCCGGAGGAACAAATATGTATCAGGACTTGAAGGAGCAATTTTGGTGGCATAAGATGAACAGAAAAATCGGAAGCTATATCGCCAAGTGTGATATTTGTCAGAGAGTCAAGGTGGGACATCAGAGACCCGCAGGACTGTTGCAACCATTGCAGATTCCGGAATGGAAATGGGATTCAGTTGGAATGGACTTTATCACCGGATTGCCTACTTCTAGTAGGGGAAATGACTCTATTTTGTTCATAGTTGATAGATTGACCAAGGTAGCCCATTTATTACCAGTCAATACCACATACCAGAGTTCGAAGCTGGCAGAGTTATACATCACTAGAATCGTTAGTTTGCACGGAGTCCCCAAGAACATCGTGTCGGATCGAGGAACTCATTTTACCTTGAGATTCTGGAAGAAAGTCTAAGAAGTTTTAGGAACCCGACTAGATTTCATCACAACGTATCACCCTCAGACTGATGGGCAAACAGAGCGAGTAAATCAAATACTCGAAGATATGTTGAGAGCATGTGTGCTAGAATATGGATCTAAATGGGAAGACGGTATGCCTTTCGCAGAATTTTCATACAACAACAGTTATCAAGCTAGTTTGCAAATGGCCCCATTTGAATTCATGTATGGAAGGAAGTGTCGCACCCCTTTGAATTGGTCATAAGTAGGAGAGAGTCAGATTTTCGGACTTGACATCCTACGAGACGCAGTAGAAAAAGTTCACAAGATTCGTGAGCACCTCAAGACCACCCAGTCAAGACAGAAAGTTATGCCGACAAGAGACGCCGAGACCTCGCTTTCAATATCGGAGATTTTGTGTATCTCAAAGTGTCACCTTTGAAGGGAATGCATCGTTTCCAACTCAAAGGAAAGTTAGCCCCTAGATATATCGGACCTTCAAGATTCCGAATCGTCGAGGAGAAGTATCATATCAATTGGAACTGCTAGAAGAAATGTCAGCAGTGCACAATGTGTTCCATATATCATTACTTCGCAAATGCCTTGAAGTTCTAGAGAAGACTGAAGTTTTCAAGAACATTGATCACCAAACCATAGAGATCAACGATGAATTGACATATCCTGAAGTACCCATCCGTATTTTGGAGAAAGCTTTTAGAACCACCAGAACCCGAAGAATCAATTTTATCAAGATTCAATGGAGCAACCACACTGAAGAATAAGTTACCTGGGGGCGAGAAGATCACATCAGGACGGAGTTTCCCGATCTCTTTCAATCCTAGGTAATCCTTTTTCTTATTTCTCAAATCTCAGGACAAGATTTTGTTTAAGGAGGGAAGGTTTGTAACATCCCAAAAATGTTGAACATTGATTATCAATTCAAATCACTAAAATTAGGGTTAACAAAAACTTTGATTAAATAAAAACCCAAATGAATGCATGTGTGTATGTGATGATTGAATGAATGCATGAATGGAATTGTGTTATTAACCTAAATAGCATGGAATGGATTAAAGATGAAACAACATCATATAAAACATTCCAAGCAGAAACAAATCAAGACAAAATCAAATAAAGCAAATGGTCATTTTTGCAAATCTTGCTCACTAGGTCACTTTGAGTGTTTCTAGTCCAAGATTTCAAACAGAAACTTTTGCATTTCTTTTCACCCCTTGCTAGACCAAGTAAAAGTGAATCAAAGCCCACCTTTCAAACTTGCAGAAACATTTGGAAACCCCATTCAAATGACAATTTAAAATTGAATCTTTAACATATGTGAAGATCCCACCTTTTCAAAACCCAACCAAACCAGTGCGACTTAACCAATCCAACTAACCAGATACTCCTTAGTATGTACCTAGAAACCCCACCAAGTTTGAATCCAAAATTCAAATTTGAATTTCTTGCGGCCATTTCATCAAACACCTTGTCAGCAGCAATAAAACAAACATCAAGCACTATTGGTAGCAGTGGTTTTGGCCAACCTTGTCCCCTTCCTAGCTCACTCTACACTCTCAGGAAATGATCAAACTAATCTAACTAGCCTTAGCACCACTGTGAGCAAGCATAGCCATCAATGGTGACCATGCCGAGAGCACCATTGCCACCCCCATGTCGCCAGCGAGCTAGAGGAAGCACTAGCCTCGCCAACCTTGTCTGGGACACACAGAACCGTCCACCGCCACCCCCTGTCTAAGCCCCGAGCCTTTCCAGCCCTTGGACCACACAACAAGCTCATGCCCAGTCTCTCTGCATGTGAGCCGAGAGCGTGCCAGAGCGCCGCACGCGACACCATCCCATAGACCACGCGCTGCCCTCGCTGTTGTGCGCCATTAAAATCCCCGTCGGACCCGCCAGAGCGCCATGATGTTCTGGCCGTTCCTCTCCGACCCACGCCGCACCATCAAGCCGTTGAGCTTCACCAGGAGGCAACACACCGCCCGTATCGTCGCCCATGCCATTAGCACGTTGTGCCGATGACCACGACGAGCTGCACCCACGCCTGTCGGTCCCCTTTAGGAACTATAAATAGAGGCCTTCCCAACTCAAACCCTTCACACCATCTCACTCCCCACATCTCACTGATCACACACACTCACCCCCAGAGCAAGGCGAGCACCAGGTGGCCGCAATTTCATCGGAGTTCGACGCTGCAGAGGAGGAGAGGCGCCGTCGATTGGAGCCGCCCTAGGAGGATATGTCGATACCAGGAGAATCATCGTCGTGGACTTCGTCGTTCGCCCCCATCGCCGACCATCACCGGAGCCCCGGTGAGCCTCCGACGACCCCCACTGGCCGCGCTAGGGTTCTGTCTTGCCGGCGTTACCTGACATGGACGACGAACCTCAGACGTTCGATTAGAGTTAGATCATGCGGCCCTAATCGCCCCATACCGCTTCGCCACTCGCTGTCTCACTAACGAGTGGGGTCGCTCACTTAACCCGCCCGCGCGCGCTATGTGTAGTGGGCCGGCCTAGTTAAACCTCCTGCTCGACCCAACAATTCAAACTTAGGTTTATTCATTTAATTTCAAACCTAGTTCTGTACCTAGATTCAAAAATCAACCCAGCTCGATTCACTGAACCAAAATGCATGAAACCAATTTTGTTAGAAAGGTACTGGAGTGCTTAATCCATGCCCATTGGATTCAAACCATTTAGAATTATAGATCACCCATGGTAAAAATAACAAGGCAGAAGCTAAAATTCAACCATGAATGCTTTTGAGTTGATTCCAACTCTCAAAAATCACATTTAACCATACCTTTTCAAAATATCTAAAAATATATAGGGTTACTTGAAGAAATAATGATCAAGTAATAAAAGAATGGCCCATAGGCATTTCTAGTCACTTTATTTAATTAAAATAAAAAGGTTAAACCTTATTAAATTGTGACACCACTTTAAATCACATTCCCATATACTGAAATGTGTGGTGATGACATGTGTCAACATGATCCCATGTTTGAGTTGGAGAATATTAAATCTTAAGTAGTTTTTCAATGAGTAGAAATTACTTTTCGAAAATGAAATAAATAAGACAAGTGCTTTAATCCTTGTGATAATAGTTATGATGCTAGATCATCTAGTGTGAACCTTTGTGTGATAAATAGAAATAGTTAAGTATTGTTTGGTGATTGTGTACCTTGTATTTATTTATAGACGCTAGTACCGACCAAGCATACGAGGAGGAAGGAGGATACTACGAGGAAGAAGCCGAGGAGAAATTCAACCACTTCTCTACACATAGCAAGCTATTAACTGAGCAAGCTAAACCTTGCAATCTTATACTTGCAATTATATAAGCTAATACATGAAACTATGAAAGTTAGATAACCCATGCAATGCATTAAGCATGCTTGGTTAGATACATTTGATGATACCCAATCCTAGTTTTACTTGCAAAGCTTAATACATTATTTCTTTATCAAAGCTTTATCTTAGAGTTTACTTAGTAACTTGTAGATAATAGAAGGATATTGGAAGGTAGCATAAAGAGCATAAAACTTTGCCTAAGTTAGATAATCTTGATGCCACCCTAAGGCATGAGATTGAACTTAGATAAGATACACTTGTTTACCACCCCTCATTAGTATTTACCCCCACTTGTAGATGCTAGTGCTAAGCATAAAACTTCATCAACTTTAGATGGCAATAATTGGTGAAAATGGTTATGAAAACCTTAGAATGATGATTCATTCTACTAAAATGTTTTGACATGTGTTTCCGAACACCAAATGATTTTGATGATGAAAATTTTAAGGCATGAGCCTTAGTCCTTTACAAAACTGATGGTTGACTGGATGCGATACCATTCCAATTTTACCTTACAACCACAATACCCGAAATTTGGGTAGGGCTTGACTGGAAATTTATATACCTTAGAATGGGTTCCCTTGCGGCCAAGGTCTGAGCTAAGGCTACCTTGTGAAGATTGTCCACCTGTGCAGTACCCAAGATGACAATTGGTCATGGTTGGGAGGCCAAACTCACAGGAGAGGTGCCTATACTAGGGCGTGTAATGGAAATGTTAGGATTGATTATCCGCATAATGAGTATGGTGAATTTAGGATTGTTCCTGACGGATGCATCGAATGTTGTGGTGAAAGTGTACAATCTCTGCAGAGTGTCAAACTATTCGAATAGCCACGTCCACGGTTATGGACAGCTGGAGTGGCCATACTGTTCCGTCGTCAGATGTTTTCAAAATGACTTATGAAATAATTTATGACTTTGACTTGACCACAACACAGTTGTGACATAAAATTCAAGTTCCCACTTAGGTGTTATAAAACTTTCAACTAGTTTTCTTTGCTTCTGAACTTAGTAGAGGTAAATCTGGCTTTTTGCAAAACAACCTAGAGCTTAGTATTTCCTACCCAAAAACCACTTCACTTGTTAGTATTAGTTTGCGAGTACTTAAACAGTACTCATGGCTTTGTCCCTGGCTATTCCCGTGGCCAGACTATGAGGAGGACTATCAGGAGGAAGGACAGCAGGAAGGTTACGACAACTAGGATCATCTCCCATCGTCAGCATTGCCTGTGACTATGAAGATGGAGCTTTGCCTATGCTATCGTTATTATTACGTTATTCCGCTGCTTGAATTGTATTAAGACTGGATCATGAGATCCTTATTTGTGTAAGACCTTATGTATGGTTTATAATGGATGATGTACTATGATATCCAATCTGTTATATCTCTCAAAAATGGTAATCCTAGGATTGCGATGTATGGCATAACAGGCATCTGGGATTAATAATCTGGGTGTTGACAGTCACGCGTCATGTGCTTCGTTAGCACCATGTCGCTGCCGCGTCAGCTAGCTCAGCCGATCAGAAGCCGCCACGTGCCGTTAGATCACTTGCATTAATAAAAATCAATTTAGAAATTACAGAAAATACATAGATGTTAGAAAATTCATATTAAATGATCTACTTGGCCAAAAATTGCAAATAATATACCTATGGATTCGTAAAATTGTGTAGAATATTAATATGGTTTTAGATCCAAGCTTTACTTTATATATTTTCGGTAATAATTTAAATAGGTTTAGTGCCCTTTTATATTATTAAATCCATAGTAAATTATTTATAGATCAAAAAATTATGAATAATATGTCCCTGTATTCACAATCTCGTGTAGATTACAGATCTGATTTTACATATAATTTTTGACAATGAATATTATTTTAGTGATTTAAACTCTATAAAATAGTAAATATATCATAAGAAAAGATCTACAACTTCGTTTAGGGTGAATCCAATTTCTACCGGTTCGTATTTATTCCCTCTATGTATTGAAGTTTAGATACAAATTTAATTCAACAATGAGGATATGATTTACAGTAGATCTGCTAAAAACCCCATTAATGGTAATCAATTAATAAAACAAATACTCTATTGCATTAAAACACTTCTGCATGCATGCATTTGTGCATTTATTTATGATTGTGTGGTTGCTTATGGATGCAATTGTTTGATCGATAGATTGCGAGGAGTGCACCATCTGTAATTGCAACGAGTGCTTGAACAACTTCAACAACTTTTTACCACTAAGCATGTTTTGATCCTCAAAATAATAGTATGCATGTGTAGGATGGTTTTAGTAGAAGAGAAATATTTTACAAGTGCTATGCCATTTTGTAGTATGCCATGAGTAGCTTTATACTTAGGAATATTTCCACTCCTACTAGGTTCTCCTGAATTTTCTAAGTATTATGCTTGTGCTATGCTATATATACAAATAACAATGAGATTCAAAAGACAGAAATTTTTCTAAGTATAAGAGCTCTGTGTATGAGCGTAAGTTTTTCTCCTAAAATCTACTTCAAAATAAAACTATGTTTTTCTCTGGGCGAAGTGGTATGTCTGGATCGACTAGTAGGGGAAGTAACCTGGATCGCTTGTGCCCTCCATCGCCCAGGATCAAAGAAGTCTACCATGATTCAGAATTCAGAAGCTTCCAGTGCAACCACAATACATATGGGCTCTGTCTTGGCCTAGTACTTAGTGGGAAACCTCACATGAGTACTATAGTTTTGGCTCCCGTGGAACCGGTAGAGGGGCTACTAAGGGAAAACTTTGACATGGTCTTGTTTGCAAAAGGACTTGATCGTGGATTGTGGGTAAAGTGTACAAACTCTTGAGAGTATCAACTTAATCGGTCAGCTGTGTTCATGGAAAATAACAACTTTGAGCGTCTAAAGGATGGACCCTCTAAAGGATTTCCTCTCTTTCCTAAAACTAAAACTCTATGGCTGTGGAATCGTCCATAGATGGGATTTGAATTGCATGGTGTACTCCATGTGTTTGGTTGAAAGATGGTATCCTAGTGGAATCCAGTGCGAGCCATTTAACTGAAGGATTCGCAACATAGAAAACAAAAAATTTCCTATGATGGGAGCAAAGCACCAAGATCTATCTACTAGATACAAGCAACAGGTGGATATACATCCATAGAATACATACCCTCGAAGACCGTATAGCATTAACGAGGTTGTAATTGTGGATGATGTAGTCAAATGCTTGCCGATCTCAGGATCGTGATGAAGTCCATCTGGTCCAATCGGTCCAGCATCATCAAGTCCAACACCGCAAAGCAGTGGTGCATCCGTGATTGCACACACATCTGGGTACCCCGACAACCTCCGCGCCCTCGCTCCAGAGAAGCAGCGGAGGTAACAAATCCTTCCATAAAAATCCATCGGGAACATGTATCTCGCTAATCCGAGACCATGGGGGAATTCTAAAGGGGGAGAGAGATCCTTCGCGAGGAGGTGTGATATTAGAGGAGGAGAGGGGGCCTTTTATAGGGAGAGGGGGCACCCCAAGGGCTTGGCGCCCAGCCATGGTGGATGCCCCCACCTCTTCCACATTCATGTGGGTGGAGCTCCCACTCAAAATGAAAAGCTTCCACTCCCATAAAAAAGCCTCCACTCAAAAATCCACTCACATGCATTAAATTTCCACCAAATTTAATGCAAACTCTCATTTAAATAAATCTCTTTTATTTATTTATTCAGAATTTTGTTAATTACTTTAATTAGCAAAAAATCACATAAAAACCCTTGCTAGTAATCAATTTCACATGTAGAACCAGTTTCAGCAATTTCAACCGAAACGATTTCGATGTCTAGTGAAATAAATTCCTGCGCTTTCTTTTTCTTTCTTTGGCATATCATTTGCTCCGAATGGTGTCGGTATCCCTTAAGTGTTTCACCCTACGGTTCGCGAATAATGTAGACATGATCGAGACCCCTCTCCGATCAATAATCAGCAGCGGGACCTGGAGATCCGTACTGACTTCCACATATTCAACGATGACTTCTGTGATCGTGTGAACCTTATACGCATGTAACCCAGTCCCTTTGTCTCGCGATATATTACATGTCCAATATTCGATCATCGGTATCTCCATACCTAGTTTGATCTCGTTACCGACATGTACTCTTTTCTCGTTCCCGTGATATAACATTCTAGTGATCAAATCACTTGCTTGCAAGCTAACTAATGCAATATCATCGAGAGGGCCTAGAGTATATCTATCCGGCATCGGGATGGACAAATTCCACTCTTGATCCATGAGACTCAACATAACACCTTCATAGTACTGAACCCATCTTTATAGTCACCCTGTTACGGTGTGACCCAAGATACACTTCCGGTGTTAGTGATTGACATGATCTCATGGTCTAAGGACTAAGATTACTTCGTATGATGTTATAGAAATATAAACACAATGACCTTGATCGTAATGCTATACTTTGGATGAATGTTCATCACATCATTCCAACAATCTTGTGACCTCGTTATTAACAACATCCAATGTCCATGATCAGGAAACCTTTGATCATCTTGTTAATCAACGAGCTTGTTTATAAGAGAGGCATAACTAGGAACTTCCTTTTTGTTTATTAAACACACATATATTAACGTTTTCGTATTAATACAATTATATCATGCAAAATAAACTTTTATCATAAATAAGGAATACGATAATAACCACTTTATTATTGCCTCTCGGGCATATTCCCTTCATTAACCATATTTTACTTACCAAATGTTTACAAAGTAGGATAAAATATTTTCTCTCTTCTTGACTTAAGAAAAATTGGCTTTATGCAAATAAACCTCAAGCCTTTTGCTAGCTTATGCATGTAGTGATAGCTAGTCTTTTCCTTCATGGTGTAATTTGCCAATACATTTAAAGTATTTACGAACTCGTTTGGCTACATGTTTTATGTGCAGAATTTGGAGATCATCGTTGAAAGATGCGCTAGGATCGCGGGTCTTCACTCAACCTGCCTGTGGCATTGATGGGACTCCAAGTTGTATATATTTTGCTTCTGCTGTAATAATGTGAACTATGGATTATTCGATTTATGTAATAAAGACTTGTGTTTTACATGATATTTCATCGACTGTGAGTGCTATCTATTGATCATGGACTAGCATGTTAATCATAGGGACTTAGGATCTTTCTCGATCCGATGTCACTACATAAGGTATGAGGTAATGAAACTTCTAAGCCTATGACTCTTATATATTATGGAGAAACTTTCTAATACGGAATTTGTGAGCCGATTTCCACTATAAATATTATGCCTTCATCACTTTATGAGGAATTTTGCTACAATTTAAATAATCCAGATGTGGAACCGGTAGACACTACTATCAAATTGTCTAATAGAACTAATATAAAACCGGAAGGTGTTATTAGAAATATATATGTATTTATTGGATCACTCATGTATCCCCTTGATTTTCATATTGTTGATATGCCTCGAGATGCTTTTTGTCCTATTATTTTAGGCAGGCCTTTTGTCTCTAAAACCAAAGCTCGAATTGATAATAAGAAGGAGACTATTTCAATGATGTTTGGAGAAGAGGAAATGACATTCCACTTCGCCAAACTAAAGAAGAGGCCATATGAAGTGGAAGATATCAAGGAGGGGGAAACGATTGTTGAGCTAGCTGCAATTCATGTTAGAACTCCACAAGATGAATTAGAGAGGAGCTTAATTAATTGGGAAGAGGCACCAGATGATGAGGAAAGAGAAGACATGTATGATTACCTTGATTCCCCGGAAGCACAAAATCCACATGACTATGAAGAATTGGTAAGAAAAGGAGATGAAGATCTTCTGGAAATTGAATTGAAACAACTTCCAGACGATATGAGGTATGAGCTTTTAGATAATGAAAATAAATGTCCAATTATTAGTAGTAAAAAATTATCAGAAAATGAAACAAATAAACTCATTTCTGTCTTGATTAAGCATCGTGAAGCATTTGGATATACTCTAAGTGATATTAAAGGAATAGATCCATCTATTGTAACACATAAGATTACCATGCTTGAAGATGTTGTTCCTGTAGTTGACACACAGAAGGCTTAATCCGAAAATGAAGGAAGTAGTAAGAAAAGAAGTTATACGCTTATTAGATGCTGACATAATATATCTTATTTCTGATAGTAAATGGGTTAGCCTAGCTCGTTGCATACCAAGACAAGGGGGTCTTGATGTTGCCATGAATGAGGATGGTGAGTTAGTTCCTATAAGACCTATAATTGGATATCGCATGTGCATTGATTTTAGAAAACTAAACCGTAAGACATAGAAAAATCATAAACCTATACCGTTCATGGATAAAATTTTAGAAATACTTAGCAATAATTCTTATTTTTTTTTCTTGATGGTTATTCCGGTTATTCTCAAATTGATATACAACCCGAAGATCAAGAGAAAACAACTTTCACATGTCCTTACGATATATGCTTATAGATTAATTCCATTTGGCTTATGTAATATGATACGTTGCAAACATATCTATAATTTTTGATGCTTCATGTTGATTTTCACCAACTATCTTATGTTCTATCTACACTTTGTGGCATTTTTATGAATTTTTTGGAACTAACATTTAACAAGTTCCATAGAGCCAGTTTCCTATTTTCTGCTATTTTTGGTTTCAAAAAAACTAGTAAAGAAATATTCTCGGAATTGGACGAAACAAAATCCGAAGTGCCTATTTTTTCCGACATGACACAGAGTCCGGAGGAGAGGGGGAGGCGCACCTCAGGGCGACCACACCTGGTCCAGGTGTGGCCAGGGGGGCGCGCCGCCCTAGGGTGTGGACCCCTCTATCCTCCACCGGCCTCGCCCTTTCACCTATATCACCCCCCCCCCCCCGAGACGAAAACCCTAGATTGATCGGTATCCATCCATGAAAAGTTTCATAGAGCCGCCGCCATCGAAGACCAATTTCGGGGGATAGAAGTCTCTATTCCGGCACCCTGTCGGGACGGGGAATTTCCCCTAGATCCATCTCCATCGACTCCAGCGCCATCTTCATCTCCATAGCTGACTCCCATGATGAGGAGGGAGTAGTTCTCCCCCAAGGCTAAGGGCTCTACTTGTAGCTATGTGTCAATCTCTCTCTCTCTCCATGGTGTGATCTTATTGTGATCATGAGCTTTGTAATATAGCTGAATAAGTAGATGCTACTCTTTGTATATTATGCTACTCAAGTGCTTTTATTAATGTCGTGGTATTGCCGATGAGTACGCCACGGAGGGGTCCTCACAGTGCGTGTTTAGATACATGAGGTAAGGCAGAAGGTTGACGGGTACAAGGTGACACAGCTTACCCAGGTTCAGATTCCACGATGGTGTCGGAATCCTACTTCTGCTATAAATCACTATAATAGCAATACGCCGGGCTACATGGATCGGTTCGCTGTGCGTGATATGAATTGTTATGTTTCCCTAAAGTCTCTTCTAGGTCTGGCTTATATAGACACCAGATCCTAGGGTTACTGGGAAAGTCCTAGCCGGACAGGTTACAGAGTCCTACATGGTATACAACTAGTCTAACGTGTCTTGCACTCTAAGGCTCCGGGTACGTTGATGAATCCACTGTAGCCTTCCTTCATCCTACATGCGCCTCCCTTGTGGATCCATCTAACTGGGCCGCCCAGCAAGCCATGGGCCCTGCTACCAACTGTGGGCCAACCGGGTTATCTGGATTAGAGACATGCAATGGTGATACCCATTTAGCATATCCCCAATAGTAGCCCCCAGAGAACTCGGAGATCTTGCGTCATCTTGCCTCTTAAGGTTGAATGCTCCATCTAGATTAATTTCGGTAAATCGTCAAGCAATATATTGTAGTACTCCCAAGAACCCTGCGATGTTCTCCGTCTTTGATATGTAAGTCAGAGAATCACTGAGCTTTCCATCGTACTCTTCTTGTAGCCGGATGAGATCCGTCCATGTCAGAATCTTTAGATGGGACTGTTCACCTGCCTATGCCAGTAGAGTGACATAGACCATTGGTCAGCGACGCCTCGTAACTCACACATGCAGAGAACGTAATAATAGTTGTTTTTCCCGCGCGAAGGATACGAAAAGTTGGTGGCAACGGTGGGAACTGTAGGGGTTCGTAGCATGGAAAACAAAAAAATTCTACCGCATGCACACAAAGAAGCCAAGATCTATCTACTAGATTGTAGCAACAAGTCGATTAGAGTACTCACCCTCAAAGATTCCAAAGCGGTTAACGAGAGCAGATTCTCGTGGGTGATGTAGTCGTACACTTGCCGATCTCAAAATTGCGTAGACAATCCTTCTGGCGCTGTGTTCCGGCAGCGTTTCTGCAGTCGGTCACACGTTCGGTACTCGATGAAGATCTTCATCTCCCTTATTACAACAGGCAACAGAGGTTGTAGTTCTCCCCTCGCGATTCCGGCAGCACGACGGCATGGTGTCGGAAGTAGAGGGAAGATCCCGCAGGGCTTCGCCTAAGCCGGTGCGGGTTATGGTGGATCTAGGTTTTCCGGTGATATAGGTTTAGAAGGCTAGAGAGCAGGAGGTGGAGTCGATGGCGGCTAGGGAGACGGCGACGAGCCGGCAGCGGCGCGAGGTGGCAGCGACGCGGCGGCGCTGGGCGGCGGCGGAGGCGCAAGGCGCAAGGTGGGGAGGTCTGGTTGTGGTGCTTTGGGGCAGCCCCTCCCCTCTATTTATGAGAGGGAGGGCAGCTTGGGAGATAGGAGTTTGAATCCTTCCCCAAACCCAAGTTGGAGAGAAGGAAGGACTCCTTCCTTCTTCCACTAGGAAACTATTGTTCTAGTTTGACTTTTCAAACCCCCCTTTTGACTTTCAATTTAGAGCTTTATTTCTCTCTCGCAAATGCCCAACCAAGTGACCTAGGACATGATCCAATCATTCCACTTAACCATGACACATTCATGAACCATTCCCCTTCCGGTCCGGTGAACCTTCTAGACCCTTCTAGAACCTCTCCGATGAAATCATCGAAATCATTCCCGAACTCCGGAACCGGACTTTCCTTATATGAATCTTATTCTCCGGACCATTCCGGATCTCCTCGTGATATCCTAGATCCCATCCGAGACTCCGAACAACATTCGGTCTCCCTACTTATATTCCATATCTACTAAACAACATCGAATCCTTAAGTGTGTCTCCCTACGGTTCGTGAATTATGCGGACTTGACCGAGACACTTCTCTAATCAATAACCAATAGAGGAATCTAGAAATTCATATGGCTCCCACATATTTCTACGATTAATTTTTGATCGAATGAACCACTTACTTATGATACCAATTTCCCTTTGTCTCGTGATAGTTTACTTATCCGAGGTTTGATCGTCGGTATCTCTGCATACCTAGTTCAACCTCGTTACCGATAAGTACTCTTTTCTCGTTCCCGTGATATGTGATACCTTGTGAGCCAGTCACATGCTTGCAAGCTTGGATGACATTCCACCGAGAGGGCCTAGAGTATATCTATCCGTCATATGGATGGACAAATCCCACTCTTGATCCATGTGCCTCAACACATACTTTCCAAACACTCAATGCCACCTTTATAGCCACCCAGTTACGGTGTGTTGTTTGATGTCATCAAATCATCCTTCCGGTGATGGTGATTAGCATGATCTCATGGTCGAAGGAATTAGGTTACTATGTATCAGAAAGCTTATAGCAAATGAACTATTGAAATGACTTGATCTTAATGCTACGCTTATCTATAGGAGTATGTCCATCATACCATTCTCCTAATGATATGATCTTGTTGTTAATAACATCTCAATGTTCATGATCAGGAAACCACGATCATATATCAACAAACAAGCTGGTATTACAAAGAGGCTTTACCAGGGACTCTAATTTTAGTTTACAAATCACACAAGTATTAATGTTTCCGGTTAATATTATTATAGCATGAATGTAAACATTTATCATAAACACAAAGATATAATAATAACCACTTTTATTATTGCTTCTAGGGCATATCTCCAACAGGAACGTGGCGAAATTTCCACGCACGCTCATGCACGCGTTGTCCATGCATCAATCGTCTGATCAACTTGAACGAATCTTGATGCCCGGTACTATATATTTTAACCATGGTGACTTTTATCTTTTCAACTCATTCTTCCCCGTGTCATCTTCTTCCTCTAGCCAAATGTCTCCTCGAGCTCCTCGTGCGCATAGAGAAAACCCTAGCTTTTCTCCAATCCATAGTCATCTCCCATCTGCTCCAATGGCTAGCAGCAGCAACACCCCTTAGATGGCGGCGTCAGCCGAGGCCATGGCCAAGTTGTTGAGCTCTGTTCACGCTAGAGGGCGTGGTGGTGCCACACTCCGTGGTGGTTGAATCCACCGGCGGTGACCAAATTCCAGCGGGGCTGGAGCCGCTGGAGGAGGAGGCTGATTCGCACAAAGGGGAGTGGCGCGGCTCGGACATCACCGAGAATGACATCAAGGGAATGCTCGCCGAAGGGTACCTCCCGCGATGGAGGGCCTGCTCTGGCGGGCAGTGCTGGCAGGCAAGGTCGTCCCTTCTCCCTAGTCGGAGAAAAGGTGTACCTCAAGGCTCAGTTTATGCGGGCGTCTCCCTCCCAATCTCTGACTTCTTCATCCAAGTCCTCCAACACTTCCGGGTTCAACCTCAAAACCTTTCTCCTAATAGCATCCCTGCGTGTAGCAACTACGCGGCACTATGCGAGGGTTACCTAGGAATTAGTCCTAGGTTAGATCTGTTTATTTACTTCTTCACTGTGAAGAGGGAAGCCGGAGTGAGCAAGGAGGAGCTCAGGAACTGTGGGACCATTAGCTTAAAGATCCGGCCTGGCCGGTGGTTCCCCGACATTGTAGGTCACGAATCCTGCAAGAATTGGAAAAGGACGTATTTCTATGGCCCAGATATTCCTCTGGTCGGCCAAGAAACAACGTACCCGGACTTTGTCTATGGGGCCGCCGCTGAAGCCCCGACATGGAGATCCCAAGCCCTCCTTCCCTTTGACGACGAAGCCTCTCGCGCTATAAGGTGGATTGACTGGTTTGTGGAGACGGGTTTGACCGGGTTGGACCTAGCCATGTGCTGGTTCATCAGGCGGATCTAGCCTTTGTAGCACCGCGTGAAGCTTATGCACCAGTACACCAAGAATAGAAAAGATAGCCTCCGTATCTCTAAGGACAACTTCTCCAGTGACTCCTTCAAGCTTCGCCTCAAAGAAATAGTCAAGGTGAAGGATCGGAATCATGGTTTCACCATCACCTAACACATGTTCAAGGGCGGCATGTGTCCAGAGGTACTCATTTGTTTTCCGTGTATGACATATACTCCAGTTATTCCATCTTGCATATACCTTTTCATCTAAGACTTAAGATCCACTTAACAGCTGAAGAATCTAGACGAAGGTAGCATGGATGCCCAAGTCTACGATCCCAAGATGAAGGATGTCACTGTATTGTACGACGACGAAGTCCCATTGGTGTGAAAGCGGAAGAGCTCCACCTCTGACGTTGTCGACGGAGGCAAGAAGAAGAAGACGGAGGGTGGAGCCTCCAAGAGATCCACCACCTCCCTAGAGGCGGAGAAAAGAAGAATGATCGGTATCCCGTTGACCAAGGCACCAACTGTTGTGTAAGCTTCTTATCATCCGACATTGTCTTTTTGCTCATCATATTCCTGTACTTATACTTTTGCACGTTTCAGGAAGAAAGCCAGTGTGAGTTTGAAGAAGACCTCCAAAACATCAGGGGCTTCTAAAAACATCAAAGAAATGTTTGCCCAAGCGTCTCCCACTATCGTCCCTCCGACTCCAAGCGCCCAACCCTCTGCCGCACCAACTGGTTCTCCGGCAAAGGTAGCATCTAAACCTTCCTCCATGGAAGTGGACCCGACTCCTTCTAAGGAGGTTCCAGACGCTACCGCGGAGCACCACGTTGCCGGCAAACAGGAGACGCGGGAGAGCACGTCGTCTAAAGTGGCTAAAGCTCCGGCTAAGGATGCCACTGGTAGTGGTAAGGTGGTGGTGGAAGGCGCAACATCTACCGTAGGCGGAGCCGTTGTACCCAAGACGCCAACAGAGCTTCCCAAGATTGTCTACCCAGTGCTCACACCGAGTAGCTCAACTCTGGATCCTGGTGCAGCGCTGACTTCTCCTACGTACGGCCTTGAGGAGCTAGTCAAACATACGGAGATCGTCCGTGTAAACACGCTTGAGTTTAGCAAGATATTCTCTAAGAGATCCAGCAACCTTAAGATCATTGCACTTGTAAGTTTTGCATTCCTTTTGCATTTCACATGTAGTATCCCAATGTATCCCCCGAGGATTTAAACAGAAAACCATAGGTCTTTGGGTATGAATGCTCTAAGAGTGACTAAGCTAGAAACTTTGCACTGTATCCCCCAAGTATTTAGTTTGAATGAATTATTATGACTAGATACTTTTAGTGTAGCATACGTAGTATTTATAAATTTCAATATTGTAGCCTCCAAGCTTCTAGTTAAAATAGAATTAGTTCCGACTAGATGCTTAAAGAAAGACTAAGCATAGCGTTGAGTTTAAAAACTCGTACTATAGCCCCCAAGCCTCTAGGCGGATACTTATCCGGCTAGATGGTCCAAGTAGACTAAGTAACTTTGATCTTTTTGCAGAATGAGAATACTCAGAGGAATGCCGCCAACGACAAGTTCCACAAGATGCGTGCGGACCTCGAAGATGAAAAGGGTAAAACTACCTTCTTGAAGGATCAAATCACCAAGAGCAAGAGTTTGTTTTCTTTTCAGTTTCACACTTAACTTGGTCTTGCGTTGCAAATGTCTAACTACTCATTGTGCTTTGTCTTTTATCCGATTTGCAGAAGCTATCGCCAAGGCCAAGGACATTGTCGAGCAATCCAAGCACATACAAGAGCTGGATAGCAAGAACAAAATCTTGAAGCGGGAGAGGGATGTATCGCTGAAAATGCTTGAAGATGCCACGACTGCTATGCAAGAATCCACGAAGAAGGAAATCAACCGCCTTAAGGAGGAAACTGCAATCCTCAAGGAGAAGAACAAAGCTGCCAACAAGCAAAACACTCGCAACCTTGAGGCTTACAAGACCCTCCGGAAGGAACGAGATTCCATGGCAGAGGTTCTCCAGCAAGCTGAGGATACCATATTTGGTAAGCATTCTCCGTCTTGTACTTCTTTAAAACAGGTACTCTGAACCTTTTTGTGTTGAACTCATGTACTCAAAAACTTTGGCCAAAAATGCAGCTCCTATTGGCTTGACCAATAATCCTCCTCCGCTAAAGGAGTGCATGGTTCTTGTCGGCAACTTCATCAGCACTGCCATCACTCAAGCAAAGGAGATCGCCAAGCCCTTAGTCATCAATATTAAGGTAGTGGACTCTGTCATGAAGTACTCGGAGATCCTGTGCCAAGCCCCTGAGCGTATCGTAAGCTGGAAGGCTTCATGTACCCGGGCTGGTGCAAGAATGGATCTAGCCATGGTCAAGGCCCACTACGAGGATGCTGAAATCGACACAGTGACCTCTGGCTTGCCGGACTTAGACGACGAAGGATAGAAGATCGATCATGGTGCTATCTATTCTTCGCTCGCTGGCTACAATACCAGGGTCACCCAGTTGGTTGATGCAAACACCTTCGTGCCTCTTGAGGTAATCGATGCCGACCAAGCTAGCTCCTCCGAGTCCCTCAAGACTGACGACTTTACTAATGGGCCAGATGGCTCTCCTGCGGCCGACGATGTTACCTCGAAGTCTCCTGCACCAGAGGAACGAAAAAACCATGTAATATTTGTCACCTCTGGATGTTTTGTATGTATGCGGAAAACAATTGGTTTATCTTAAGGTGGAAAACTATGGCTATAAGGTTCCTGGTTCTTAAGAAATAATTCCAGCATGTATATATTTTTAAGCAAGTGTTGGCTTATCCATTACTCTAGTTTTTATGCTTGACTTTTTGTGAGTCGGAAGACCCTTAGTCGGAACTATGCGCTCAGGTGATGATACCCAATGGAACCGTCAAAAACCTAATTACAAAATTGCCGACTTCGAGTGCTGAAAGTCACTACTCCAGAATCCACATAAAAAAACAAAGAACGTGTAGACCAGAAAACTTAAGCTAACGCCCGTAGGCGGAATTTTCACAAGTGCAAATGCAAAACTTGCGCATAAAGGTTTTATACGATCCAAAAATGAACACTAAAGGAGGTAAAAGACTCAAGCATATGAGTGAACCAAAGAGCTTTATTTCAATGATCATATAAGAGATACATAGTAGATAGTAAAATATGCTAAGTGTAGAAAGGACGTAGATGTGCTATGTTCCATGGCAGATCAAGCTCTGGGTAGTCATCATCCGGGTCACATCGCTTACGCTTATGATCCTCGTTTGGCCTATCTTCTAGTTCACGATTGTCAACGAGGTAATAAGACCCATTGACTAGCGTCTTGATTATGATGAACGGTCCTTCCCATGGAGTGGATAGTTTGTGTGACTTCTTTTGCTTAAGTCAGAGCACAAGGTCCTCCTCTTTAAATGAGCGATGCCGAACACGGCGACTATGGTAGCTGTGTAGCTTCTGCTGGTAGATGGCGGATCTTTGGCATGCCAATACGCGCTCTTCCTAGAGAAGGTCTACATCTAGGCACCTGGCCTCTTCAGCGTCATCTTTGTCGTAGGCGGAAACTATTGGTGAATCGTTGAGGATGTCGGAGGGTAGGATTGCTTCTTCTCCATATACCATGAAATAAGGGGTGTAGTCGGTGGATCTGTTGGGAGTAGTTCGTAAACTCCACAAAACATATGGTAATTCCTCCGCCCAGGCTCCATCTGCTCTGTGTAGCGATGCCTCTAGACGTGGCTTTGTTCCCTACAGAATTAATCCATTGGCTCGCTCAACCTATCCATTGGACTCTGGATGTGCCACAGATGCTAAATCAAGTCAAATGCCCTTCTCCCAACAATAAGCTTCCACTTCTCCGAGTGACAAATTTTTGCCATTGTCGGTGATAATGCTATGTGGGAGACCAAATCTCACCACTAGATCTCGGACAAACCTAAGGGCAGTTGCCCCATCAAGATTTCTAATGGGTCTAGCTTCTATCCATTGTGTGAATTTTTCAACTGCTACTAGCAGATGCGTAAACCCACAAGGTACCGTCTGTAATGGACCAACCATGTCAAGCCCCCAGACTATAAATGGCCAAGTTATCGGTATGGTTCGCAATTCTTGAGCTGGTACATGTGGTTATCGGACATAATACTGGCATCCCATGCATGTCTTGACAAACTTGTTGGTGTCCACCTTCGCGGTTAGCCAGTAGAATCCTTTCCGGAAGGATTTGGAGACCAATGATAGAGGAGCGGCGTGATGCCCGCAATCTCCGAGATGGATCTCATGAAGGATTTCAATACCTTCTTGCTGAGAGACACACTTCAGGTATACACCAGTCGTACTTCTTTTATAGAGCTTCCCAT
The DNA here is from genome assembly GCA_910589765.1 of Avena atlantica. NCBI lineage: Eukaryota > Viridiplantae > Streptophyta > Magnoliopsida > Poales > Poaceae > Avena > Avena atlantica. The sequence continues at coordinate 210,510,185 of OU342738.1, read as the reverse complement.
TGATTATGGTATAGCCCTTTGCTCGACGTACTATTTGCCGACTTCCGACCTTGTCGATGGGCAAAGTTACGTGTACGTGATATTCCATGAACGGTTTTGTCCAAGCCGGAGGGACTTTTATTACTGCATGAACAAATGAGTCTACTCTATCCGGGTTCTCGGGGTCCGCTACCTTCACGGATGGGGTCCGTAGATGCTCCACAAAAACGCCAGGCGAAATTGGTTTGCGCCCTGGTCCAAGCTTTGATAGCAGATCAGCCGCCTCATTTTCCTCCCTTTTGACATACTTGACTTCGTAGCCTTCGAAGCACTTGGCTATCTCGTCCACTTTGTCTCAAAATGCCGCCATCATAGGGTTCCGCGTGTTCCAGGTGCCAGCCACCTGCTGGGCAACCAAGTCTCTATCTCCACAGCAAACTATGCGCTTGATGCCAATATCCTTGGCTACGCGAAGTCCGTGAATGAGTGCTTCATATTCCGCCATGTTATTTGTAGCCTCAAAGTGGATCTGCAAGACGTAGTGCAGTTTTCCCTGTTGGTGACTATAGTAGTACACCAGCCCCTTAGCCATTGAGTAGCTTTGATCCGTCAAAGTGCATCACCCAATATTCTGGCTCTGGTACGGGGGTAGCATCTAGCATCTCCGTCCAATCTGCGATGAAATCCGCCAAGACTTGTGATTTGATACCGTCGCGTCTCTTGTAGGTGATCTCGAAGGCGGCAAGCTCAATACCCCACTTCGCGACCCTTTATGTAGCATCACTGTTGTTGATGATGTCGTACAGTGGAGCTTTGCTCACTACTATGATAGGGTGCTCCTGGAAGTAGTGCTTTAGCTTCCGAGAAGCAAGGGACACTCCATAAGCTAGCTTTTGGTAGTGCGGGTACTCCTTCTTGGACTCTGTCAAGACCTCGCTTATGTAGTAAACTAGTCGTTGCACTCCTTACTCATGCGTTGGTTCTTTCCGCTCCACCACGACGACGATGCTGATAACCTGGTTGGTGGCCACCATGTAAATCAACATAGGCTCCATAGGCTCGGGTGCTGCGAGTACAGGTGCCAAAGAGAGTATCCCTTTTAGCTCCTTAAGCGCAGCATCTTCTTCGTTCGTCCATACGAATTTGTCTGCCTTCTTTAGCAACTTGTATAGCGGCGGAGCCTTCTCTCCAAGTTGGCTGACGAACCGGCTTACTACTGCGACGTAGCCTGTGAGCTGTTGGATGTCCTTCAGGCATGTCGGATAGTTAATGTTTAGGATGGCCTTTATCTTCTCCGGGTTGATCTCGATTCCACATTGGGAAACGATGAAGCCCAACAATATGCCGGCTGGAACCCCGAAGACGCACTTCTTTGGGTTAAGCATCGTGTTGTATTTCCGGAGATTATCAAAGGTTTCCTTTAAGTCGGAGATTAAGTCGTTTGACTTTTTAGACATCACCGCGATATCAACCACATAGGCATGAACATTCTGACCAATTTGGTCATGTAGGCAATGTTGCATAGTCCGCTGGTAGGTAGCACCTGCGTTTTTTAGCCCAAAGGGCATTGTGACATAGCAAAACGTGTTGTAAGGTGTGGTGAACGAAGTGGCTAATTGGTCCGACTTCCTCATCTTTATCTGGTGGTATCCTGAGTATGCATCTAGAAAACACAGAAGTTCCAAGACAGCCATCGAATCAATGACTTGGTCAATGTGAGGCAAAGCAAACGGATCCTTCGAACACGCTTTGTTCAAGCCAGTCTAATCAACACATATTCTTAATTCTTTGGTTCCATTTTTGGGAACAAGTACAGGATTGGCCACCCATCGGGTGTGAAGGACTTCCCGCGTAAAACTAGCCTTAAGTAACCTATCTATCTCTTTGCCTATGGCGCGTCTCTTCTCGTCTCCGAAGTGTCATAGAGGTTGTTTCACCGGTTTGCATTTTGGATGAATATTCAAGCTATGCTCGGCAAGTTCCCTAGGTACACCTTTCATGTCGGCAGGTTGCCAGGCAAAGATGTCCCTATTCTCACGGAGGAACTCGACGAGCATGCTTTCCTATTTAGGGTCCAGGTTCGTCCCAATGGCGGTGACCTTGGAGGCATCGCCTACCATAATTCCACCAACTTGGTTTCGATGGCGGATTTGAATGCGGGTTCAGAGTCGGAAATCTTCTTCTTCGATGTCGGCATCTCTGAGGCGTCGAACTTGCTCTGGATCTCCTTGAATTCTTCGTTATAGAGGACAGCTTCTGCAAAGGCTGCCTCTCCAATATCGCAGTCCCTTGCCTTTGAAAAGCTTCCGGATACGGTGATGACACCGTTTGGTCCGGGTCTCTTGAGCTTGTTGTAGACGAAGCATGGCTTGGCCATGAAGGAGTGGAAGATGTCACGTCCGAATATGACGTGGTACAAGATCTTTAAGGGGACCACTTCAAAGGTCATGCATTCTTGGTGGTAATTATTAACATCACCAAAAGCAACCAGAAGCGTGATGCACCTAAGGGACCGAACCTCCCGACCAGGAACTAGGCCATCGAACACGGTGCTGGTCCGCCTTAGGTTGGTCTCCGTCAAATTCATCTTGTGTAGTGTATCCAGGTACAAGACATTGATGCTGCTTCCATTGTACACCATGCATTTGGTGAACTCGTTGCCGTCAATCAAAGGGTTGATGACCATGGCATATTTTTTCTCCGTTGGAACGAGGTCTGGGTGATCCTTCCCGTCCCAAGTGATTGGAACTTCCGACCAGCGCAGGTACTGGGGGACCGGGGGTAGGGTGGCCATCAGTATACTTAGTGAGGTTTTCTGTGCCCGAACAATTGGGGTGCCAAGGAAAGTGTGGTAGACGGGTGCCTTCTTATCGAAGGGGTTCTTGCCTTTGACATCGCCCTTATCAGCGTGCTTGGGGTCAATGTCCTCGTCCATGTCACTTGAATCCTTGGGCTCCTCTTCCTTCTTCTTCCCTTTGCCCTTGCCTCCAGGTCGGTTCTTCCGGCTTCATTTGTAGCCAGACTCCAGGTCTTCTTTGAGATTGTTGATGAACTTGCAATGGCGATTGGTTTGTGTGGCTTTGCCGTTGGCATCGGGGTGTACAAGTAATGGCATATAAAGGTATTCCTCATACGTTTGGGGACCGCGGGGCGCTGCCGGGGTAGTTTCACTACCTCGCTGCTGCCCACGAACAGCCCCCGTCCTCGGCCATGCTGTCCACCATCACCTCTTCCTACAAACGTCATTGCGACCATGTCAGAGGTTGGATTTTCTTCTGGCGGATTCTTTCGCTTGGTGATGTTGCTCCTCTTAGCTTGGGTTGGAATGGAAATTGCCGGCAAGGAGCCGCGAGCATCGTCGTCGGCAGCCACAAACTCACTAGCCAATGAGATCATCTGATTGAGATCTAGCATGTGATTGTCCTATAGGCGCTTGAACTTATGTCAGAGCAACGCGCCTTTTTCCAAACCATCAATATAGGCTGCCATAGCAGTCTGATCGTGCACTCCTTCACAGGAATTTTTCATATCCAGCTAGCGGGAGAGGTAGGCCCGAGATGTCTCGTCTTTCTCTTGCCCGCACCATTGTAGATTGCCAACAGTGCGGGGACGTTGGTACATACCTTCAAAGTTTTTAGTGAATGCTTCTTGCATGTCCAACCAATTTCATATGGACTTTTCTGGCAAGTCGTCAATCCATTGGCGGGTCATGTCCGTCAAATTAGTGGGAGGTATTTGATGACAACGTTGGAGTTTCCCCGACGATCTCCATCGCGTTGCCATAATCCTGCAACCACGTAGTTGGCTTGGCGGTGCCGTCATAGGGCTTGATTGTCTTGTCTATCCGGAAACCCTTGGGGTGAGTTGCGGTCCGTATCATAGGTCCAAAGCAACATGGTCCCAGGTACTGTCCTTCCCAGGCCTCGTGAATCTTGTCCAAGCGCGAACATGTGTCATATGGCTCTAGGCTTGATTTTTCTTCTTGCCATCAGTGGAAGGGTGGCATGAGTGATGCGGCCCTCCTCCGCCATGGTGGATGCTAGGTGGCGATGGAGGCGGAGGTGGCGATGGGTTAGCCTTCTTGATGTTACCCTCCTGCGACTCATCATCTCTATCGTGATTGCTTGTCAGACGCGGACGGTCATCGTGTGTCTTGCTCCTGTGTACTTGATTGCCATTGCGCTCCCCGCCATGACGAGGTTGCTCTGTGTTGAAGAGAATGACGATGCCGCCCAGAGGGTGTCTTGGCGGAGGCATGCTCGTATGGTGGTCAGCTTTTGGGTCTTCGTGATGTCAGGAAGACCGAGGAGGCAGAGATGGGCGATGAGGATGAGTGTTGCCTTCGTGGTTAGAGGATATGGGATAGCGTCCTTCCTGTTGTGCACGTCACTCCGTATTCGTTCTGATGAACCCATCTGGGACCCGACATCGTGAGGAGATCTTTACCTAGGTGGATTAGGATTGCTAGACTGGCAATATGTTGGGTCAGACTCAAGCCTCTGAGAGGTGGCCTTTTCTTGCTGTTTGACAGCCTTGGAGATAAGGTCATAGACATGTTCCACAGCCACGGGTGATCTATCCTGCTCCAATAGGGTCTTTGCAATGACCAAGTTGAGGATAGGAGTGGTCATGACCTGCCTGCCCTCACTGTCAATTTATGGCTTGGCTTGTGGTGGCTTCGAAGGAGCCCATCCTAGGTTGTGCCATATGCCAGGATCGTTGACAATGTGAGCCAGAGCTTTCCTAGCCTTCTAGCCAGATCTCGATATAGATTTGTGCCTTGTTCCGTGATGGCCTGCGCTTCCTCCAGTAACTGCTGGCGCTTCTCATCGAGCTGGACTATGTTCCGTATATGGTCCACGGTCATGGGCTCGACGAGCAAATTGTCGTACATCACTCTATCAGCTGGAGTGACTTGGACGGCCACAGACGTAGATGCTGGAGGCGGCGGATTTGCGGTGTTGGGGTTACTAGGACCAATGTTGAGTTCCTGTGGCTGTTGCACTGGGTTAGGCAGAGGGGTCATGGCCTTTGCACGATCATTGTTGGCAGAATCAGCTGGTCCCTTCCCCTTGTCCAGCGGCTTAGGCGGAGCTTGTCCGGGTTGGTCTTCTTCCATCACGCTCCCAACAGCGATGAACACCTCTCGGGATGTGATGGCCTTGTCGGCCTACTCTTCATGCTTGATATCCTCCTCCATATCCTCCATAGCAGAGTCGAGCTTCTCCGGGTTGATATCCATCTCCTCCGAGTCCATGCTGATGTCATCGTAGAGCGTGTCCAGAACGGAGTCGGAGGGTGCGGGGGCTTCCTCGATAATAGAGGATGATGCTGAGGACGCAGGGACGTTGACTGGAGGTGGTGGCGGTGATGGATGTGGCAGTGGTGGCCCGGGTATGGAAGCGATCTCGGCCTGAGTAGCTGCATCAGCGGCCGTGTAACTATTGACGGTGCCAATCATGCTCTCAAAGGTGAGGAGACCCGCGGCTTGTTGCTGCCTTAGCATATGCCAGAGAAGTGTACCGTGGTCCAGCCCTTCCACGAAGTGATAGATAGCATCATCACTGGGGTAGTGCTCCAGATCGGCATGTACCTGGATCCATCAGGCGAGGTAATCGCGGGGGTTTTCACCCTCTCTTTGAACGCATCTCGCCAGATCGTCACCACGCCGACGAAGTGCGATCTCTGCTTTCTAGACACACGGGTGAAGCCAGCGGATTTGCAGCGATCTTCCACCATTATTTCCTACACAGGGGCGGTTTGGGTGGGCCTTGAATTTTTCCGATCTAAGTTGGCAAACTCTAGAGAGAGATCCGACTTTGATCCTTCCGCGAACGTATCCTGCCCGTAGGTAGTCCATGCGGGCCTTGACAATCGTCCAGCTTACAGGGAACTAGTGTCCAAGTCAGTTTCGCCGATAAAGAGGTGAATGTCCCTGATTGGGACGACCGAGCAGCGGGTGGGGTTTGTCTTTGCCGGGATCCAGAACTCATCGGGAGGGACTATCAGAACGTTGCCGGAGAAGAGAACGCAACCGATGGCTACGGTTTCGCTGATTCTCACGAAGATCTTTGACCTCGCCCATTGTAGAGCCTAAAGCGCCTCTTTCCCAACGGTGGGTGCGAACTGTCGTGGTATTGCCGATGAGTACGCCATGGAGGGGTCCTCACAATGCGTTTTTAGAGACGTGGGGTAAGGCAGAAGGTTGGCGGGTACGATGTGACATAGCTTACGCAGGTTTAGATCGCACGACGGTGGTGGAATCCTACTCCTGCTATAAATCACTAACGGCAATATGTCGGGTTACAGGGATTAGTTCGTTGTGTGCTATATGAATTGTTATGTTGCCCTATGTAACATCCCTAAAATCATGTTTTCAAAGCCTTGCATATCATCCATGCATGCATATTCATTTAGGGTTCAAATTTCAAACTCATTTGAAAGAATCAGAAGCACTGAGTGCTTATTATTTTATGTAAGCAAGCATTGATCCAATGCCACTCTCAAGTGAGAGAATAATTGTTGTAAACCAAGTTTTATTTGCTCTTATGTTGGATTGGTTGAGTGTTAAAGCTTGGACAAAATTTCCAAAACAAATATGGTTTTAAAACCATTTTCAAATATTTATCAAATCATGTGCTAAGGCACTGTTATTTTAAAAAAATTCAAAGGAACCATGCAAATCCAACAAGACAACATGGTTTTATACTCAAAATTATACAGGATTAATTTTATAAAAGGCCAGAAATATTTGGAATTCAAATGCTTTTGAATTCATTTGAAAAAGGTTTCCTGAAAATCAATTTAGAAAAATAAAAGGAATTAGAAAACACAACTGGGCCTGGCGCCAGCTTTTCGGCCCAACAGACAACACAGCCCACCCGGGGTTTTCCCTTTCCCTCTGTTTCTCACCGCAGCCGCGTGCACCCACCCGCTGACAGCCTGACCCCACCGTGCCCCGTCAGCTTCGTCCTCAATCAACGCGTGGCCGAGCCGCTCCGCCGTTACCTCGCCGCAGTCACTGCCCGCTTAAATCCCATTGATGCAGGGAGTAATCACCGCCCCGCTCCTGGCTATTTAATATCCTCTGCACCACGACCATTTCCCCTCACACCACTCGCTCGCTCCGCCACCAGGCTGCCACAATTGCTCATTGCAGCCGCAGACAGAACCAACTCCGGCGACTGATTCCGGTAAGACACGACCGCCCCTTTGCCTCCGCTTCAAACAAACATGACCAGCACATTCTGGCGCATCTCCAGATGCTTTCCTTTTGCCTTCGCAAGCGACAGCACCGCCGCCCAACTCCGACGAGGAATACCGGTAAACTTCGAGCGCCCCTTGATTCCCCTCTGACCCTATCATGTTCGACACGGCCTTGCGCACCCCCTGACCCATCTGGTTCATGCTAGGGAGATCCAGAGCCTCGACGACGTCCCCGTCTGCAAACACCCGACACCTCCAGCAACTCCGACGAGGTTCTGCCGCTGCGTCCGTGCGCCCCTCGACAAAATACTGCCACGTTGAGCTTCCTCGTGATCTTGTGAGTCTGGTAAGCCACGCCACACACCCCAGCCCCTCATGTATTCGCCGGAGCGTCACTGATAGAGCGCCGCTGCCGTGCCACCGTCGCCAACGCCGCCAATCCTTGGTCGCTTGATCGCGAGCCATTAGATCTAGATCTAACGCGTGAGATTGAATCACTTAACGAAGGGGTATGAGTCAGATCTGGCCGTGCGATTTCATTTAGATCATGTGGTCCACACTGGCCGATCCGCGCGAAGCGGTACCGACGAACCAGAGAGCGCCGCGTGGCCTGAGTTTGAAATTAAAATAGAAATTTGATCTATTAGTTAACCAAACTTGTAAAATTCATAACTTTTGATCCCCACGTTCAAATTTGACAAATTTTATATCATTGGAATCAGGAGAGAAAATCCTATCTGTTTATGCAATGTGTTTAATGTTTTTTCTCTGTAAAAATGGTTATTTTTGCAGAAACTTGTGTAGGCTTATTTTGGTTACACAAATGATTTGAAAAATGTTTTAAGGATCAAATAAAGTTTATTTTGAGTATCTTGGACTTGATTATGTTTTATTACTGTTTATGATGGGGGAATACCAATCGGGGTATACCCACGAAGCGGATTTGCCAGCTGGATCGCCAAACGTAGAGCGGGTCGACTCGCCGGATACGGCGACTGGTGCGTGCTGGACCCGAACGACTAGCGCCGACTGGAGGCCCAAGACGGCGACTCCAATAGAAAGCCCACCAAAGCACTTGTAAACCCTAACTGGCTGCATATATAAAGCCACCAAGGGCACCCCCAAGGGGTACGTCATATTAGATCTAGTCTCTCCCCCCGCCTACGGCGGCTCCCATGTAAACCAATCTATACTCATACTGGATTGATAGAAGGACGTAGCGATCCTCCATCGAGGGGACGTGAACCTGGGTACATCGTGTGCCAATCTCGCTCCCGAATTCTTCTACGTCGCCTTGCTCCCTCTACGTAAGCTACCCCCAGTAGCATCTGCCGTGCAATACCACGACAGTTGGCGCCCACCGTGGGGCTAGCGATGCTTGGAGGGTGATAATCCGGGCGGGATCCTCAAATTCATCATCAACGCGTGTGATCAGTGTGTGCGCGTGATCAAAGGAAAAGCTCGTGGCGGCTGATGATTTCCTAATACGTCTCATCGTTTCGAGACAGCACAGATACATGCTGGGGCCCTTCACGCTCGGGGGCCAGCATTGTTCACGCAATTGATCAGACGCGTGATACATGCCAGCACAGATCACGCAATTCCTTCCCTTCGTTATTTTATTAATTTAATTATTTTGTTTAGATCTAACGTTTTTTCTGCATGTTGGTACATATCATTGGAGAATCTGTCCATGGACGAGAAATCAGATTGAAACAACTACCAATGATCCGATCAGTTTTCCTTGGCGGCGGCCAGATCGATGGAATCAGTCGGAGCTAGCTATGCATACACGATCGCATGCACCCGATCTCATCTAACTCACATACCGATTACCGTGATATAGTCAATTATTTTATCTGGATCTAATTACATACGTGTTGTTCTGACATGCATGTACTGCTTGGAGAATTGGATCATAGAGATTGAAAGATGTGGGCATCGTCTATGGCGGATGATTAATCCACTCGGACATGCATCCGTGTTGGCGGAATCGACGACCGGCTCCGCTTGCATCAACGTCAACGAGACACATAGATTGATATTTACAGTTTCTAATCGCTGCTCAACGCGGTTCTTATTCGTTCTAATCTTTCTCTACTAATTCATTATTGAGTCAACTAATTATTCTATTTTGATCTAACGGTTTGGCTGCGTGTGTTTCTGAGATGCGTCATTGTGAGGATTAATCTTGCATGCAAAAATCAAGTTGAAACAGGCTAGTACGATCTGTTTGGAGTATCGGCAACGACCGGAGACTGCGCCGCGACGAATAGTAGAGCCAACTCTACACGCCAGCGCCGCCGGCATACTCAACGACAATGCCGCCGGCACATGCTAAGGACAAGGAAGTTCGCCGGGTCCAATCCTTTCGACTAAACACTGCACCAACTCGTCATGGAATCGCCATGCTCGGGGACTCGACGTCATGAGCTCGGCATGATCGCGAATTCATCACTTTGCGTGACTCGCCCATCATGAACTCGCCCACCTCGGATTCGCCACGCTCCGGGCCTTGCCTAATCGAGAACACGCTTAAACGCGGACTCGCTAGACTCGTGGACTCGCCCAGTGCGGATTCGCCTGCCGCGTCGACATCGCCATAAGCGCGACCTCCGTCCGCTGCGTCGACCCCGTGTCCGCCGCGTCGACTTCGCCGTAGCGCGACCTCCGTACGCCGCGTCGACCCCGTGTACGCCGCGTCGACTTCGCCATACCGCGACCTCCGTCCGCCGCGTTGACCCCGTGTCCGCCGCGTCGACTTCGCCATAGCGCGACCGCCGTACGCCGCGTCGACCCTGAGTCCGCCGCGTCGACTTCGCCATAGCGCGACCGCCGTACACCGCGTCGACCCTGTGTCCGCCGCGTCGACTTCGCCATAGCGTGACCTCCGTACGCCGCGCCGACCCCGTGTCCGCCGCGTCGACTTCGCCATAGCGCGACCTCCGTCCGCCGCGTCGACCCCGTGTCCGCCGCGTTGACTTCTCCATAGTGCGACCTCCGTCTGCCGCGCTGACCCGGTGTCCGCCGCGTCGACTTCGCCATAGCGCGACCATACGTCTACCGTACGACCCCATCCGCTACGTCGAATGCGTACGCCGTGCCTACTAAGGGACCTTTATCGTCCGAGTCGCCAGAGAGGGTCGCATGCCACGCTGCATGGACTCACCACTGGGTGTCTCTTCCCCCCGGGAAAAATCTATTCGCCTTTGTCAACCTTTGAAAGAGCGACTCGCAACGGCCAAGTAGTGCGGACGAGGACTCGCAAACCGAGCCTCGGATCGTCCACGAAAAACGCTAACCGAGAGCCATCATTGGAGTCGCCTTGCTCGACTGGCCTTCCGGGCCAAGACAAATGGTAGTGCTACACAAACAGCACCATGTCCTCCTCAACCTTAGACAGTGCGACTCGCACGGCTAAGTACTGCGGACGAGGACTCGCAAACCGAGCCTCGGATCCTCCAGGAAGAACGCCAAGTCGAGAGCCATCTTGGAGTCGCCATGCGACTGGCCCCCGGGCCAAGACGAGAGACTCGCTAAAAAACAGCGCAATCAACATCATCGGGGACTCTCCCCTCGCGGACTCGCAATCATCGCGGACTCGCCACACTCGGGGACTCTCCCCTCGCGGACTCGCAATCATCGCGGACTCGCCACACTCGGGGACTCTCCCTCGCGGACTCGCAATCATCGCGGACTCGCCACACTCGGGGACTCTCCCCCTCGCGGACTCGCAATCATCGCGGACTCGCCACACTCGGGGACTCTCCCCTCGCGGACTCGCAATCATCGCGGACTCGCCACACTCTGGGACTCTCCCCTCGCGGACTCGCAATCATCGCGGACTCGACACACTCGGGGACTCTCCCCCTCGCGGACTCGCCACACTCGGGGACTCTCCCCTCGCGGACTCGCAATCATCGCGGACTCGCCACACTCGGGGACTCTCCCCTCGCGGACTCGCAATCATCGCGGACTCGCCACACTCGGGGACTCTCCCCTCGCGGACTCGCAATCATCGCGGACTCGCCACACTCGGGGACTTTCCCCCTCACGGACTCGCAATCATCGCGGACTCGCCACACTCGGGGACTCTCCCCTCGCGGACTCGCAATCATCGCGGACTCGCCACACTCGGGGACTCTCCCCTCGCGGACTCGCAATCATCGCGGACTCGCCACACTCGGGGACTCTCCCCTCGCGGACTCGCAATCATCGCGGACTCGCCACACTCGGGACTCTCCCCCTCGCGGACTCGCAATCATCGCGGACTCGCCACACTCGGGGACTCTCCCCTCGCGGACTCGCAATCATCGCGGACTCGCCACACTCGGGGACTCTCCCCTCGCGGACTCGCAATCATCGCGGACTCGCCACACTCGGGGACTCTCCCCTCGCGGACTCGCAATCATCGCGGACTCGCCACACTCGGGGACTATCCCCTCGCGGACTCGCAATCATCGCGGACTCAACACGCTCGAGGACTCTCCCCTCGCGGACTCGCAATCATCGCGGACTCGCCACACTCGGGAACTCTCCCCTCGGGGCCCGTCGCCTTTCTCGCCGGTCGCTCGACCTCGCCCCTCGCCGCGCTCGGGGACTCGGCGCTCACCGGTCGCTCGGCCTCGCCGCTCGCCACGCTCGGGGACTTGGTGCTCGCCGGTCGCCCGACCTCGCCACTCGCCACGCTCAGCAGCAACCAATAATATTTTCAAAATATGCATCTCTAAAGAGCCTCAAGTCGCCTCTACAAGCCAACTCGAGCCTCGGGGACTACTCCTAGGCATGCAGTGTGTATGCGTGGTTCCACGACCGCGGCTCGCCCTCGTCGACTCGCCATCGTGCACTCGCCCTCGCGTACTCAACACGCTCGGGGACTCGCCACCGCGGTCTCGCCCTCGCGTACTCGACACTCTCGGCGACTCGCCACCGCGGACTCGCCCTCGCGTACGCCACACGCTCGGGGACTCGTCACCGCGGACTCGCCCTCGCGTACGCCACACGCTCGGGGACTCGTCATCGCGGACTCGCCCTCGCGTACGCCACACGCTCGCGGACTCGCCGGTCGCTCGACCTTGCCACTCGCCGCGCTCGGGGACTCGGCAGGCTCCACGTTCGAGGACTCGCCGGTCGCTCGACCTTGCCACTCGCCGCGCTCAGGGACTCGGCAGGCTCCACGTTCGAGGACTCGCCGCAACAGGCAGCTTCACCGACGCCCTGCGTATTTCGCCAACTGGCCATCACCGACTGGCTTACGCCGACCGCCTCCCGCTTCACGGTTCTTTTCTCTATTCAGGAGCTCGTCGCCGATTCGCCACGACCCATCGTCAATACTCTTCGCGCCCTGCCTCAAGCCCGCGTCGAATCAACAACGCGCTCGGGGACTACTGATGGGGGAATACCAATCGGGGTATACCCACGAAGCGGATTTGCCAGCTGGATCGCCAAACGTAGAGCGGGTCGACTCGCCGGATACGGCGACTGGTGCGTGCTGGACCCGAACGACTGGCGCCGACTGGAGGCCCAAGACGGCGACTCCAATAGAAAGCCCACCAAAGCACTTGTAAACCCTAACTGGCTGCATATATAAAGTCACCAAGGGCACCCCCAAGGGGTACGTCATATTAGATCTAGTCTCTCCCCCCGCCTACGGCGGCTCCCATGTAAACCAATCTATACTCATACTGGATTGATAGCAGGACGTAGCGATCCTCCATCGAGGGGACGTGAACCTGGGTACATCGTGTGCCAATCTCGCTCCCGAATTCTCCTACGTCGCCTTGCTCCCTCTACGTAAGCTACCCCCAGTAGCATCTGCCGTGCAATACCACGACAGTTTACTTGTCTTGTTTGGTGTAGAAAAAATCATCACATGACATTTGCATGCATTCATATATTTTTGTTTGAATATTGTGATATGTGATTTTGGTGCCATTATTTTATGTGTAGATTTTGGTGCAAATAGTGATTGTGATTGTGAAGATTGTTGCTACTCCCCAAACTACCAAGGCAAGTGGTGCTTCATGATTTTATTCCTATATTTTCAACTATGCACTAGAAATATTTTGTATAGGACTTGCATGAATATTTTGCAATGTTAAGGAAATTGAAAATCGTTAGCTGCTCGGTTGGCTTGGGAGTAGTGATTAATCGGAATTAGGAAGATTAACTGATTTAATCGGTCGGCTATTAATCGGTGCAGCCTACAAAAATTAGCACCTAAAACACGTATGAATCCTCAACCTTAAGCTCCCGGATGAGATCCTCAAGGCTCTCGAGCTCTTGTATCTGAGGTCTGGTCGGAAACTACGAGGAAGTGGTCAACAACGACAAGGAACTAGTTGGTGATGGCTGAAATCAAGCTCCTGGAGGCAGCGATCGAACGGGAGCTTCACAAAACCTACTTCATTGGGGTGGGCTAGAATGGATGGGCGATATGTGTTGATAATTTTTCAACTTTTTGACCAAGTGTAGTGGTTAATCAGGAACATACCTAGTAATCGGAGTGTCATACCTATTAATCGAGCTAAACGATTAACAAAAAGGATTAATGGTAATCGACACGGTCAGGTCCCTAGTAGCGATTAATCGGCCTAGTAATCGCTGATTCGGCCTATTTTTTGAACAGTGATATTTTGGTTAAGTATCTATATGCTATGTTTGGGAAATCCTAGTAGTTGTAGAATTGTTAGAAAATTCTCTAAGTTAAGATGCTTACCATTGCTATGCTTAGTCTAGCTAGTAGAAACCAAGGGTGGTTATATATTCATGCTATGTGAAATATTTCTAAGTCATTGACTTATGTTTTTTCTTAATAAAACAACTAAGTGAATGAAACACCTGGGTGGAATGGAAGGAATGGTTTGTGTTGAGTGCTTATACAAGGCCCATTTCTATGGTTTACCTTGTGTATCTCACTTGTGGAAATCCACCCAGGAACAAAAGGGATTTGAGATGCCAAATGTTAAAAGCTTCTAGTGCAGCCACATGGCAATATGGGCTCTGCCTGGATCATATAGGTTGCAATAACTTAGCCATTTGGACAATTGGTGGTAGTGGGATGATAGGTTGGAACGTGTCCATTTGGTCTAAGGGAAGGCTTCTGAAAGGTCATGTCTTGGTGAAAATCAAGTCTTGTGGGGAAAGTGAACAACCTCTGCAGAAGGAAGAATCTAAGTACTTAGCCATGTCCCTGGTATTGGACAACTTGAGCATCAAGACATGGAAGCTATCAAGAATCTCCTCATCCCAATTTTCTAAGTTAAAACTTGTGATTGAACAAGGGAGAAGGATCACCAATGTCTATTGGTGATTCCTTGGGAAAGTTTTGTCAAACAAAAACTTAGTGTTTTTCAACTAATAGGAAAAACCTATTTTGAGCAAAGCAAGCCTAAGCTAAACTTAGCCAAAAGCATATAGTATCTAGATTGCTAATATTCTACTATGGTATCACTTGCCAATACTATTCCAATGTATTGACCCACTGTGGCTGTAACTTGTGATGTTGCAGGTTATTCTGATGATGATTAGGGGTTATGGGTCTACACTCAACATGCTTGCATGTGGCACATGAAGATGAAGACTTATTTATCTTATTATATATTTGAACTCTTGTATTAGGCCTGTGGCCATGGAGTTGTAAAAGACTATGTTTGTCTCTGGAATGATATGTAATAATGACCTTTGTTTCTGTGTACTTCATCTTAAACTGTGGATGCTAGCATTGATCCAGGGACTAGCATTGCAATCACAGGGACCCTTACCTTTATAAAGGGAGGGATATTACAGATGGTATCAGAGCACTGTGTTGCCTGTAGGATTATGACCCTGGGAATGGATTAGAAACCACTAAGGAAAAAATTTCAACAACTTCCACACTTGTCTTTTTCTTCTCGTAAGCTTTTCTAATCTTCTTTCTCATCTCTATTTGTAGATGAACTCCATCAACAAAGCTGTGAGGAAGGGATCACTCATGACTATGACTTTCGAGTGTGAGACAGAATTCCCCAAGGCTCTCAAGGACCTCATGGTTTCCATGGGAATACATGGTGTAGCTGTGTACAAAGGTTTCCTAGTGATGGATGAAGGAGTGGAGTACTGGTGGGTGCAGCTTCACTTGTATAAAAACAAGGAAGACAACCACAAGGAATTAGTATTCTGTATGGTCACCAACTCAGTGATGCACACCACATTCTTTGACTCTGCAAGAGATGCAGCTTGGAAGGCCATCAAAGAGCTTGGTGATAGACTCAAGTGCAGAATGCTTAACACTCAGAATGATCTCAAGGAAGAAAAGAAACATACCCAAGAGTTAGAGGCTACCAACCAACATTTAAGAGAGGACATCATAGACTTAGCCATGGGGTCATGTGATCAGGATCGACAGATTTCCTCTAGGGATGCACTGTTAGCCAACTTGGCAAGTGAGATGGGATTGTAACGTACTTCATTAGTTGGACCACCACACTTATCATTTCCTTTCCAAAAAATTTGTCTACGTTATGTTGAACCTTGGATGCTTGTAATGGATTTATGTATGCCATGACTTGTGTGTTTGATTTCCAAAAATATTCTTGTGATTTTCTCTATCTATGTTGATTCTAACTTTTTCTATCTTATAAAATAGATGCCTAATGTTACTATAAGCATGGCTAAAGAGTTCAAGGGAACTCGTTTTGGCACTCGTCTTATTGAGCTCACTAGTGTGCTCAATCTTCCGCTTCCTAGCATCATGATGCTTCCCCTCACCAAGTTCGAGAGGAAGGACCTCTGGGGCTTCAAGGTTACTCAGCCAGGACGCCAGACTAAGCCAGCCACAGAGACCATCACTTTCAAGCTCATGCATGATGACAAGGAGAGAGGCCTAGAGGTAGTCATGCAGGATTTACTTGGGCGTTTGCTAGGGAGACACTCTCGGGAGATTAGAGGTACTCACTTCCACGCCTTTGGTAGACGTGACGAGGATGGTGAGGCCAATGAATTCGAGGATACTTCTAGAGAGATGGCAAAGCCGATTCGTCTATACCTCCAGGACTTAGAGGTTCTTCTTAGGCACCTAGATACTGATAGCACCAACGTCATGCTTAGCAATGACGAACTCTAGGTGCAGCTTCGTGAGAAGGACAAGCTCTTCGCAGAGCAAGATGATATAGTCAAGGAAATGGAGGCCAAGTTTGAGAGTCAGGATAGAAAGTTCAAGAGTCAAGAGAAAAGAGTCCAAGGAAAAACAGGATTCGAGAGATGACTGCAGAACTAGAGGCCAAGGACTTCGAGCTCGAGCATCAGCAGGTGGTGATTGAGAGACTTCGTTCGCAGAAGAGGGATCTCAAAGCCAAAGTAGAGGCCTTGACTACCAATGTCGAGGAATACAAGACCGCTATGGAGAATACAGGTCTTACAATTGTCGATGAGGAGATTGATGCAGAGGAGTAGTGATGACTAATTGTTTACTTATTATTTACCATGCTTTTGATTATCGAGTCGCAATGACCATCCAACATGTGGATGGCTTGCTAATGGTGTGTTTGCTTTTCAAAACTTGTTTTCTATGTTGTTGAACTTTTATTATTTTGATGACTGTTTGGTGATTGTTTATGTGATAAATTGTGCATGTTAAGCATCTATGGGTATCTCATTCTTATCCTTATTGAAAACCACAGATGCCTCCTCGACGTGCCAACCCCAACCCGAACAACAACAATGTCATCCCAGAGATGCAGCAACTGATGACAGCTCAGACACAGCTGATGCAGATGATGACCACCTTTATGCAGAATCAGAACAACAACAATAACAACAACAACAACAACAACAACAACAACAACAACAACAACAACAACAACAACAACAACAAACAACAACAACAACAACAACAACAACAACAACAACAACAACAAAACAAACAACAACAACAACAACAACAACAACAACAACAACAACAACAACAACAACAACAACAAAACAACAACAACAACAACAACAACAACAACAACAAACAACAACACAACAACAACAACAACAACAACACAACAACAAAACAACAACAACAACAACAAAACAACAACAACAACAACAACAACAACAACAACAACAACAACAACAACAACAACAACAACAACAACAACAACAACAACAACAACAACAACAACAACAACAACAACAACAACAACAACAACAACAACAACAACAACAATCAGAACAATCCACCGGGTTTTGACATGCTCACCAGATTCCTAAGACTGAGGCCAGCAAAGTTCTCAGGAACTACTGATCCCATGGTGGCCAATGATTGGCTACGCTCAGTGAACAAGGATTTGGTAACTGTTGGCTATACTGATGAGGAGAAAGTCAGGTTTGCAGCACATTTGTTGGAAGGACCAGCAGCTACTTGGTGGGATAACTTCCAGATCACCACTCCCATTGAGGATGTGACATGGGATATCTTTGAAGATGGTTTCCGTACTGCTCACATCTCATCTGGAGTGATGAGTTTGAAGAAGAAGGAATTTCATAACTTGAAGCAGCGTGGCTGAATATATTGAGGAGTTCAACATTTAGGGTTCGCAGCATAGAAAACAAAAAATTTCCTACGATGTGAACTATATACCAAGATCTATCTACTAGATACAAACAACGGGCGGATGTATATCCATAGAGAACATACCCTTGAAGACCGACAAAGCTTAACGAGTTCAACTCGTGGTTGATGTAGACGATCTCTTGCCGATCTCAAGATCGAGAGGAAGTCCTAGCATTGCAAATCAGCAGCGCATCCGTGCTCGCACACACGTTCGAGGCACCGAGCAACCTCCGCCTCCTCACTCCAGCGATGCAGCGGAAGCACAACTCTTTCTTGCCGAATAGCCACCGGGAACATGTATCTTGCTAGTCCGAGACCATGGGGGATAAATTCTAGAGGGGGAGAGAGATCCTTCACGAGGAGGTGTGAGAGACAAGTGAGGAGGGGGGATCCTTTTATAGGAGGAGGGGGGAACCCCAAGGGGGTGGCCGGCGCATGGGGCTGCCCCCTTGCCCTCCCCTCTTCATGTGGGTGGACACTCCACTCACAAATCTCCTTTAAATTCCCTCCACTCAAAAGTCCACTCAAAATCCCATTAAATTTCCACCAAATTTAATGCAAACTCTCATTAAATAAAACTCTTTTATTTTATTCAGAATTTTGTCAATTACTTTAATGACAAACATTCACAAATAACCCCTTGCTAGAATTCTATTTCACATGCATAACCACTTTATGCAATTTCACCCGAAAACCTGTTTCGGTATCTAGTGAAATAAATTCCTGCGCTTGTTCATTCTTTCGGCATGAAACATTTGCTCCAATTGGATGTCGGTGTCTCTTAAGTGTGTCACCCTACGGTTCGTGAATAATGCGGACATGATCGAGACCCCTCTCGGATCAATCATCAGAAGCGGGATCTGGAGACCCATACTGACTCCCACACATTCAACGATGACTTTCTTGTGATCGTCGGAACCTTTTACGCTAGTATCTTAATCCCTTTGTTTCACGATATATTACATGTCCGAGATTCGATCATCGGTATATCCATACCTAGTTTGATCTCGTTACCGACATGCACTCTTTTCTCGTTCCTGTGATATAACATTCTAGTGATCAAATCACTTGCTTGCAAGCTAATCAATGTGATATCACTGAGAGGTCCTAGAGTATATCTATCCGTCATCGGGATGAACAAATTCCACTCTCGATCCATGAGCCTCAACATAACACTTTATTAGTTCTGAATCCATCTTTATAATCACCCTGTTACGGTGTGACGTTTGATGTTATCAAGAAACTCTTCCGGTGTTAGTGATTGACATGATCTCATGGTCTAAGGATTAGGATCACTTCGTAAGTTGTTATAGCAATATAAGCTCAATGACTTTGATCGTAATGCTATACTTCGGATGAATGTTCATCACACCATTACACTAATGTTGTGATCTCGTTATTAACAACATCCAATGTCCATGATCAGGAAACCTTGATCATCTTGTTAATCAACGAGCTAGTTTATGAGAGAGGCATAACTAGGAACTTTCTGTTTGTTTATTAAACACACATGTATTAACGTTTCCGTATTAATACAATTATAGCATGCAAAATAAACATCTATCATATACTTGGAATACTCATAATAAACACTTTATTATTGCCTCTCGGGGCATATTCCCTTCAGTCTCCCACTTGCACTAGAGACAATAATCTAGTTACATAGTGATAAATCTAACACCAATTGAGTTCTGGTGTTGATCATGTTTTGCTCTAGGGAGAGTTTTAGTCAACGGGTCTGCTACATTGAGATCCGTATGTACTTTACAAATCTTTATATCTCCATCCTTGACATGCTCGCGGATGGAGTGAAACCGGCGCTTAATATGCTGGGAATGCTTGTGAGACCTTGGCTCTTTGGCATTGGCAATGGCACCATTGTTGTCACAATAGATCACCATTGGGTCCAACGCGTTTGCCACCACTCCTAGTTCGGATATGAACTCCTTCATCCAAACTGCTTCCTGAGCCGCTTCTGAAGCAGCAACATATTCGGCCTCCGTTGTTGATCCCGCTACCACAGGTTGTTTGGAGCTCCTCCAACTAACCGCTCCGCCATTCATGAGAAATACGTATCCGGATTGAGACTTAGAGTCATCCGGATCGGTGTCAAAGCTAGCGTCAACATAACACTTAGCGACAAGCTCTTCTTCACCTCCGTATACAAGAAACATATCCTTAGTTCTTCGTAAGTACTTAAGGATATTCTTGACCGCTATCAAGTGTTCCGAACCTGGATCCGATTGGTACCTACTAGTCAAACTAATAGCATGTGCCACATCCGGTCTTGTACATAGCATGGCGTACATTATAGAGCCTATGGCTGAAGCATAGGGGACTTTGTCCATTATCTCTCTTTCTTCCGCCGAAGCCGGACTTTGAGTCTTACTCAATGTATTGCCTTGCAACATAGGTAAGAAACCCTTCTTACTTCTGTCCATTTTAAACTTCTTTAAAATATTATCAAGGTATGTACTTTGCGATAGCCCTATTAGGCGCCTAGATCTATCTCTATAGATCTTTATGCCTAATATGTATGATGCTTCACCTAGGTCCTTCATTGAAAATTTGCTGTTTAGATAACTTTTAACACTATTTAAAAGATCTATATCATTTTCGATCAATAATATGTCATCCACATATAATATCAGAAATGCCACATTGCTCCCACTCACTTTCTTGTAAATACAAGCTTCTCCATAAGTTTGGACAAATCCAAACTCTTTGATCACCTCATCAAAGCAGAGATTCCAACTTCGTGTTGCTTGCTTCAATCCATAGATGGATCGCTGAAGCTTGCACACCTTGTTAGCATCCTTAGGATCGACAAAACCCTTTGGTTGTATCATATACAACTATTCTTCAATATTACCATTGAGAAACGCGGTTTTGACATCCATCTGCCATATCTCATAATCGAAATATGCAGCAATTGCTAACATAATCCTAACTGACTTTAGCATCGCTACGGGAGAGAAAGTCTCATCGTAGTCAACTCCTTGAATTTGTCGAAACCCCTTGGTGACAAGTCGAGCTTTATAGACGGTCACATTACCATCAGCATCAGTTTTCCTTTTGAAAATCCATTTGTTCTCCACGGCCTTTCGGTCGCGAGGTAATTACACCAAGTTCCAAACTTGATTTTCATACATGGATTCCATCTCGGATTTCATGGCTTCTAACCATTTGTTGGAATCCGGGCTCATCATCGCTTCTTCATACGTCGCAGGTCATCATTTTCATCAACCATGAAATTCATGACAGGATTTCCGTACAGCTCGGGAGCTGCACGCGTCCTGTTGACCTGCGAGGTTCGGTAGTACTCTCTTTAAGAGTTTCATGATCATTATCATTAGTTCCCTCTTCAACAGGTGGAGCCAACTCCGGAACAACTTCCGGCGCTGCGCTACTCGCCATACTTTGAAGAGAAGGTTCCACAACCTCTTCGAGTTCTACCTTCCGACTACTCACACCTTTCGCGAGAAACTCTTTCTCTAGAAAGGATCCATTCTTGGCAACAAAAACCTTGCCCTCGGATCTGTGATAGAAGGAATACCCAATAGTTTCTTTAGGGTATCCTATGAAGACGCATTTTTCCGCTTTGGGTTCGAGTTTATCCGGATGAAGTTTCTTCACATAAACATCGCATCCCCAAACTTTAAGAAATGACAGCTTAGGTTTGTTTCCAAACCACAATTCATACGGTGTCTTTTCAACGGATTTAGATGGTGCCCGATTTAAAGTGAATGCAGCAGTTTCTAGTGCATAACCCCAAAATGACAACGGCAAGTCCGTCAGAGACATCATAGATCGAACCATATCTAATAAAGTACGATTACGACGTTCCGACACACCATTTCGCTGGTGTTCCGGCAGGTGTGAGTTGTGAAACAATTCCACACTCTTTCATGTGAGTGCTAAACTCGTAACTTAGATACTCACCTCCACGGTCGGATCGTAGAAATTTGATCTTTCTATTACGATGATTTTCCAGTTCATTCTGAAATTCCTTGAACTTTTCAAAGGTTTCAGACTTGTGTTTCATCAAGTAGATATAACCGTATCTACTCAAATCATCCGTGAAAGTAACAAAATAACGATATCCACCTCGCGCCGACACACTCATTGGACCACATACATCAGAATGTATGATTTCCAATAAATATGTCGCCCATTCCATTGAACCGGAAAACGGCGTTCTAGTCATGTTGCCCATAAGGCATGGCTCACATGTATCAAATGATTCATAATCAAGTGATTCCAAAAGTCCATCCGAATGGAGCTTCTTCATGCGTTTAACGTCAATATGACCTAGACGGCAGTGCCACATATATGCGGATATATCATCATTAAGTTTAATCCTTTTAGCATCAACATTATGAATATGTGTAACATTATCATCGAGATCTAATAGAAATAAACCATTCATCATCGGTGCATGACCATAAAAGATTTCATTCATATAAATGGAACAACCATTGTTCTCGGATTTAAATGAATAACCACTTCGCATCAAACACGATCCAGATACAATGTTCATGCTCAGTGCAGGCACCAGATAACATTTATTCAAGTTTATAACTAATCCCGACGGTAAGTGGAGAGGCAGCGTTCCGACGGCGATCACATAAACGCTTGATCCATTGCCGACACGCATCTTGACCTCACCCCTTTCTAGCGGTCGCTTGTTCTGCAGCCCCTGATTCGAGTTACAAATATTAGCAAATGAACCGGTATCAAATACCCAGGTGCTACTGCGAGCACTAGTCAAGTACACATCAATAACATGTATATCATATATACCTTTGTTTGCCTTGCCGGCCTTCTTGTCTGCCAGATACTTGGGGCAGTTGCGCTTCCAATGGCCAGTCCCCTTACAATAGTAGCACTCGGAATCAGACTTAGGTCCAACTCGGGGTTTCTTTTCAGGCGCGGCAACAGGCTTGCCGCCCTTACTTCCCTTCCGTTTTCCCTTCTTGTCTTTCTTGAAACCAGTGTTCCTATTGATCATCAACACTTGATGTTCATTTTTGATCTCCACTTATGCAGTTTTAAGCATTGACAGAAGCTCGGGGAGACACTTCTTCATGCCTTGCATATTATAGTTCATCACGAAGCTCTTATAGCTAGGTGGCAGAGACTGCAGAACACGATGGATGCCTAAGTCAATGGGAATCGATATTCCCAAGGACACAAGCTTATCGGCGTAACCCGACATCTTGAGTACATGCTCACTAACGGAGCTGTCCTCTTCCATCATGCATCTAAAGAACTTTTCTGAAGCGTTGTAGCTCTCTACAGCAGCATGTGTGTCGAAAATCATTTTCAACTCACCCATTGTATCAAATGCATTGCCATTTTCGAAACGCTTTCGAAGTTCCGGCTCTAGCCCATATAATATGCCGCAATGAACTAAGTTGTGGTCCTCCTGACGAGTCTGATAGACATTCTTCTCCTCGTCAGGGGCATCATCAAAAGGTGGGGGGCCTAACGGCGCTTCTAGCACATATTGCTTTTGTGCAGCAGAGAGGAGAATCCTCAAATTCATGGCCCATTCGGTAAAGTTGCTACCGTTCGTTGCTAGTTTCTCTGTCTCCATGAACATATTGAAATTAAAAGAAGGTGGTGCCATCTACAACAGAATTTGTAAAGTTTAGACTAAGTTTATGATAGATTGAGTTCAACTAATCTATATTACAAATGAACTCCCACTCAAAAACGACATCCCTCGTGCCTTTTTGGTGATTACATGAACCAAATCTACTACACCAAGTCCGATCATCATGTGAGTCGGTATAGCTTCAAAGGCGAGCATCAAATGGGCATCATATCAACTATATGACTCATGCTTAACCTTTCGGTCCGTGTTCCGAGGCCATGTTTGTACATGCTAGGCTCGCCAAGTTAGAACCTTAGTATTCGCGTGTGTAACTGTTTTACACCCGAAATATGGTCGTGGATCCAAGAACACCCGATCATCACGTGATGTCTTGGAGCGACGAAAACATAACCGGTGCATACTAAAGGAAGAACACATTCTTATCTTGATATTTAAATGAGGGATCATCTTATTATGCTAACAAAGCGCTAAATAAGCAATATAAGATGCTATCAAACATCATATGTTTATTAGTGAAATTATATGGTTCCCGCAGATGATCTCTATCATGTGCATCGTGGTATGATCACTATCATACCTATATGTGTAAATCCAAGGTCTATGGATTTTACACGCTATGTGTGTTGTAAGAGTATCATCTCATACTTCTACTTACAACACTACCATATCATAACACTAGCCCAGCAACAATCTAAACTAGACGCCTCTAATTTATCCATTGCAAGTTTTGCGTGGCTTAGGGCTTTCGAGATAGAACCGTTCTTACCTACGAACATGAACCACAACGAGGATAATCAAATTGTTGACAACTCGCTTGCAAAATAGATATTGACTATAGTAGGAGAGACAGACACCCGCTAGCCACTTATGCAAACTAGTTGCATGTCAAGCGCGGAACAGGTCTCATGTGTGAGGACATGTAAAGTTTGTACGGGCCGCTTCATCCCACTATGCCACCAATATCCAAAATTACAACAAAGGAGAAACAACATGATCATCATCGCCCACATACTCATATGTGTACTACCCGTGTAAAGTATCTACGCATAGATTCGGCTCTGATACCACTTTAGGGTTCGCAGCATAGAAAACAAAAAATTTCCTACGATGTGAACTATATACCAAGATCTATCTACTAGATACAAACAACGGGCGGATGTATATCCGTAGAGAACATACCCTTGAAGACCGACAAAGCTTAACGAGTTCAACTCGTGGTTGATGTAGACGATCTCTTGCCGATCTCAAGATCGAGAGGAAGTCCTAGCGCCGCAAATCAGCAGCGCATCCATGCTCGCACACACGTTCGAGGCACCGAGCGACCTCCGCCTCCTCGCTCCAGCGATGCAGCGGAAGCACAACTCTTTCTTGCCGAATAGCCACCGGGAACATGTATCTCGCTAGTCCGAGACCATGGGGGATAAATTCTAGAGGGGGAGAGAGATCCTTCACGAGGAGGTGTGAGAGACAAGTGAGGAGGGGGGCTCCTTTTATAGGAGGAGGGGGGGGACCCCAAGGGGGTGGCCGGCGCATGGGGCTGCCCCCTTGCCCTCCCCTCTTCATGTGGTGGACACTCCACTCACAAATCTCCTTTAAATTCCCTCCACTCAAAGTCCACTCAAATTCCCATTAAATTTCCACCAAATTTAATGCAAACTCTCATTAATAAAACTCTTTTATTTTATTCAGAATTTTGTCAATTACTTTAATGACAAACATTCACAAATAACCCCTTGCTAGAATTCTATTTCACATGCATAACCCTTTTATGCAATTTCACCCGAAAACCTGTTTCGGTATCTAGTGAAATAAATTCCTGCGCTTGTTCATTCTTTCGGCATGAAACATTTGCTCCAATTGGATGTCGGTGTCTCTTAAGTGTGTCACCCTACGGTTTGTGAATAATACGGACATGATCGAGACCCCTCTCGGATCAATAATCAGAAGCGGGATCTGGAGACCCATACTGACTCCCACACATTCAACGATGACTTTCTTGTGATCGTCGGAACCTTTTACGCTAGTATCTTAATCCCTTTGTTTCACAATATATTACATGTCCGAGATTCGATCATTGGTATATCCATACCTAGTTTGATCTCGTTACCGACATGCACTCTTTTCTCGTTCCTGTGATATAACATTCTAGTGATCAAATCACTTGCTTGCAAGCTAATCAATGTGATATCACCGAGAGGGCCCAGAGTATATCTATCCGTCATCGGGATGAACAAATTCCACTCTCGATCCATGAGCCTCAACATAACACTTTATTAGTTCTGAATCCATCTTTATAATCACCCTGTTACGGTGTGACGTTTGATGTTATCAAGAAACTCTTCCGGTGTTAGTGATTGACATGATCTCATGGTCTAAGGATTAGGATCACTTCGTAAGTTGTTATAGCAATATAAACTCAATGACTTTGATCATAATGCTATACTTCGGATGAATGTTCATCACACCATTACACTAATGTTGTGATCCCGTTATTAACAACATCCAATGTCCATGATCAGAAAACCTTGATCATCTTGTTAATCAACGAGCTAGTTTATGAGAGAGGCATAACTAGGAACTTTCTGTTTGTTTATTAAACACACATGTATTAACGTTTCCGTATTAATACAATTATAGCATGCAAAATAAACATCTATCATATACTTGGAATACACATAATAAACACTTTATTATTGCCTCTCAGGGCATATTCCCTTCACAACAATCTGGCGCGTTATGCACCGGATGAAGTTGACACTGATGCCAAGAGGAAAGAGAAGTTCCTCGAAGGATTGAATGATGAACTGAACCTGCAGCTATCTGTAACCTATGTACCCACTTATCAGTCTCTTTGTGACAAGGCTGCCATCTTGGAGAGCAAGATGAAACAGGTTAAAAGCAGGAAGAGGAAACACTCTGACAAGCACAGCTCGGGATTGTCTCACAAGAGTTCCCATTATGATGATAGTGGTAGTTCTGGATCCCACAAGCATGGAAAGTACAACAGCCACCACAACCACAACCGTCATCATGACAACAAACATCATCGTAGTCATGGCAATGACAAGTACAAGAATCACAAGGGTGGATACAAGAACCACCACAATGGAAGTGGAAGTGGTAGTGGAAGCCAGCCTGTCAAGAAAGATCTTAGTCAGGTTGAATGTTTTAAGTGCAAGAAGATGGGGCATTATGCAAATGAATGCCCAGAAAAGAAAGTTGAAGGACCCAACAAGCCCAACCCTTTCCAAAAGGGACAAGTGAACCACATCAATGTGGAAGAGATCTATGAGGAACCTGATGTTGTTGCTGGTAAGTTCAAACTCAATTGTGTTCCAGCATTTGTTCTCTTTGATACTGGTGCATCTCGTTCATTCATATCAAGAGAATTTGTTGAAAGAAATTAACTACCAGTAGAAACTATTGGGTGTCCTATAAAAGTAAGTTCTCCTGGCGGAGAAATGATAGTGAACTCAGGATGTCATGATCTAGTCATAGAGTTTGGGAAGTATAAGTTTCCCGTTAATCTGATAATCCTAAATTCCCAAAGATTGGATGTCATTTTGGGAATGGACTGGATGACTAAGCATAAAGGAGTGCTAGATTGTGCCAACCATACTGTCACACTCACAACTCCAGAAAACAAAAGGATCAGATTCAAGACCAACTTTGAATCGAAAGGGAGTAAGATAAATTCTCTTAAGGGGGTTAGCATAGACAGTGTGCCTATTGTGAGTGAATATCCGGATGTGTTTATGGAAGAATTGTCGGGAATGCCACCAGATAGAGATGTGGAGTTTCTTATTGACTTGCTACCAGGATCTGGACCAATAGCAAAGAGACCGTACAAGATGTCAGTTGATGAGTTGAAAGAACTCAAGAAACAACTTGGAGAACAGTTGCAGAAAGGATTTATTCAACCAAGTTCTTCGTCTTGGGGAGCACCAGTTTTGTTTGTGGAAAATAAGGATAGAAGTCAAAGGTTATGCATAGATTACCGTTCACTTAATGAGGTGACTATCAAGAACAAATACCCTTTGCCTAGAATCAATGACTTGTTTGATCAGTTAGAAGGAGCCTGTGTGTTCTCAAAGATTGATCTCCGGTCAGGTTATTTCCAGCTCAAGATAAGAGAACAAGACATACCTAAGACAGCTTTCACCACTAGGTATGGATTGTATGAATATACTGTGATGCCATTTGGTTTGACCAATGCACCATCATACTTTATGAATATGATGAACAAGGTGTTCATGGAGTTCCTTGACAAGTTTGTTGTTGTTTTCATCGATGACATTTTGATCTACTCCAAGAGCAAAGAAGAGCATGAAGAACATTTGCGTTTGATACTTGAGAAGCTTAGAGAGCATAAGTTGTATGCCAAATTCAGCAAATGTGAATTTTGGTTAAATGAAGTTGGATTTCTTGGACACATTGTGTCAGGAGATGGTGTAGCAGTTGATCCTGCTAAAGTGTCAGCTATAACTGAATGGGAATCTCCTAAGTCAGTAAAAGAGGTACGTAGTTTCCTTGGCTTGGAAGGATACTACAGAAGATTTATTGAGAATTTCTCCAAAGTAGCTAAACCAATGAAAGAGTTACTAAAGAAAGACAATAAATTTGCTTGGTCTGAAGGATGTGAACTCAGTTTCCAAGAATTGAAGAATAGACTTGTGACAGCACTAGTCTTATGTCTGCCAGATTTGGAGAAGGATTTCCAAGTATATTGTGATGCATATCATCATGGTTTAGGTTTAGTGCTAATGCAAGAAGGGAAAGTTGTGGCTTATGCCTCGAGACAACTCAAAACTCATGCGGTAAATTACCCTACTCATGATTTAGAGTTAGCCTCTGTTGTCCATGCACTCAAAACATGGAGACATTATCTTTTGGGAAAGCGATGTGAAGTGTTCACAGATCACAAAAGTTTGAAGTATATCTTCACTCAGAAAGAAATCAACATGTGACAAAGAAGATGGCTAGAACTCATCAAGGACTATGACTTGAGTTTGCAATACCACCCCGGTAAAGCAAATGTTGTAGCGGATGCTCTAAGCCGTAAGGTATTTGTGAATGGCCTTACTAAGGGAGGATTGCCATATGATCTGTGTGCCCAATTTAGAGATCTCAGATTGGAGATTGTGCCTGAAGGACATCTCATGTCATTGGATGTTTCCACTTTGTTGGACAAAATCAAAGAAGCCCAAAAGACAGATAAGGAAATTAAAGAGATTAAGGAAAAGATTGGCAAAGGGAAAGCCAAAGGATTTCATGAAGACGAACAGGGTACTTTATGGTATGGAAAACGTATCTGTGTTCCACAAGATCCGGAGCTTCGGAAACTGATTTTACAAGAAGCACATAACTCACCATATTCCATTCATCCGGGTAACACCAAAATGTACATGGATATGAAAGAAAGATTTTGGTGGAATAACCTCAAGAAAGACATCGCCGAACATATTACTTTATGTGATGTATGTAGTAGAGTGAAAGCGGAACATCAGAAACCAGCAGGATTGCTACAACCACTACCCATTCCAGATTGTAAGTGGGACAAGATTGGCATGGATTTCATCACTGGACTACCAAGGACCAGGTCATTATATGATTCTATTTGGGTAGTAGTGGATCACCTAACTAAAGTGGCTCATTTCATACATGTGAAGACAACCTATACAAGTGCTAAGTTAGCCAAAATATACATGAGCAAGATTGTATGTCTGCATGGAGTACCTAAGAGTATTGTGTCTGATAGGGGAACTCAATTCACTTCACATTTTTGGAGGAAACTACATGAGTCATTGGGAACGACGTTGGAATTCAGCACTTCTTTTCATCCTCAGACTGATGGACAAACAAAAAGGACCAACCAGATTCTTGAAGATATGTTGAGGGCATGTGCCCTAGACTATGGAGCCAGTTGGGATGAAAGTCTGCCTTACGCAGAATTCTCTTACAATAACAGCTATCAAGCCAGTATTGAGATGGCACCATTTGAATTTCTCTATGGGAGAAAGTGTACCACCCCATTGTTATGGAATGGTGTGGGAGAAAGAAATATGTTCGGACCAGAACTAATCAAAGAGGCTGAAGAGAAAGTCAAGCTAGTTAAGGATAGATTGAAGATAGCACAGTCCCGACAGAAGAGCTACGCAGATCCTAAGCGTAGAGAAGTCACCTATGAATTGGGTGATAGAGCTTATCTTAGAGTGTCACCACTTCGTGGAGTGAAGAGATTTGGTGTCAAAGGTAAGTTGTCCCCAAGATATGTTGGACAATTCAAGATTCTGAGTCGTAAAGGATAAGTGGCTTGTGAGATTGAATTTCCAGAATCATTGTCTACCGTTCACAATGTGTTCATGTAAGTCAGCTTAAGAAATGCCATCCAGAGATGGAAGAGACTTCTTTGAAGGATACCATACCTTTGGAGGAGGTTAAATTGGAGAGTGACTTCACTTATGAGGAAAAACCTATCAAGATTCTTGAGACTGCAGAAAGAGTTACTCGGACTAAGACTATCAAATTCAGCAAAGTTCAATGGAACCATCATTCCGAAGAAGAAGCAACATGGGAAAGAGAAGATGATCTTCGGAAAGACCACCCTCACCTATTTTCTAGCCAATCCGAATCTCGAGGGCGAGATTCACCTTAAGGGGGTTAGATTTGTAACATCCCAAAAATCATGTTTTCAAAGCCTTGCATATCATCCATGCATGCATATTCATTTAGGGTTCAAATTTCAAACTCATTTGAAAGAATCAGAAGCAATGAGTGATTATTATTTTATGTAAGCAAGCATTGATCCAATGCCACTCTCAACTGAGAGAATAATTGTTTTAAACCAAGTTTTTTTGCTCTTATGTTGGATTGGTTGAGTGTTAAAGCTTGGACAAAATTTCCAAAACAAATATGGTTTTAAAACAATTTTCAAATCTTTATCAAATCATGTGCTAAGGCACTGTTATTTTAAAAAAATTCAAAGGAACCATGCAAGTCCAACAAGACAGCATGGTTTTATACTCAAAATTATAGAGGATTCATTTTATAAAAGGCCAGAAAGATTTGTAATTCAAATGATTTTGAATTCATTTGAAAAAGGTTTCCTGAAAATCAATTTAGAAAAAGAAAAGGAATTAGAAAACACAACTGGGCCTGGCGCCAGCTATTCGGCCCAACAGACAACACAGCCCACCGGGGATTTTCCCTTTCCCTCTGTTTCTCACCGCAGCCGCGTGCACCCACCCGCTGACAGCCTGACCCCACCGTGCCCCGTCAGCTTCGTCCTCAATCAACGCGCAGCCGAGCCGCTCCGCCGTTACCTCGCCGCAGTCACTGCCCGCTTAAATCCCATTGATGCAGGGAGTAATCGCCGCCCCGCTCCTGGCTATTTAATCTCCTCTGCACCACGACCATTTCCCCTCACACCACTTGCTCGCTCCGCCACCAGGCTGCCACAATTGCGCATTGCAACGCTGCAGACAGAACCAGCTCCAGCGACTGATTCCGGTAAGACACGACCGCCCCTTTGCCTCTGCTTCAAGCAAACATGACCAGCACATTCTGGCGCATCTCCTGATGCTTTCCTTTTTCCTTCTCGTAACCCAGGTCATCGACTCTGTTAGCCTCCGCAAGCGATAGCACCCCCGCCCAACTCCGACGAGGAATACCGGTAAACTTCGAGCGCCCCTTGATTCCCCTCTGACCCTATCATGTTCGCCACGGCCTTGCGCACCCCCTGACCCATCTGGTTCATGCTAGGGAGATCCAGAGCTTCGGCAACGTCCCCTTCCACAAACACCCGACACCGCCAGCAACTCCGACGAGGTCCTGCTGCTGCGTTCGTGCGCCCCTCGACAAACTACTACCACGTTGAGCTTCCTCGTGATCTTGCGAGTCTGGTAAGCCACGCCACACACCCCAGACCCTCCTGTATTCGCCGGAGGATCGCTGACAGAGCGCCGCCAATCCTTGGTCGCTTGATCGCGAGCCGTTAGATCTAGATCTAACGCGTGAGATTGAATCACTTAACGAAGGGGTACGAGTCAGATCTGGCCGTGCGATTTCATTTAGGTCGTGTGGTCCACACTGGCCGATCCGTGCTAAGAGGTACCGACGAATCAGAGAGCGCCGCGTGGCCTGAGTTTGAAATTAAAACAGAAATTTGATCTATTAGTTAACCAAAGTTGTAAAATTCATAACTTTTGATCCCCACGTTCAAATTTGACAAATTTTATATCATTGGAATCAGGAGAGAAATTCCTATCTGTTTATGCAATGTGTTTAATGTTTTGTCTCTGTAAAAATGGTTGTTTTGCAGAAACTTGTGTAGGCTTATTTTGGTTATATAAATGATTTGAAAAATGTTTTAAGGATCAAATAAAGTTTATTTTGAGTATATTGGACTTGATTATGTTTTAGTACTGTTTACTTGTCTTGTTTGGTGTAGAAAAAAATCATCACATGACATTTGCATGCATTCATATATTTTTGTTTGAATATTGTGATATGTGATTTTGGTGCAATTATTTTATGTGTAGATTTTGGTGCAAATAGTGATTGTGATTGTGAAGATTGTTGATACTCCCCAAAATACCAAGGCAAGTGGTGCTTCATGATTTTATTCCTATATTTTCAACTATGCACTAGAAAATTTTTGTATAGGACTTGCATGAATATTTTGTTTAAGTATCTATATGCTATGCTTGGGAAATCCTAGTAGTTGTAGAATTATTAGAAAATTCTCTAAGTTAAGATGCTTACCATTTCTATGCTTAGTCTAGCTAGTAGCAACCAAGGGTGGTTATATATTCATGCTATGTGAAATATTTCTAAGTCATTGACTTATACTTTTGCTTAATAAAACAACTAAGTGAATGAAACACCTGGGTGGAATGGAAGGAATGGTTTGTGTTGAGTGGTTTTACAAGGCCCATTTCTATGGTTTACCTTGTGTATCTCACTTGTGGAAAGCCACCCAGGAACAAAGGGACTTGAGATGCCAAATGTTAAGAAGCTTCTAGTGCAGCCACATGGCAATATGGGCTCTGCCTGGATCATATAGGTTGCAATAAATTATCCATTTGGACAGTTGGTGGTAGTGGGATAATAGGTTGGAACGCGTCCATTTGGTCTAAGGGAAGGCTTACGAAAGGTCCTGTCTTGGTGAAAATCAATTCTTGTGGGGAAAGTGCACAACCTCTGCAGAAGGAAGAATCTAAGTACTTAGCCATGTCCCTGGTATTGGACAACTTGAGCATCAATACATGGAAGCTATCAAGAATCTCCTCATGCCAATTTTCTAAGTTAAAACTTGTGGTTGAACAAGGGTGAAGGATCACCAATGTCTATTGGTGATTCCTTGGGAAAGTTTTGTCAAAGAAAAACTTAGTGTTTTTCAACTAACAGGAAAAACCTATTTTCAGCAAAGCAAGCCTAAGCTACACTTAGCCAAATGCATATAGTATCTAGATTGCTAATATTCTACTAAGGTATCACTTGCCAATACTATTCCAATGTATTGACCCACTGTGGCTGTAACTTGTGATGTTGCAGGTTATTCTAATGATGATTAGGGGTTATGAGTCTACACTCAACATGATTGCCTGTGGCACGTGAAGATGAAGACTTATTTATCTTATTATATATTTGAACTCTTGTATTAGGAATGTGGCCATGGAGTTGTAAAAGACTATGTTTGTCTCTGGAATGATATGTAATAATGACCTTTGTTTTTGTGTACTTCATCTTAAACTGTGGATGCTAGCATTGATCCAGGGACTAGCATTGCAATCACAGGGATCCCTACCTTTTTAAAGGGAGGGATCTTATACCCTAAAGGCTCCTCTAGGTCCGGCTTATATAGACACCAGATCCTAGGGTTACATGAAAAGTCCTAGCAGGGACAGGTGCAGAGTCCTACATGGTATACAACTAGTCTAACGTGTCTTGCACTCCAAGGCTCTGAGTACGTTGATGATTCCACCATAGCCTTCCTTCATCCTGCATGGGCCTCCCTTCTGGATCCATCTAACTAGTCCTCCCATCAGGACATGGGCCCTGCTACCAACTGTGGGCCACCTGGATTATCCGGATTAGAGACATGCAATGGTGATACCAATTTAGCATATCCCCAACAATTAATGTGATCTCCGGAAACACCTTGTCCCACGTGTGTGAAGGTGACAGTGTGCGCACCGTGTGTGGCTCTTAGGCTAAAGATTACAGAAATAATTATCATGAAATTTGAGTTGGATGTCTCTATAAAATTGTGGTGTTTGTCTGGAACCATCTAGTGCACTCAAGTTGATAGTGTGGGGCTATCTAGATTAGGGAATACGAAATTTAAGGTGTGATTTTATAGCCCTACGGGGTGAATTGGTGTTCGTTATCCAACCGGAGAGTAGTTCAGGGTAGCATAGTGAAGAGAAGATATTTATGTGTTCAATTATGTTATCATTGTTGAGAGTGTCCACTAGTGAAAGTATGATCCCTAGGCCTTGTTTCTAAGCATTAAAACACCATTTACAACCAGTCCTGCTACATGTTTGCTTGCTGCCATTTTTATTTCAGATTGCAATTACCACTTATAATCATCCATATTACTTGTATTTCACTATCTCTTCGCCGAACTAGTGCACCTATACACTTGACAAGTGTATTGGTTATGTTGGGGACACAAGAGACTTCTTGTATCTTAATTGCAGGGTTTCTTGAGAGGGATATCTTTGACCTCTTCCTCCCCGAGTTCGATAAACCTTGGGTGATTCACTTAAGGGAAACTTGCAGTTGTTCTACAAACCTCTGCACTTGGAGTCCCAACACTGTCTACAAGAATAGAAGTGTGCATAGACATCATAATGAAGCTGCAACTTTTCAAGATTGTGTTTCAAAAATCTTTGATGATCTTGTTGAGAAGACTATGGAAGTTCTAACAAATGATTTTGTTGTTTGTGGAACAACATTTGATAATTGTCTCTACAATTTAACCAACGTTTTGCAGAGATGCAGGCAATCAAATTTAGTTTTGAATTGGGAGCAATGTCGATTCATGGAAAGAGAAGGTAAAGTTTTCCACATAAGATTTTAGAAAAGGGTATATAAATAGATAAAACTAATATGAATGTTATAGAAAATCTTCCAATACCCCAGGACATACAAAACTTAAAAATGTTTCTAGGACATGCAGGTTTTTACAAGCGTTTTATAAAAGACTTTGCTAAAATAGCTATGCCTCTCACCAACCTTCTTGAGAAAGAAACCCCATTCTACTTAGATCATGATTGCATTGCAGCTTTTAAAATCTTAAAAACAAATTAGTTTCAGCACCTATCATGCAATCTCCAAAATGGGATGAACCTTTCAAAATAATTGTGATGCTAGTGACTATGCTTTAGGAATTGTGTTAGGACATCGAGACAGAAGGAATTTAAATTTTATTCATTACGCTAGTAGAACTCTTAATAAGATTTAGAAAATTATGCTACTACAGGAAATGAGTTCCTAGCTATAATTTTTGCTTGTCACAAATTTAGATCTTACATCATTAATTCTAAGGTAATAGTTCATATAGATCACCAAGCCTTGCATCACCTTCTTGTGAAAAAGGATGCAAAGCCCAGGTTGATTAGGTGGGTTTTATTACTACAAGAATATAATTTGCAGATAGTAGATAGGAGGAATTATTACTGACCCCGTACCTAAGATGGAGGGAATAATTACTGACCCCTTTAGCAAGCGTTGAAATTGCTGATCCCTGGTTTGCATATTATGCTAACTATCTTGCAGTAAAATTTATACCTTCTTGTATGACAAGAAATAAAAGAATGAATTTTTTTAATGATCTTAAATATTACTTTTGGGATGATTCGTATTTATATCATGATGGACCTAATGGAATGATTCAGAAGTGTGTTCCCAATCATGAAATGAATGAAATTTTACAAGCTTGTCATGACAACCCGTATGGAGGACATCATGCAGGCAAGCGAACTACAACAAAGGTACTTCAATCCGGATTCTATTGGACCACCTTGTTCAAGGACACACACAGTATGTAGAACATTGTGATGCTTGTCAGAAAGAGGTAATATAGGTAAGGGACAAGAGATGGCAATGAATTATAGTCTTATAATTGAACCTTTTGATGTATGGGGAATGGATTATATGTGTCGTGGTGTGGAACACGGCAATGCCATCGGGGATGGCAAAGAAGGGACACTCGGATGCATTCGGTGGCTCATGCAACGGGTTGGGCACGATGAACTGCAAACACATCGACATACCCAAGTTCAGGGCCCTCTTGGCGAGGTAACACCCCTACTCCTGCAAGACGAACTATATGTGGGAGCCGATGCTCAGTACAGATGCTCCTTGAGCTGTTTCCTTTGCGACTACCTAGAACCCTAGATCTTCCCTCCCTTATATACTGGTCTGGGGGCAGATTACAGATCGGGCCCTAGGGTTTACTGTTTGGATATGGGTTTACAGGACGGGGCCGGCTGCAGGGCCTAGCCGGTGGGTTAGGACCCAGTCCGCCCTTCTTTTAGCGTCATCCTTCTCTTTAGTGGTCACCCGGGCTTCCTTTGGGGCGTCACCCTTGCTTTAATGGTCATCCAGACTGCTTTCACCAGTCCAGCCGACCACCTTGCTTTATCTTCGTCGGGTAGTGATGGCCATGACGGCATGCCAGCTTGCCCGATGACGAGGGAGAGCCAGAGGCGTACCCCGCACGGAGCGTCATCACTTCCATGCTCTCCATCGAATCCGAGGTGAGATGGGTGGAAATGGCCACCCGGCCGGTTCTTCTGGCCACCGGCTAGACGGGACAGCCGGGAAGGTTATAAGCCCAGCCATGTGTGTTCACCAGTTGGCTGGAGTTGTCCTTCCTGAGGGCCCGGCGGCCTATATCTTTTGGAGCCGGCCTACTTGTGCCTGGCTTTCCCCACCCGGGGTTATCCCCCCGACAATATGGAACCTTTTGTAGAATCTAATGGTTACACTCATATTCTTCTTGTTGTCGATTATGTCACTAAATGGGTTGAAGGTATTCCAACAAGCCATGCATATGCGGCTACTTCATTAAAGATGATCAAGGATGTCATATTCCCCAGGTTTGGAGTTCCTAGATTTTTAATTACTGGCGGTGGTTCTCATTTTATGAAAGGAAATTTTAGGAAAATCCTCTACAAATATGGAGTAACTCACCGCATTGCTTCACCATATCATCCTCAAACAAGTGGTCAAGTGGAACTCTCAAATCATACTATATATTAAGGCTCGTGGCTTTCGCGGCCTGTAAATGCTCCGGCCATTGTTCATCAATTGGATGAACAGTGCGCGTGGATAAATAGTACATGACTCATTTTTTTTCCGTTAATTTTTGATCCGACAGTCTATGTTCGTGCGTGTGCTATTAACCGTCTAAGTACTATATATTAAGGTTCGCAGGTTTCGCTGCCTCTCCTTGATCTGGCTACGATATGGACAGTACCACACGAACATCATACTATATATCATGAACAGTGCGTGTTTGCTCCATTTTTTTTTCATTTGTACTTCTTACTTCTCGAATAATTTTCAATTCGTCCGTTTGGCCATAATTTTGACTTAAATTTTTTTGCCTATTTTCTGTCTGTTTGATCCAACAGTCCGTTCGTGTATGTATTATTCATCGTTTAATTTGTACAATCGTGTGTCACGTCATGTAGACTCGGCTAAAATTTTCTGCCCTAACCAATATTTTTTTATATCTTTTCTAACTATTTGACTTAAAAATTTTGATCCCACCTTTTCCGGCCATTCGATCAGCCGGTCCATTTCCGCCCATGTACTATTCAACACTTACTAATTCTGCCCAATCACGTGCCACGTTATGTTGACGCATCATAACTTTTCGGCTAAAATTTTCTTGCTCTAACCTTTTTTACGTTCATATTTTCTAACTACTCGTCTTAAGCGCCATAACTTTTTACTTAATTTTTGGATACAACTTCTCATCTTTATTTTTGTAGCTATTTGTTCGGCCCTAATTTTGGCTTAAATTCTTTTGTCCATCTTTTTTGGCAGTTCGATCTGATTATCCGCATCCGTGTGTACTATTCATCACCTAATTTTGCCAAATTGGATGCCACGGCAGGCAGGTAGACGCAACACAACGTTTTGGCTAAAATTTTCTTTTTCTAACCATTTTTTTACGTTAATCTTTTCTAACTATTCGGCTTAAATGTCGTAATTTTTCTACTTCATTTTCGGTCACAACTTCTTGGCTTTATTTTTGTAGATATAGTTATTCTATGTCTACATTTTTTTGCTTCCATTTTTACTATTGCAAGGTACTTTGGCGAAATAACTTAGATAGTTAATCCGCGCCAACTTCTCGCCGGTGTATAATTATACATGTCGTGGTATTGCACGGCAGATGCTACTGGGGATAGCTTACGTAGAAGGAGCAAGGCGACGTAGGAGAATCCGGAAGCGAGATTGGCACACGATGTACCCAGGTTCACGTCCCCTCGGTGGAGGATCGCTACGTCCTGCTATCAATCCAGTATATGATCATAGATTGGTTTACATGGGAGCCGCCGTAGGTGGAGGGAGAGACTAGATCTAATCTATTATGGGAGAGGATATCCCCATAGGGATGCCCCTGGTGGCTTTATATATGCAGCCAGTTAGGGTTTACAAGTAGGTGGGCTTTGTATTGAAGTCGCCGTCTTGGGCCTCCAGTCGGCGCCACTCTCCTGGGTCCAGTATGTGTCAGTCGCCGTATTAGGCGAGTCGAGCCGCTCTGGGATTGGCGATCCAGCTGGTGATTCCTCTTCATGGGTATACCCCGATTGGTATTCCCCCATCAGTAGTCCCCGAGCGCGTTGTCGATTCGACGCGGGCTTGAGGCAGGGCGCGAAGAGTCTTGATGATAAGGATGTCAATTTTACCCATGGGTACGGGTACCCGCGGGTACCATACTGCATGGGTAGGTTATGGGCATACTTTTATACCCATGGGTAATACCCATATCGTGCCCGTTAATTCGTAGTTACGGGCATGGGTATAGGCTTGTACCCGTGGGTATACCCATACCCTTCCCATTTAGACTGACTTGTAAAAATTACATGTAGAGTTCCAACCTATGTGGCTGAGTAAACTAGGGGTAAGTATGAGATTGCGATTTCTAAACTTTGAAAATTGTCATGTACTCGTCTACCTATTATTGAGTAGAGATACTTATTGTTTAGTTAAATACGAAATTGATTAATGTAAAATTGTGAATAACTTGTGTACTATTGGATTTACCCGTCGGGTACCCAACAGGTATGGGTACCCGTCGGATATGGGAATGGGTAAAGATTTATACCCGCGGGTATGGGTATGGGTAAAGTTTTCTACACATTGACTATACGGGTATGGGTATGGTATTGCACTACCCTTCCCATACCCTGCCCATTGTCATCCTTACTTGACGATGGGTGGTGGCGAATCGGCGACGAGATCCTGAATAGAGAAAAGAACCGTGAAGCAGGAGGCGGTCGGCGTGATCCAATCGGTGATGGCGGTTGGCGAAAGACGCAGGGTGTCGGTGAAGCCGCCAGTTGCGGCGATTACCCGATCGTGGAGAGTGTCGAGTCCCCGAGCGTGGCAAGTGGCGAGGTCGAGCGACCGATGAGTGCCAAATCTGGAGCGCGCCGCTCGCCGAGCGCGGTGAGTGGCGAGGTCGGGCGACCGGCGAGTGTCGAGTCCATGGTGACGAGTCCCCGAGCGCGTTGAGTACGCGAGGGCTAACGAGTCCACGAGGGGAGAGTCCCCAAACATGGAGAGTCCGCGATGATTGCGAGTCCTCGAGGGGAGAGTCCCCGAGTGTGGGGAGTCCGCGATGATTGCGAGTTCGATCCGCGAGGGGAGAGTCCCCGAGTGTGGCGAGTCCGGGATGATGTTGATTGCACTGTTTTGTTAGCGAGTCTCTCGTCTTGGCCCGGGGGACCAGTCGCATGACGACTCCAAAGATGGCTCTCGACTTGGCGTTCTTCCTGGACGATCCGAGGCTCGGGTTGCGAGTCCTCGTCCGCAGTACTTGGCCGTGCGAGTCGCACTGTCTAAGGTTGAGGAGGAGATTGTGCTGTTTGTGTAGCATAACCATTTGTCTTGGCCCGGAAGGCCAGTCGAGCAAGGAAAATCCAATGATGGCTCTCGGTTAGCGTTTTCATGGACGATCCGAGGCTCGGTTTGCGAGTCCTCGTCCGCACTACTTGGCCATTGCGAGTCGCTCTATCAAAGGTTGACAAAGGCGAATTGATTTTTCCCGGAGGGAAGAGAAGCCTAGTGGTGAGTCCATGCAGCGTGGCATGCGACCATCTCTGGCGACTCGGACGATGAAGGTCCCTTAGCAGGCGCGGCGCATGCATTCGACATAGCGGACAGGGTCGCACGGCTTTTAGCCAGAAAAGTCGACGCGGAGGACGGAGGTCGCGCTATGACGAAGTCGATGCGGCGGACACGGGGTCGACGCGGCGGACGGAGGTCGCGCTATGACGAAGTCGATGCGGCGGACACGGGGTTGACGCGGCGGACGGAGGTCGCTCTATGATGAAGTCGATGCGGCGGACACGGGGTCGACGCGGCGGACGGAGGTCGCGCTATGACGAAGTCGATGCGACGGACACGGGGTCGACGCGGCGGACGGAGGTCGCGCTATGACGAAGTCGATGCGGCGGACACGGGGTCGACGCGGCGGACGGAGGTCGCGCTATGCGAAGTCGATGCGGCGGACACGGGGTCGACGCGGCGGACGGAGGTCGCGCTATGACAAAGTCGATGCGGCAGACACGGGGTCGACGCGGCCGACGGAGGTCGCGCTATGGCGAAGTCGACGCGGCGGACACAGGGGTCGACGTGGCGTTTAGCCAGTAGAATGGAGAGTCAGCGACGGAGGAGGCCGCGAGGGACTTGCGTGAGGGCGGCGACCGCGAGGGGTGAGTCCGCAAGGGCGGCGACCATGAGGGGCGAGTCCGCGGCGGACGAGTCCCCAAGCGTGGAGAGGTCCGCGATGGCGAGTTCGCGGCAGGGAGTCCCCAAGCGTGGATAGGTCCACAACGGCGAGTTCGCGGCGGCGAGTTCCCGAGTATGGCGTTTAGCCGGAAGGAGTGGACGTGGTCGTCATGGTCGGTTAGGCGCGCCGCACGCATCCGGACCACGAGAGCGCAATTTGCTTCCTCTCCGCATATATGCATCAACACACAATCAGTAAAAATATTATCAGTATACAAATGAAATATTTAAAATAAGATTGAATGGGAGAAAATTATCGCCCGTAGTCGAGTCTTCGCTGGCGGAATTGTAGGAACCACGACGGCAAAACGCCAAAAAGATTTGCAGTAGAGAAGTTGTTCGATTCTTCGGCTGAGGTCGCGACACTTCGATCGGAATCACAATAGCGCGTCAGACTGAACCTCCGCCGCCTGATCAGCCATGGCCGCGTGCACGTACTGCTTGACCGATATGAAACGGCTCCGATCGCGTGTTGTTGGCACATGCTACTGCGACTCCGATCGGCCATGCAGTCGTCCATACAATAAGAAAGCATGTAAGGGTCAGGTCTAAATTAAATAATCATTTAATAATATAATTAATGAGAGAGGGAATCAAATTAAAAACCGATCAGGTGTATGGATCTGATCGTGCATAAGAGCAACATGCATCCAAGATTAACTTCAAACAAAATAACCAATTGGTAGAGTGATCAACACGAGGTGGGATTGAATTAACTTAGCTGCAAATAGAATCGATTGTGTTGTACGCATGCGGAGATTCCTTGACGCATTGGCTGGTACCAAATCAGATTGATCGGCTACCATTACCTTAGCCGCTAGAGATCAGCGCTCACGCGGTCGCCGTTTGGTGAATGCGAAGTTGATCTCTAACGGCATGGATGAACTACCAGATCGGAATCGATTTAACTGTCGATCTCTCCCAGATTATCACCCTCCAAGCACCGTTAGCCTCACGGTGGGCGCCAACTGTCGTGGTATTGCACGGCAGATGCTACTGGTGGTAGCTTACATAGAGGAAGCAAGGCGACGTAGGAGAATCCGGGAGCGAGATTTGCACACGATGTACCCAGGTTCACATCCCCTCGGTGGAGGATCGCTACATCCTGCTATCAATTCAGTAGATTGGTTTACATGGGAGCCGCCATAGGCGGAGGAAGAGACTAGATCTAATCTATTGTGGGAGAGGATATCCCCATAGGGGTGCCCCTGGTGGCTTTATATATGCAGCCAGTTAGGGTTTACAAGTATTTGGTGGGCTTTGTATTGAAGTCGCCGTCTTGGGCCTCCAGTCGGCGCCACTCGCCTGGGTCCAGTATGCGCCAGTCGTCGTATTGGGCGAGTCGAGCCGCTCTGGGATTGGCGATCCAGCTGGTGATTCCTCTTCATGGGTATACCCCGATTGGTATTCCCCCATCAATACAACCTTAGTTCATCAGCAATATTTCTTTTAAAGTTATTTCATATTCTTTAGCATAGATTTTTTTTAGGTTATTTCGTATTCTTTAGCAGTAATTTTTCCTCGCTCTTTTCCATCTGTAATTTTTATAAGGTAGTTAACCTTTGATACTTTTCCAAGGGTGAATAATTTTCTAGCTATATTTAACAAGAAGTGATTCAATTTTGTTATACCTTTTCATTCATTCACACTAATTGTACCATTCACCGCCTTTTTAAGTACTACTATTTTCTTATGCCACAACTTCGAACAACAATAATACACTACATAGGATATACTCTCCACCAACAATTTTAAACGATTATTTCACAACATTGCTCCTCACGGGACGCGGCGTTACGCCGCGCCACTTTTCCTAGTAGAGAATTAAAGACCATACTTGAGAAGACGATGGACAAATCAAGAAAAGATTGGTCATATAAGTTAAATGACACTCTTTGGGGATACCGTACTGCTTTTAAAAATCCAATGGGTATGGCACCATATAATATGGTCTATGGTAAGGAGTGCCATTTACCTTTAGAATTGGAACATAAATCCTTTTAGGCAATCAAGAACTTAAACTATGATTTTAAAGCAGCAGGAGAGAATGTTTATTAGATATTCATGCTTTAGATGAGTTTAGAAGTGAGGCTTATTAAAATGCTAGATTATTTAAAGAATAAGTAAAAATATGGCATGATAGAAAAATAGAAAATAAGATTTTTAAAAGTGGAGACCAGGTGTTGCTCTATAACTCTCGCCTTAAGTTGTTTCCAGGAAAGCTCAGGTCGAAGTGGGAAGGCACTAAAGGGAATATGTCCTGAGAGGCAATAATAAATTTGTTATTATGTATATTCCAAGTATATGATAGATGTTTATTTTGCATAATATAATTGTATTAATACGGAAACGTTAGTACATGTGTGTTTAATAAACAAATGGAAAGTTCCTAGTTATGCCTCTCTTACAAACTAGCTTGTTGATTAACAAGATGATCAAGATTTACTGATCATGGACATTGGATGTTGTTAATAACGGGGTCACAACATTACTGGAATGGTGTGATGAACATTCATCTGAAGTATAGCATTACGATCAAAGTCATTGTGTTTATATTGCTATAACATTAGACGAAGTGATCCTAATCCTTAGACCATGCGATTATGTCGATCACTAGCACTAGAAAGGTATCTTGATAACATCAAATGTCACACCGTAACAGAGTGACTATAAAGCTGGGTTCATTGCTACGAAGGTGTTATGTAGAGTCTCATGGATCAAGAGTGGAATTTTTCCATCCCGATGACGGAGAGATATACTCTGGGCCCTCTCGGTGATATCACATTAGTTATCTTGCAAGCAAGTGACGTGATCACTAGAATGTTAT
This sequence comes from Avena atlantica, assembly GCA_910589765.1. NCBI lineage: Eukaryota > Viridiplantae > Streptophyta > Magnoliopsida > Poales > Poaceae > Avena > Avena atlantica. Next base: position 210,466,931 of record OU342738.1, on the reverse strand, counting down.
ATCATGGGAATGAGAAAAGAGTGCATGTCAGTAACGAGATCAAACTAGCTATGGAAATACCGATGATCGAATCTCGGACATTTAATATATCGTGAGACAAAGGGAATAATTTACTAGCGTAAAAGGTTCTCACGATCACAAGAAGTCATTGTTGAATGTGTGGGAGTCAGTATGGATCTCCAGGTACCGCTTCTGATTATTGATTCAAGAGGGTCTCGATCATGTTTGCATTATTCGCGAACCATAGGGTGACACACTTAAGAGACACCGACACCATTTGGAACAAATATGTTCTAGACGAAAAGAATTATAAAGCGCAAGAATTATTTCACTAGACATCGGAATTGTTTCGGGTGAAATTGCTGAAATTGTTTCTGAATGTGAAATAGAATACTAGCAAGGGGTTTTATGTGAATGTTTGTTAATTAATGTAATTGAACAAATTCTGAATAAATAAATGGAGTTTTATTTAAATAGAGATTACATTAAATTTGGTGGAAATTTAATGGGATTTTTTGGTGGGATTTTGAGTGGAGAAATGAAGATGCTTTTTTGTGATTGGGAGATCCACCCACATGAATGGATGAGGGGGTGGGGGAAGCACCCATGGCGCTGGCCATGCCCCTTGGGGTTCCCCCCTCCTCCTATAAAAAGCTCCCCTCTCCCTCTCTTACACTCACACCTCCTCGTGAAGGATCTCTCTCCCCCTCTAGTTTATTCTCCATGGTCTCGGACTAGCGAGATACATGTTCCCGCTGCATTTTTCGTTTGGAAAGAGTTGTTGCTTCTGCTGCATCACTGGAGCAAGGAGGCAGAGGTTGTTCGGTGGCTTGAACGTGTGTGCGAGAACGTATGCGCTGCTGATTTGAGGCATTGGACTTCTTCTCGATCTTGAGATTGGCAAGCATTCGTCTACATCATCCACGAGTATAACCTCGTTAAACTTTGTCGGTCTACAAGGTTATGTTCTCTATGGATGTATATCCACCCATTTCTTGTATCTAGTAGATAGATCTTGGTACTTAGTTGTTCCCATCGTAGGAAAAAATTTGTTTTCTATGCTACGAACCTTACAGTGGTATCAGAGTCGGATCTATGCGTAGATGCTTTGCATGGGTAGTACACATATAAGTATGTGGGCGATGATGATCATGTTATTTCTTCTTATTTGTACTTTGGATATTGGTGGCATAGTGGGATGAAGTGGTCCGGACAAACTTTGCATGTCCTCGCACATGAGACCTGTTCCATGCTTGACATGCAACTAGTTTTGCATAAGTGTCTAGCAGGTGTCTATCTCTACTACTAAAGTCAATATCTGATTTATAATGAGTTGTTAATAATTTGGTTATACTCGTTGTGGTTCCATGTTCGTAGGTAAGAACGGTTCTATCTTCGAAAGCCCTAAGCCACGTAAAACTTGCAATGGATAAATTAGAAGCATCTAGTTTAGATTGTTGTTGGGCTAGTGTCATGATATGGTAATGTTGAAAGTAGATGTATAGTTGATACTCTTACAACACACATAACGTGTAAGTTCCATAGACCTTGGCCTTACACACACAGGAATGATAAAGATCATACCACGATGCACATAATAGTGATCGAGTGCAAGAACCATATCATTTCACTTTTCACATATGATGTTGTTGCATCTTATATTGCTTGTTTGGTGTTTTATTAGCATTATAGATGATCCCTCATTTAGATATCAAGATAAAATATGTTTTCCCTTCAGTATGCACCGATTATGTTATTCCACTTCAAGACATCACGTGATGATCGGGTGTACTTGAATCCACAATCATATTTTGAGTGTAAGGCAGTTTTACACACGCAAAATACTAAGGTTCTTACTTGGCGAGCCTAGCATGTACAGACATGGCCTCGTAACACGGACCGAAAGGTTAAGCATGAGTCATATATTTGATATGATGCCCATATAGATGCTCGCCTTTGAAGCTACACCGACTCACGTGATGATCGGACTTGGTGTAGTGGATTTGGTTCATGTAATCACCAAAAAGACACGAGGGATGTCGTTTTTGAGTGGGAGTTCATTCATAATTTGGATTAGTTGAACTCGATCTATCATAAACTTAGTCTAATATTTACAAATTCTATTGTAGATGGCACCACCTGCTTTTAATTTCAATGTGTTCATGGAGAAAGAGAAACTTGCGTCAAATGGTAGCAACTTTACCGACTGTGCCATGAATTTGATGATTCTCCTCTCTGCTGCACAAAATCAATATGTGCTAGAAGCATCGCTAGGCCCCCCACCACTTGATGATGCCCTTGACAAGGAAAAGAACGTCCATCAGACTCGTCAGGTGGACCACAACTTAGTTCATTATGGCATACTATATGGCCTAGAGCCAGAACTTCGAAAGTGTTTTGAAAATGGCAATTCCTTTGATACAATGGGTGAGTTGAAAATTATTTTCGACACCCATGCTGCTGTAAAGAGTTATAATGCTTCTAAAAAGTTCTTTAGCTGCATGATGGAAGAGAACAGCTTCGTTAGTAAGCACGTACTCAAAATGTCTGGGTACGCCGATAAGCTTATGTCCTTGGGAATAACGATTCCCATTGACTCAGGCATACATCATGTTCTCCAATCTCTGCCACCTAGCTAAAAGAGCTTCGTGATGAACTATAACATGCAGAGCATGAAGAAGTCTCCCCCCAAGCTTCTTTCAATGCTTAAGACTGCAGAGGTGGAGATCAAGAAAGAACATCAAGTGTTGATGATCAGTAAGACCACTGGTTTCAAGAAAGACAAGAAGGGTAAACAGAAGGGAAAGAAGGGCGGAAAATCTATTGTCGCGCCTGGAAAGAAATCCCGAGTTGGCCCTAAGTCTGATACCGAGTGCTATTATTGTAAGGGGACTGGCCATTGGAAGCGCAACTGTGCTAAGTATTTGGCATACAAGAACGCAGGCAAGGCAAACAAAGGTATATATGATATACTCCCTCCGTTTCAAAATATAAGATGTTTTAGGTTTGTGAAAAAATGAATCTAGACTTCTTTTAGTGTGTAGATTCATTCCAAAATTGAGTGAACCTACATACTAAAACAAGTCTAGATACATTTGCTCCACAGAGCTAAAACATATTATATTTTGAAATAGAGGGAGTACATGTTATTGATGTGTACTTGACTAGTACTCGTAGTAGCACCTGGGTATTTGATACCGTACCGGATCGGTTGCTAATATTTGTAACTCGAACCAGGAGCTGCGGAACAAGTGACCGCTAGCAAGGGGTGAGGTCAAGATGCGTGTAGATAATGGATCAAGTGTTGATGTGATCGTCGTCGGAACGCTGCCTCTCCACTTACCGTCAGGATTAGTTATAAACCTAAATAATTGTTATTTGGTGCCTGCACTGAGCATGAACATTGTATCCGGATCATGTTTGATGCAAAGTGGTTATTCATTTAAATCTGAAAACAATGGTTGTTCGATTTATATGAATGATATCTTTCATGGTCATGCACCTGTTGACATGGATATACCCTACGGGTGAACAACATTGGTATACCCGGTACAGCCCAAGTAAGGCCCACGCGAGGATTTGTAGCCTATGAAGATTTCGGGTGGCCCAAGCCCGTGGTAAATTCGACTCCTTGGAGGAGAAGTCTAGATTAGATAGAATTTCAAAGGGTACCGACCCTAATCTGTAACCGACTCGACCTATCCCGAGGCCTGGCCTATCTATATAAAGGCTAGGAGGGTATTTCAAAAAGTATCCAACTCACCTCATAACACCACCACGCCATATTGCATCTGCACACCCCTGTAACCTTTGGTTCCGCCATAATCAAGAACAGACAAGCAGGAGTAGGGTTTTCCCTCGGGGGCCTGAACCTGGGTAAACCTCGTGTCCCTGTGTTGCTTGCTTGTTAACCGTTCCACGACTTCCAGCATCCCCATCTTCTCCAAAACCCAAGTCCATAACAATGGGCATTGATGAGTCGAACCCTCGTCAATTGGCGCCGTCTGTGGGAAGCGGGGACACTGATCATGCGGTCGTGACGGTTCCATCCGGAGCTATCTATGATTCCTCGGCGACGGAGAGTCACCTCCTCTTCGGCGCCTTCGACTTCACCGCCCACTCACCGGCCACCTTGAAAGATTTCGAGTTCGTAGGCGACGGGCTCAAGATGCTGTTCGGAAGCTTCTACTTCCAGGTGGGGTAGACCGGCACCCTCCGCCTTCCCGAGCGGGTGCCACATCCATCAATTAGGACCACCTCATGGGTCCCGCCCATCGGCGCCCTACATACGTCAATATAGACATATGATTCAGATTAGAGTGGCAGCTACAACTCTGATCTGTGTGATCCCCCTTGGATGAAGGAACCTACGGTTCCGGATTTGAAAGCGTCGGCGGCAGCGACCCACTCCGTGAGCGCTACCTGTGTGCCGTCATCCACAGTCGCGGCGTCAACAACGGAACCGATCTACCACTAGGTTCGGGTGCCATACCTCCCAATCCCCCTTCCAACCCTCAGGTTGAGAAGGAGGGAAACGGGGTAAACCCGGCTAACAGGGCGGCTACAGCCACTGAAGGCAGCAATCACGCCAACAACCAGATCAACCTCAATGAGGAAGGCTCGGAGAGCGCACGCGAAGCCATGCGAGGCAATAAAATCCTTCATGTGGATGCCTCCCATGACTTGTTGATGGCCTATCACTGGCTCCTAATCGATGAACACAATCGAGAGGTCAAGCTACAGGACGAGCTCGAAAAGTGCAAGCAAGCAACCACAGAGTCAAACACGCGATGAGCTGCACTCTCCACCACTGGCGGCTCCACTTCACACGGGAACAACGCCAACAAGTACCGCTCCCGCCTGGAGTGCATGGACCCTGCCACGTGACACGAGGTCACTAAGGCACTCGACACGTCCTTCATGATGATGGACTCGTAAGGAAACGGCATGCCAAAAACTCCGCAGGCTGCGATCATGGTGGCCACCACCTATCTCGCGTCCAACCCGCCACCAGCGGGAGACCCGAAGATCGTGATCCACAAGTCTGCGCTAGCAGGCCTTGGACTCATCGGAGCTGCGCTCCATGACGAAACTCCCGCGGAGCCGAAGAAGAAGGCCGCGATCAAGTTCACTCGAAGCCGCACACCCTCATCTGACGAGGAGGAGCATGACCTGCCCCGACGCCACCGGAACCCACGACACCACAGCAACAACTACGATGCTCGTAGTGAGCTCACCCAGCGCAAGATCAATAAATCACGTGCTAAGCATGCATGGTCGATTGAGTCCGAGGAGGAGGACGACGGAGAACTGTGCGGAGCCAGATGCTTTAGCAGATCAGTTCGGCAATCATGGATGTCGAAAAATTTCAAGCTCCCTTCGAACAACCCGAAATTCGACGGCACGCAAGAGCCAAAAGCTTAGCTCGACGATCCTCTATCGTCTGTCAAGCTCCACGATGAGAACAAGAACACCGCCTTACAGTGCCTTCAGCTGCAGCTAACAGGCGCAGCCAGGGTCTGGCTCAGCAGCCTACGCTCCGGCTCCATCCGAAGCTGGGAAGAGCTGGCGTACAGCTTCATCCGCAACTTCAAGGGCACCAGCAAGAGGCCAGCCTCAATCGAAGAGCTATGGTCCTACACCCTGCGGACCAACGAGTCCATCCTCTCGTACATACTATGCTGGTCCCACATCAAAAACTCCGCTGCAAACATCTCCAAAGAAAGAGCAATCGACGCCTTCAAGGACGGTACCAGGCGCCCAGATTTCAAGGAGGAGCTCTGGCGCGTCAAGCCCAAAACCCTTGATCACCTCATGGACATCGCCACCGGTTGGAGGATGGCGAGGATTCCGTCAATCGAACACATTTGGATGACGAAGACGACTTCAGCCACAGGCGTGAGCGCCGTAGCAAGAGAAGATCGCGTGTCTATGACGATCGCAATGGAGTCGACATGGTTGCGGCTGGATAAGCCGATCGCCGCAATGACGGCAACCGCAACAGCGGATACCGCAGCAGCAACTACCACGATGGTGGACGACCCACGCAAACGTGGCAACATCGCAATAGCGACGACGATCCTTCGGCATACGACAAGCTGTCTGGACCCTGCACCATCCACTTTTACATCGATAAACAAGATGGTAAGAAGAAGGCCAGCCACATGCTCAAGGACTGCCGAGAGTTCCAGAAGCTCAGTGAGGGCTTCACCCAAATGCGACGCCAGGCAGTGAATCCAGGATTCGCACCTACCCCAGGTGCTCTCTCTCCCACGGAGCTCATCCACAACCACCCGGAGGATCATCGCAGCCACCGGTTGCACCGGCACCGAATAACGATACATATGGGTACCCCCACCGAAAGGGGCCCTGATGATCCAGAAGGGGCGCCCAACCAATAGGGTACAGAAGAAGATCACCTGCCAAGTCAACCTGGCTGTGACCTCCCCACCAACCATACCCGAGTACATCAGCGACTCGGAATCCTACATCATGTTCGATCTTTCGGATCACCCACGCCAGATCCCTCGTTTAGGTCACTCTACCCTGGAGGATTCGAAATGAGCCACGTCTTTATGTTCGCCATCAACCTGATGTTCGCCAGCACACTCGCAGTGATGCGTGCTCATCGAATTCCTCCATGAGCGCTAGGAAATTTTCGCCTGGTGTCCTGCGGACATGCCAGGAGTTTCCAGGGAATTTGCTGAGCATGCACTCAACGTGTTTCCATATGTGAAGCCAGTCAAGCAGTCGATGTGTCGATTGTGCGAGCCAAGAGCAGAAGCTGTTGGAATCAAAGTCAACAGACTCCTCGATGCTAACTTCATCAGGGAAATCAAAGAAAGCGAGTGGCTGGCCAACACCGTGTTGGTCCCCAAAAAGGACATGGAGATCCTACGGATGTGCGTGGACTTCACATCGCTTAACAAGCATTGTCTCAAGGACCAGTTCCCTCTACCAAGGATCGATCAAATCATCGACTCCACTACAGGATGCGAGAATCTCTCCTTCCTCGACGCCTACTTAATCTACAACCAAATTCGACTGAAGGTCGAAGATTAGGAGAAAACGACATTCATCACACCATTCGGGGTGTGCTGCTACTACACAATGCCCTTCGGGATGAAGAACACAGGCGCCGCCTACTAGAGATGCATGTAGGCATGTCTGAAGGACCAAATTGGTCGCAACATCTAGGTCTATGTCGACGACATAGTAATCCAAACCAAGGAGGACAGGATGCTAATAAATGATCTCCGCATGACATTCGATAACCTTGATCACTTCAAGATCAAGCTGAACCTAGAAAAGTGCGCCTTCGGCGTCCCGTCTAGTTAGTTTCTCGGGCACTTCATCTCCCAACGAGGCATCAAGGCAAACCCGAAGAAAATCAGGGCCATAGTGGCCATGGAGAAGCTTAAGAACCTCAAGGGGTCCAACAGCTAGCCGGACGAATCGCGGCACTGAGCAGATTCATCAGTCGGATGGGTGAGAAGGCTCTCCCCTTTTACCAGCTATTGCGCAAGACAAACAAATTTGAGTGCACACCCAAATCAGATGACGCGTTCGAGGACCTCAAATGGCTGCTCTCCAACATCATCTGTCCTGGTCACGCCGAAGGAGCGGGAACCTTTGTTGTTGTACATAGCAGCCACACATCAGGTGGTCAGCACCGTACTCGTGGTCGAGCGACCCGAAGATGGCAAGACCCACAGGGTCCAACGCCCAATCTACTACCTCAGCGAGGTACTGACCTCGACAAAGCAGAGGTACCCTCATTACCAGAAGCTCGCCTACGGCGTATTCATGACAGAGCGCCGGCTAAGCCACTACTTCCAGGAGCACCAGACCATGGTCGTCAACGAGGCCCCGCTGTGGAACATCCTGAACAACCCTGAAGCCATGAGGCGCGTAGCCCTGTGGATCATCGAATTATCTCCTCGAGACATCATATACAAGCAGCACACCGCCATAAAATCTCAGGTCCTCCCTGTCTTCCTCGTCCACCGGATGGAGCTCTAGCTGCCAGACACTCTTGACATGTCGCAGTCCTGGATGATGCACTTCGATGGCACCAAGCGCGAGGCTAGAACAGGGGCCAGCGTCATAGTGATATCCCCTCAAGGCGACAAGATGAAGTACGCCCTTCGGATGAAATTCTGCGCCTCCAACAACGAGGCCGAATACGAGGCTCTCATCCATGGCACGAGGATGGCTAAGGTATGTGGAGCCACATGCCTTATCATCTACGGCGATTGGAACCACGTCGTACAGCAGACGATGAACGAGTGTGATTCCCATAGAACCAACATGATCGCATACCATGCACTCTATAATTCACTCAAAGGAGACTTTGATGGATGCGAGCTTCCGCACATCGACAGGGAAAGCAATGAGGAGGCGTACAAGCTCGCCAACATTGGCTCCACCTGTGCCCGGGTGCCACCAGGAGTGTTCCTCGAACAAATCTGCGTACCCTCCATCAAGAGGAAATTCCCAAAAGGCTCAGCTGAAGAAGCAGAGAACTCGGGGGCTGCGCTACCCGAAGGACAAGAAGGAACCAAAAAGCATGACACGGAGGTCAAGTTGGTCAGCTTGATGCAAGTCATGGCGGTTGAAGAAACATGGATGCTACCGTACCTTCGCTACCTGATAAACAATCAGCTGCCTCAGGACCCGAAAGATGCCTGGCGCATATCTCGCCGATCAAAGGCCTTCACCATCATCAATGGCAAGATGTACAAGCGCAGCATTTCGGGTGTACTCCAATGATGTGTCACCACCGGTGATGGCAAAAGCATCCTCCAAGACATCCATGAGGGTATTTGCGGTGATCACGCAGGCAGCCGCGCCCTAGTCGCCAAAGATCTCCGAGATGGGTTCTACTGGCCAACCGCAATGAGCGATGCCAAGGAGATAGTCCAGAGGTGCAATGCCTGTCAGAGGTATGCGGACAAACCACACGCGGCAGGATCAGAGCTGAGGCCTATACCAGTGGCCTGGCCCTTTGCCTAGTGGGGCCTCGACATGATTAGCAAACTGCCAAAGTCCTCGCCAGGAGGCCACGTCTTCCTCCTGGTCGCATTCGACAAATTCACCAAGTGGATCGAGGCCATGCCCGTCACCAACCAAAGCGGTAAAACTGTCGTCAAGTTTTTGGAGTCCATTGTCTATAGGTTTGGCGTGCCCCATAGCATCATAACGGACAATGGCTTGAACTTCATCTCGAAGGAATTCCGAGACTTCTGCAAGAACCTCGGAATCAACATATCATACGCCTCCGTGGCGCACCTGCAGACCAACGGACAGGTCGAAAAGTCCAACGGACTCATAGACAACGGCATCAAGAAGCGCCTACTATGTACACTTGAAAGGCTTGCGGGAGCCTGGGCAGACGAGCTACCCTCCGTTCTCTGGATCCTGCGCACAACGCCGAACAGCTCAACCGGCTATACGCCCTTCTTCATGGTGCATGGAGCCGAAGCCATGCTACCTGCCGAGGTATGCTACAAGGCCCCACAGGTCGTCGCTTATAGCGAGGACGAATCATCGGCCGCACTCGAAGACTCCATCGAAACGCTCGGCGAAGCATGTGACATCGCTGCGGTTCGCTCAGCGGTCTATCAGCAGAGCCTCCGCAACTACCACAGCCGTCGGCTACGCCCAAGGTCCTTCATCGAAGGAGACATCGTCCTGCGACTCAAGCAAGAAGGGTACAAGAAGCTCGAGTCACCATGGGTAGGACCCTACATCGTCACCGAAGTCATCCTACATGGCGCCTATCGCCTCATGGACGTTGCATCCGGAGTCGAATACTACAACCCCCGGAACATCGCACGACTGCGATGCTTCTACCCCTAGTTACCCTTTACTTTCAATTAGACTATTCAGCCAGGCTACTCAGCCGAACAATATACCTCCTCATTTACAATGAATAAAAGCTAAGTCCCTTGACCCAAAAATATTTTTCTCCTTACATTATTTATCGCTAAACATGCTCGGAATCTGTGCCTCACCTTATGACTTTGTCTACTGACAACAACGGATACAACCTGAGTAGCTGACCACGTCAGTCTAACAAAAAGGATATGGACATTACATAATCATACAACGCACTACGTGCCAACACATACAAACCTTACAAAGGGCATTACATGCCCACTCGAATAAATACAGACTTTACATTATCTTGTTTTTATTTGTACACGACTTAACAGCGCTGGAGAAGAACATTTGTTAGCTCCTCAAACACATATACAATCTCTTCGGCATACTGCACCATAGCTATGTAATGTGGGCGCATATCCCACGCCATGCCATCTCGAGGAGGAGGCGGCCCAGCCGCTACCTCCGCAAGATCAACATCACGATGATGCAGTCGAACAAGAGATAGGGCCGCCTTCACGCTTGCAATCAGCTGATGGCGCATCAGCTCCTTCACGTGACCCGCATCTCAAAACTTACCGAGCAAGCCTAGTGTCATGGTATTGCCGACACGTACGTCATAGGGGTATCCCGGCGACGAGTTTAGTGTAACATCCCAGGATTAGCACCAAGAAATAGAGAGGACACAGGTTTGTGCATTACATTCATGCATAAGAAAATCCGGAGAATTTTCGTGCAAAACTAAAAGAGCTATAAAGGGATCGGCATATCTCTTGTACTGAAGGAAACTTCGGAGCAAGTGCGATAGATTTCGACATGATCTTTATATTCTTTGTTTTGGGGAAAATTTGTTCAAACATATATTCGAATTTCAAATATGAAATTCAAATGAATTTATAAAATTCACAAATGGAAATTGGAAATATTTAATAACTTGAAATGAAATGATTACAAAAATGATATAAAGAGGATTCCTTATCAATATACATACATATAGTATTATACTGTACTTTTACAATAGATAAATAAAAGTAAAGTATTAGGAAACAAATAAGTAGAAAAAAGGAATTACATTACTGAAATAAATAAAAGAATTTTTTATTAAAACATAATATATATGACATTGTATTTATAATTGGATTGTAAAATAAAAAGGAAATAAGTAAGCTGTATTATTTAAAACAAACAATACAACATTTATTTAAAAAGGAAGAATTAATAAATAAATAGTTCATTTATTACAATCACAATAATAATACAAAATCTTTACACATTTGAATAAAAAGGAAATTACAACAAGATTAAAAATAAAATCTAACTAAGCTTCTTTTCTTCTTCTTGATCTTCATTCCTATTAAATAAACAATAGAGAAGAAAAATTGTTTTAATGTTAAAATATTTGCCCCACCATAGGTGAGGCAATTAAATATATGAAAATAGCTTAGGGATTTTGGTAAGAACTACCAAAATCCACTAACAACCTAGGAGGGTACCACCAAATCTAGGCAACAATTAGGATATGGATCTGGGAACTAAACACTTGAGTAATGAGAGGCAACTGTGAATATCCAGGAAAACCAGTACATATTTGATCCATCAATTGAAGACAACAATAATCATGCTATGGCACGCTCCTAAGCCTAGCTATGTTCAAGAAAATAAAATCAAAGCAACACAACAAGTAATCTGTCTTAGCACTAATCAACTAAGAAGATTCATAGTTAATCTGATATTTGCCAAGTACTTTAAGTCACATGGCAATTAAGCAATAGCTCAATTGCTATGTAAAAGCCACAAATATCTGATTAGGGGAAAAGCCCATTTAACTTAACCAAATGACTATTGTATCCATCAAGATGAAATAAGGAAAGCTACAGTATAAGACCAGGAAATATCCGGCATTCACTTGATCTTATCCACACATCATAGCAACCAAGTAAGCAGCACAGTCATTGCATGCAGAATGTGTGTTGTCGACACAGCAAGACAGCACCAGAACTAGAAAAAGGAAAGCACAGCCACCATCACTGGTTAGACACGCAATAGTCCTATCCTCTTCTCAAAGCCACACTCCACCACAAGTAGTCCTAGCTTGTAACAGATCAAAACAGCAGAACATATACACAACACTACCATCAGAGTTACATACCACACCATCTCTAGCTCTGGTTGCTCCCTAGAGCCATCCAAGAGCTAGGAGGGGAGGAATTCACAAGGAAGACAACACACCAGGAGGAACTGGTTAGCAGCTCACTACAGAGCACAAGCAAGGTTATCAAGATCCACATCAGGAGGAGCAGGCAACAATTACATCACAAGGACAAAGTAGGCTAACTGATCAAGTGCTAGTACCAGCATAGAAACCTCAAGTTCAGCATCAGGTTACTACCCAATCCCAATATCATCATATAGTATATGTTTATATTTGCATATGAAATTCCAAAGTAAAATAGGAGATTGGTAAAAGTATTTCTCTCAAATCCACATAGAAATGCTATGTTGAGTCATCATAGAGAATCTGGTAGCCACACTTTAGTATTTGTTCTTATTACTAGTTTGGCCTCAGCCTTTGCATCATAGGACAGGTATATGATCTTATCAAGTTTTAGTCAATCAAGCTCACATCAGATCATGCAAACAGGATCTATCACTATGCACACTCCAAAATGGAGGCACCACAGTGATAGTCTGATACACAATAGCTATTAGAATGTATCACCACCCAAAATGATCATTGAGTTATCTTAGCTAAACAAACCTATCATTTTCCTAGTAGAAGACTCTAGGAATCAATTGTATACTTTACTTTACTTTTTCAAGTATATATGTGTTCAGAATCTCACTTAGTAATGAATTCAAATCATCTTCCTAATAATTTCAGGAATCATTTATACAAGTCATAAATTGCTGGTTAGTTACATCAAAATTTAACTAACCACAAAGAAGAATCGTTGTTTCAACTCTGGTTCATAAGCATCAGTCTATGCAACTTATCTAGCCCAGAGACTAGAAGACATTTAATAAATTATCAAGTCTAAGCAGATAATCTGATCTCTGTAACAACCAAGCCAAAAGAGCTACCAGGTCTGGAGTGACCAAGCCCAAGGTACTACTTAGCAACCACCAACAATTAAAGATAAAGGATTCTAATCAAATCATTTTCCTAAGTATAGACATTAGGAATCATTCTAAAAGAATCACTGCCTTATGGACCAGCCATAGATGATATACCATTTCATCAATAAACAATAACCAGTATAGAACCAATCATTTTCCTGGTATGAATACCTAGGAATCATTTAGTTTTTTATATATATATAAAACTGTCAAGCAGATATGTCATCACTGATTTCTCTTGCAATAGCCACATATGTGTTATCTATAATTAAAAGGGAAGCACATCAAGCTTCAGTTCCCTGAATCTTAATCAAATACCACTATGTTCTATCATCAGCCCATCATCAGCATGAAAATTGGTCACAAAAGAGATATAACTCACCGAGGTGCCGAGCACCTGTAGCATAGGCATGACGAAGCCGAGGATTGTTCCAACCATCACTCCAACACCACCACCAGGGAGTGCCGGGGTTGCGCTGCAGCATCGTCCCACCGGCCTCAAGACAGTGGTGGATGAATCGCATCATCATCACAACAGAAACACCACCACCAAAACATCACCACTGTGATACCATAACCACTCCCTGGCGGTAGCAGCGTATGGGGGTCGAGAGTGAAGGGGGTCGCAGCAAGAGTACCAGGTGCTTGAGCATGGAAGAGGAGGCACATGAGCTGGAGGGAAGCAGCCATGGCGCAGGAGCCCTACTGCGTCGGCGACACACCATACCGCACGGATAGGGTTAGCAAGAATGGGGGCCCGTGCGAGGGTTAAATGACACCAAGGAGGCAGGGAACATCAGAAGGAGATTGGGCGGGGCAGCGCTAGCAAGCACCGATGGTGTGCGCTGGCGGTGTTGGCCGGAGAAGCAACAGAAGGCGGCGCTGGCGGCGGTGGCAGCACCCAGGAGAGCGAGAAGAGAGAACGAGAGGAGGAGATAAGCTTTGGGGGGATGAGGCGAGTACGGGCTGGGTTGGTTTGACCGATCTAGTACCCCCCTGCTGGGCTAATTTAGCCCAATGTTGGGTGCTAGGCCCATTTCAAATAAAATAAATTAAAAAATGCAAATTTATAAAAATGACCTTGAAGTTATTTAAAGCTCTAAAAAAAGAAATATATATAAAAATCTTAAAAATATTTATAATATATAAAAAATCATCACAAAAATAATATACACCTAAGAAAAATATAACTTTAATTATCTAAGTTAATAAAATGCAAATAAATATTAAACACTATTAAATCTTAAGTGAAATTTCATTAAATAAGGAAAAATTCTAAAAATAAATAAATATCATTTTTGTGTATAAAAATAACTCTAATATTTTATAAAAATATTAACTTAGAGTTTTAAAAATAAAATATAAACCAAATATTTAAGGACACTTAATTCTTTGAAGAATTTTATAAAAATACATATAATACTTAAAAATAAATAAAATTCATTTTTAAGATCTTTAATAAGTATATTTTACTAGAAAAGTACTATTATTTTAAAAAAAAATAATAACCTTAGATCATAAAACTCATTTACTCATTCTACTAAAATAAAGTAACCACTTTGTAATTCTCTAAAATTATTTGCTAAGAAAGAAATAATCACATTTCTTAGTAAAAACACTAAATCCTTTAAATTTAATTATTAAGTCTAATTCCATAATCATAATTCATAATAAAACTTAAGAATAACTATTAACTTTTAAATACTCTTATTAAATCTTAAATTCAAATAAAACTCCTTTAAAAAAAATATTATATATCACTCATGTATAAGATTGCGAATAATCTTCATCACTTGACCACACTTAAAATGACTCTAAACCCTAAAATATGTATAAGATCATCTTATTATGCTCCCATTAATAAATTGCATATTATTAAATTCATCTTTCACTTAAATTAAAAGGGATTATCCATAATCATTGTCACATCCTGAATTTTAGATTTGGTACTGCATAGCATACATGTCATTGCATCATGAACATCATTGCAAAAATTCAGTTTGAAAAGGTTTTGGCAAAACCCCTCACTTGCAAATGCATTTTGTCACCTACACTTGAGTGCTCGGTTTCAACCTTGAATCTGCTAGATTGATATATTTTAGTTGTTTGGAAGGCACAAGTGCATATAGGGTTCTGTCATGAACCCGTAGCACTTTGAATCGCCTCAATCGGAGCTTCGGAGCAAAATCTACAACAATCTGAATTTTTGCTTATCAACAGGCAGTTTCAGACAGACAAAATTCAGATAAGAATTGCCCAGGAAAAAAAGAAAAAGAGGAAAAATAAAAAAAAGGAAAAGCATTGCCAGCGCTGCCGGCCGGCCCGCCAGCCGCGGCCCACCCGGGGCCTGCCAGCGCGGAGCCCAGCTGCAGCTAGCAGCTGCAACTGCGCGGGCGGCAGATAGAGCCCGCCGCCAAAGCCACTCCAGCACCCAGCGCCGCTGACATGTGGGCCCCGCCCGTCAGCCGCCGCCTATCACCTCCATGCGGGCCTCGCCCCTTCTTCCTCACCGCGAGCTCATCGCAGAGTCCCTACTGAACCCGAGCGCGATTCCTGGTCGAATTCATTTGGATTTCGGCTCCCTAAACGCCCACACCCCTTTAAACCTCCCCCTCCTTTCTCCCCCGTTCGATTTTTCTCGTTCATGCCACCCTAGCCGCCTCCCCATCTCGCCGCCATTGCCGCCACCGGCGAGCTCGCGGATGAGGTAGGAGACGACTGCCCCGCGCTCTCCCTTTGCCTCTATGACATTCCCCTTGCTCGACCGTTTCACCCCAAGGTTTTTCCCCTTCTACAGAGCCTCACGCCGTCGTTGCGCTCGCCGGAGCTCGAGCATCGCCGCCGCCTCCATCCGCCAATTGCCGCCGCCCGCAGACGCACCGACCGACGCCACCACCCCCACGAGCTCTGCCGCCTCGCCCCGCACACCGTCGCACCAACCGCCGCCGTCGTTGACCGCAGGTGAGCAACGCCGCCCTTCCCTGCCCTTCGATCTGAAACGGACGGTCTGGATGGTTCGTGGACCGCTACTTTGAACGTTGACTGGTCAGCATGCCACGTCAGCGTGGTCAATGTCAGTCAATGTTGACTGATAATTTAACTCGAATTTATTTTGGCAGAAAATAGGGAAAACTTGTAAAATCGATAGAAAATAATCTACTGGGCCAAAAATTGCAAATACAATATGGGTGCATTCAGTTTTTTACGTAGAACATTGTTTTACAATTGTTTCATACTTTTGTAGCAAGGTTTTGCCATGATTAATTAAATAGTTTAATGTCCTTTTTAGAGTAATAAATTCATATTAAAAGTTCTACAACTCCAAAAATTGCAAATGAGATGTCCCTGGAATTAGTAGAACAAGAGGAATCTTTTAGTGAATTAAAAAGGTAGACTTACAGTACTGGAATTTGCAGAATCTATAAAAAGGCTTACTGGAGTATTTTAATTACCTAGGAAATTCTATAAATCCTTTTTGAGTAATTCCAGTTGGTACTGGTTCTATTTTAGGTTTCCTACACAATGGATATTTTTCCAAGAGTTTACAAACTATTCAATAGCAGTGGCCTAATAATTGGGTTATAGCTCAATTGTTGGTCATTTAAAAATTGCATGCTTTGTTTCCTATGCATATAAAATGTTTTCCATGCATGCATACAGTAGGTATACTGAATAAGATTATAGAAAGCTACTGTAGCATTGTTCAACTTGTCATGCATGCATCTTGCATTGTCATGTTTGTATATGATTGTGTTTGGCTTGTTTATGTGATTGCAATTGTATCGTGTAGATTGTGACGAGTGCAACGCTTCCTCGTGTGAGGATTGTTCGTTCGACCGCAACAACCAAGGCAAGTATATGCTACCTTGTTCATGATGTTGTCCTATTATTTTCATTGCATTGTTGTGTATTTTGTAGATGCATGTGTAGGATATTACTATCGCTATGCTATGTCCGATTATGTGGTAGGGCTTTCCTGTAGATGAGCCACCATTGGTAGATGTGCTTAGCCATGCTATGATGAACGAGGGCTGGGTTACATCACTGAAGGTTGTTTTTAAATATGTTGGTTTGTGAAAACTAAAAACAACCTAATCAATGAATCTCCTGGGTGTGATGGGATTGAAAATTTTGGTGGTATCATTGCAGAAAGGCACCCAGGTATTAAGAGAAAATGATTGGTTTCTTTATTTTGTAGCTTATGTGTACAACCATGTTCCAATAATGAAATGGGCGGTTGGTTGGACTCAGTAGGTTGTGGTAACTCGAACCCACGTATCCAGAGATGTAGAATTTTGGTAGGTTGGACCGGTGCGTGTCGGGTTTGGGGAGCTACTTTCCGAACGGTCCCTTCTTGGACTTCTCCATATCATCACCCAATATGAGAGTGGTGGGACGAGCTGGGCTTGCCAAGTCGCATGGGTAAAGTGTACTAATCCCTGCAGGGTGTATAAACTAATCGATTAGCTGTGTCCCCGGTTATGGACATCTGAGTTGCTTGATATTGAGTTCATGACATGTTTCTCGCTCATTCTAATTTCATAATTTCTTTAATGTTGATGGGTTAACTTAATTGGGATCTTTTCAAAGAAAATCAGAAAAAATGTTTATGAAAGTAGGACAAAGGTATTCGCAAATGCAAGCTAGCCACAGCTCCACTTGCCAAATATGCATGTAGATGTTAGCTCTATTGACTCCTTTAATAGCTCTACTTGCCATAAATTCCATGTATTGACCCTTCGGGGCTGATACCTTTCATGTTGCAGGATATTCAGATTCTGAGTGATCGATTTAGGCCACGGTACTCCACTCGGCACTTGTTCACTTGTGGGC